>OX459034.1:47213941-47813941 GCA_949775005.1 Orthosia gothica | reverse complement strand
ACTGATAATAAATATTAGGATTGCTGTAAGAATTGCCGGGTGCAAATAAAGAATTGATTAATTCATAGCATTTCGATTTTTATTTTTTGTCAATTACAACGTTAAAATTCTTCATTGTTACATTTAAAAAAAATATAATTTAAATGGCACGTTTTCTAATAAAGGTTCGCTATCCCTGGTCCAGTGCCTCGCGCAGGAGCTCGTGGCTAAATAATAACAACCGCACGAGTCAATCTTCAAGGTTAAGCAACGTTTGCCGAGGTCGGTCCGTGGATGGGTGACCATTTCAACATACCGAGTTTCCTCCGTGCCTCGGAAAGCACGATAAGCCGTTGGTCCCGGCTGTCATTTGAAGATCTTTGACAGTCGTTACGGGTAGTCAGAAGCTTGAGATCTGACACCAGTCTTGCCAAGGGGTATGGTGTTACCCAGTTACTGGGTTGTGGAGGTCAGATAGGCAGTCGCTCCATGTAAAATACTGGTACTCAGCTGAATCCGGTAAGACTGGAAGCCGACCCCAGCAACAATTGGGAAAAGGCTAGGCAGATGATGATCCCTGCTCCAGTGCATCACGTGTGTCACCGTTCTGGGAGCCCGTACGGTCGGCCCGTACGAGTCTCCCGGACAGTTGTGAAATCAGCCAAAGACAATCAGTTGAAGTTTAAAAATATGACACTGATAATTTGAAAGCTTAGTGCCGTAGCTTCAAAATGTGCTAAGTCCAGACTTGATACAGAAAAAAAAAACCTGACGGTATTATACGATTAGATTGCAAGCATTTTGGACTCAGCCCACAAATATGGTCCCTTCCTTTTCCGCCCTTAGGCTCCAATTCTGTGCGTAGTGCGTGGGGAAAGGAAAAGGGAAGCTTCCTGGGAGCTTCACAAGCTTCGTGAAGTGACCTCACTGTTCTGAGGATACAGGCACTCCCTATGCAATGGCGTTTTGTAGAAGACTTCACCCAAAATTTATAGGTATTATTCGTAGCGCTAATAAAATTTTAAATATAACTTTGGTATGAAATTTTGATAAAAAGGCTGTATATAAAGTTTGTATGGAAAAAAAGAGAAGGATCTTTTTTCGTGTTAGCAAAAGAACATAATCTTTTAAAAAGGTGTTATAACGATACAGTCATATTGTAATTTTTTTTTTTTTTTTTTTTTATATATTATAGGCTCGCGCTTGACCACTATCTCACCTGATGGTAAGCGATGATGTGGTCGACGGTGAAGCACGCTTGCCTAGAAGTAACCTATTCACTCTTGACTTAAAGACTCCTAGATTGTAGCTATCGGGAAACACAGACTCCGGCAGGGAATTCCACTCCTTAGCTGTACGCATAATGAAAGTATTTCCAAAACGTTTAGTGCGTATGGGTGGTATGTCTACCATGTAGCGATGGCGCATCGCCGTACGTCTTGTAGTCCGATGATGAAACGGGCTTGGTGGAATTAGATCATGCAATTCCATCGCACACTCCCCGAAATGCAACCGATAAAAGACCGACAAGCTGGCAACTCGGCGACGATGTTCAAGGCTCTGGAGCTTTGACTTAACCAGTGCCTCATCGCCGATGAGCCTTTTGGCCCGCTTTTCGATCGACTCTAGTGCAACAAGCTGGTATTTGGCGGATCCGTCCCAGAGATGAGAACAGTACTCCATGCATGATCGAACTTGCGCTTGATACAAGCTGAGCAGCTGTTCTGGCGTGAAGTACCTTCTAACCTTTGCAAGGATCCCCAGCTTTTTGGCAGCCAGCTGAGCCTTTGCCTCAATGTATGGGCCAAAATTAAGAGTCGATGTCAACGTAACGCCAAGAAGCTCAAGATGGTCAGTTATTGGCACGGTCACATCTCGGAAAGTTGGAGCCGGTTGAAATTGGCTCTTTTTAGCGGAAAAAAGACACGCCTGGGTTTTAGCAGCATTAAACCTGACCAGATTGGCATCGCCCCAATTGGAGACTGCCTGCAAGGACAGGTTCAAGCGCTCCACCATGGCCTCCCGCAGAGACTGGATCTGAGGTCCGGTAGCTCGAGCGTTGGACATGTATCTCTCAGCAACAGTGCTGTCGTCTGCATACCCAAAGGTGCCGGGTTTTAGCAGATCGTTAATATGCAGCAAGAATAAAGTTGCTGAGAGTACCGACCCCTGAGGGACCCCGGCATTGATATCCAATTGGTCCGACGAGCAGCCATCGATAACCACTCGAATGGACCGATCTCTCAGGAAGTCTGCAATCCAATCACACAGACCACCGGGCAAACCGAATGAAGGAAGCTTACCAATAAGGCTTTCGTGCCAGACCCTATCAAAAGCCTTCGAGATGTCGAGGGAGACGGCAAGCGCTTCCCCGTGCTTCTCGATGGCCTCACTCCAGATGTGAATGGCATACGCTAGAAGATCCCCAGTAGACCGATTTCGGCGGAAGCCGTATTGGCGGTCACTAAGGATATCGTTAGCTTCTAGGTATGCCAGGAGCTTTATATTAAGTACACGTTCCATACTCTTACAGAGTATGGAGGTTACAGATATGGGTCTGTAGTTGGCCGGGTCAGCTCGACTGCCCTTCTTGGGCACGGGCTGTACGTTAGCTTGCTTCCAAGCATTCGGCACTTTTCCAGCCTCATACGAAAGGCGGAATAGGCGTGTCAAGATCGGAGACAGTTCAGGCGCACAGGTTCTAAGAACAATTGCTGGAATGCCATCAGGGCCGCTAGCCTTGTTCACGTCAAGGTGGCTCAGCACCCTACGGACGTCCTTTTGGTGGATACGAATGTCCGACATACTCGTCTCGCATCCATCAGGAGAAGGAGGGGGCCGCGCGTCACCAGGATTCAGACGTGAAGATTCCGCAAAAAGAGAGGCAAATAAATTTGCCTTCTCCTCAGCGGAGTGTGCCAGCGACCCATCGGGTTTCAGCAGTGGTGGTAGTGAGGGACGGCAAAAGTTCGACTCGACCGACTTAGCCAGGGACCAAAACGCTTTACTTCCTGCTGGGTAAGAAGCAAGTTTGGCCCCTATTCGGCCAATGTGATCGAACCGAGCCCTTCGCAACACCAGCTTGCAGGACTTGGCAGCCCTGTTGAAGGCCTTCTTCTTCCGAGCCACGTCACTCGCCTTGCGCGATCGAGCTTCTACCCAAGCCAGGTACGCCTCATGTTTAAGCGCGTCAGCGCGCCTACATTCGGCGCCAAACCATGGCCGGTCAACGCTGGACATTGTTACGTCAGAGAACGGAATGTAGTACTCCATTCCCTGACGCAACACATCGGTCACGGCGTCTGCGCACGACGATGGATCAGTCGAAAAAAAGCAAGTAGGCTGCCAAGGATAGCATGCGAAGAATGATCGCATACCATCCCAATCTGCCGACCTGTACCGCCAAACCCGCCGGGTGCCTCTTGGGCTGGGATCGGGCGGGGAATAGACGGACACAGACTTCACCAGACAGTGGTCGGAACTACCCAAAGGTGAAGCTATCGACACAGAGTATCTGTCCGGATCTGTTGTCAGCAGAAGGTCCAAGCAATTCGCTGTGTGCGAATCAACATCCGGTACCCTCGTTGCCCCCTGGACCAGCTGGGTGAGGTTTAGCGCAAGCGCAAGCTTACGCATCTCCCGTCCAGCATGGTCAGTGCACTGGTATGGGAAGAGCCACTCCTGGTGGTGGGCATTAAAGTCCCCCAGTAACACTAATTGGGCGGAAGGGTACCGCTGCTGTGCCGCATCAGCCGCCTCACTGAGGTACTCTGTGAGCCTGGATGTCTCCTGATCTCCACTGTGCGAACGGTAGACACAGGCGTAGATGACTTTATCCAAACCTGTGTCCACCAGAGCCCAGAGCGTTGAGAATCTGGAGTCCTCAAGGTTACGGAGACGCCGATAGCAAATGTCGTCACGGGCATACATACATACGCCCGCCCGTGGTCTAAAATTGTGCTCCAGGGTGAACCCTGGGTAAGACAAGTACGACACGTCTGACGGATTTGCTATCTGCGTCTCCGTAAGGAAAAAGAGCGCTGGTTTCTCAGCCTCCAGATGGTAGTGGACTGCAGTGATATTTGAGTGCAGACCTCGAATATTGGTGAGGTGCACTTTGTGGGGGAGGGGGTGCAGCCGCTGTTTATCTCCAGTATTCTTTTTCCTTTTCATCATAATATAAAAGAGTGAATGGAGTAGAGGAGTAGGAAGTGAGACGAGGTTTCACGCTGCTAACCTACAGACACGCACTGAAAGGACAGCATCATTGGGGCACTAGTCTGGAGACTGCGGGGACGCCCGAGCCCCCCCGGAATGTCCATCGGGCCCTCCCGTCTGGTCGCCAACCAGCACGATGGTGCATTCCGGGATTTTTCGACAGTTGGCGGGGCAGCCTTTCGTATGTGGCTGGCACACTACTTGGGCCCCCAACTACCTGCGGTCGGCCAGCGGTGCACCGTGCCTCGGATCCCGCTACCCTCCGCGACTAGTCTCCCGATACATCCCTAACAGCGCGCGTCAGACTGATCAGCCTGCAGTGGAACAGCTATCTCGACCCAACTCCTCTAGTTGGCTACACCGAGCATCGTACCGGAACACGGCTAGGCCGCTTGGCGGTACGTCTTTGCCCGGTGGGTGGTCACAAGCCTTCGGCCGAAGCCTACCACCAGTTAGTGTCACCTGATTTGCACCACCCGGGGACCACGTGTAGGGAATCAAAAAAGGGGTACACACCTACGGACGTGGGTGACTCGGCCCTCGGCTCTGAATTACAAATAGTATTGTAATTCAGAGTTCTTGGTAGCGAAACACAAGTATATTGTAGGGAAAACTGCTGAGATAATTTCATGTAAATTGCACAATAAAAAATATAAGGTCATTTTTGAAAATGACAAAAAAGTTCCATGGCTGGCCATGCACTTAATTTTTTTTTGTTCTGTCAAACTGAAACTCAAGGCACGCTTGAATTGGCAAGGAATCGGGATATTTGCATGTTGGTGTCTATGGAGAAGAATGTGCAAGAAACTGCATTTCTTTAAAATTATGTTATTACAAAACTTGGTTCTATTCGGTGGAACTGATTATAAAAAAATCATTTTGGTACAAGTATTTTTTTTTCATGAAATTATTTCAGCAGATATAGGGTATTAAGACAAAATTCCAATTTTGTAAAGTTGCGCTACAAATACCTGTAAATGTAAGAAAAAGATTAGGTATTTTGTAGTGATACAGTCAACGCCAAAAATATGTAAACACTTAGTTCAGTAGGCATGTTTCCTGGGTAGAAAAATGACAATTCTATTTAACCCGTCAGTGAGATTATCAAATAATATTTGACTCGTATTTTTTGCTTTTCCAAATCAATAAAAAAATACAAAGTTAAAGCGCATCAAAGTTCAGGAGTAGGGGCTTGTTAGGTTGTTACGTCACTAAGGCAGTATAAAGTGTACTAGCGGCGTGACGTCACACGATATTTAAAAAAAATCGCATTAAATCGTCGTCACTTTATGTTTTCGAGTGAAAAGAAAATACGTGTCCAATATTTTTTATTAATCTAACTGACGGATAAAAATAAATTTTCAGTAAACTACCCAATTTTTTTTTTCCTCTAATGTCTTCCCAGCTGTATTAGGGTCTGCTTCCAGTCTCACCGGAAACATATGAATAACAGTATTTTACATGCAGAGATTGCCTGACTGATTTCCACAACACAGTTTCCTTTAAAGTACTGATTGAAATCATATGGTATTGTGAATATAAACTCTCCGCCAGATAACAAATAAATTAAAGAAATCCGACTTGTACCAAAAAATATAATTACCGTCAAACGGGGTGAATAGGAACTCAGGGGTGAATAGAAACAAAATATTGAAGGGAATTTTCACGATATTTAATAGTTATTTATGCTACAAGTGCGGAAGGTAGGTGATTCCCGATGAGTGGATAAATCGACACGAGGTCGCGGCAAAATTCTTCGTCGCTTACTCGCTTGGATGGAATTTAACGCGCCGAACATTACCGATCACAGCGCGAGAACGCCCGAATGCGGTTTCGGTTTCGTTCGTAGTTTCGGCAGGTTTGCCGCCGAAACCGAACTTTCCGTCGGACACTAGAAACCAATTAAGTGGTATCACAGTTAAAATTCCCTTCAATGCCTTCAAAGTTTTGTTCCTATTCACCCTGCGTTCCTATTCACTCCGTTTGACGGTACGTAACTTGAAAACATGACTAAATTATCTGCGTATAGTTTTGAAATATTGGATTACATTGGTAGATAGGTGTTATTGACTTTTATTTTTGTTTATTTGGCGTTGACTTTAGCATCTTAGTACACATACTTCAACGGTGGTCGAAATGTGTTGAGATATTCAAAGTGTATACTTATTTTTGTCGTTAACTGTACAAAAAGTTAGATATGTACTTTAGTGGAACGATATGTAAATATCTTTTTAAAGTGATGGAAAATGTTAGAGCTGGTATTTGTAGTGAAAACACACCCTAGACAGTTTTATTTATACTAGTTTCGTAATTATTCTTCGTTTGAAATAATATTATTATAAGTCATTTAGGCCTGATTTCACCAATTGAACTAAACTAAACTCAGTTTATGCAAGTACAACACACTGAGGAACTGTCAGCGGTCTCAATCATAGACATAAATCTAACTAGATAACGCAAGTCCCACTATCTGTATGAAAACCAAGCGTGCCAGTTTTTCACAAACAATTTAAAAACATATTAACTTACGAATGAAAGAAAACATTTCCAATGCCTCGGTCAACTTTTTGTATACATTCTTTACAGCTCAATATGGCATAAAAAGGCATTTTTCTAGATTTCGGTGTATTTCCGGTGCCGATAATGCTAAATGAAAAGCTCAGATTACGATCATTTGTCGTAACTTTAGTCCGGTTTTTGGACTAAACCAATATGAACGCATAAACTGAGTTTAGTTGAACTACTCGCAATTAGTTTAATTGGTGTAATCGGCTCTTAGTATTTCAAAAAATCCCTTTTTACAGCCCGTTCAACCAATTTTGACTTCTATTGCGTTGTTGATACGAAAAATGGCAGATTTAATATGAGATCAAACGAACTTCTTGAAGTGAAGTTCGATCATTATTATAAGAGTCACTTCATTCGAAGATACATTTACACAGGTAGTGCCTTTAGCCTACACGAGGTATTCGCGCACGTTGAGAGAATCGATTTTTCAATCGATTTCATTTTTTTTTTTTTTCATCTACCCCGACTCGCCACAATCCAGTGTCGGTCGGGTTGTCACCTCATTCTTGTTCAGAGATATTTTAGTTTTCTACTTTTTAGTCTGGGATTTTGGGTGGGTGGGAACCATGTATCTTCGAATGAAGTGACTCTTATAATAATGATCGAACTTCACTTCAAGAAGTTCGTTTGATCTCATATTATAATTCGTCACTTCATTCTTCAGATACATTTACACAGGTAGATGTTTAGAGATATTTTTATCAATGTTCTTAAGTGGTAATAAAACATTTATGATCATCAGTAGAAAACTTTTATTTCCTAAGAAAATATATATTTTGTTTATAAACAATCCTCTTTCTTATTATTAATAATTATTATTAATCACATAAGCACGGAAGTAAAGGTTGCCCTAACAGGGAATCTACAATTTAGATAATTAGGTACATAAAATCATACAATAAATTCGTTCATTAAAACAATTGTGTAACAAGAGATATTCTTATTATTACTCGTTATTAGTACTTGTGATCGCACAGACAGACCGAGCAAATATTCCTTCGTCCACTACTGGACGGTTATAGAATCTGGCAAACGTCAGGGAGGAGGTAGACCATCCAGCTGTTTTCCTTATGGTGTCAAGGCAGACTCCGGCAGAGGCCGCCGCTGAGGTGGAGGCGTGACGCGTGCTGTGTGCACTGAATACTGTTACGTCAACGCCGCACTCTGCAAGAGTCTGCTTTATCCACCTGCTTATAGTTCCTGACGATGCCTTTTTATGGGGTTTTTTGTGAGTAACAAGAAGATTTTTTGTGCCTTCAGGTCGCAAACCCGATGTTGCTGCTAGGTAATCATCAAGAGTACTGGCTGGACAAATGCTTGGATTTTCCGTGAAATATGGTAGGAATAATACTGGCTGTTCACGGTTAGGTGCTGACGTCTTTATAGTGTCTGATATTATTATCTTTATGCCTGAAGGGGATCTACTAATGTTACATAACTTGATCAAAGAGAACGTTTGTACGCGATGTGATGTGCACAAAGCCAATAAAATTGATAACTTTTTTGTAAGTTTGACCAAACCCAGATTACTGTTAGGATACCATTCGCATACGCAATCTAATACAGTTTTTGGGTCCCAGGTGGTGGTATATTTGGGATGGGACGGCTTTTGTCTATAAATACCTTTAAGTAAGCGTTTAATCCTTTCGTCTGATCCTATATTATTCCCGAGGAGTAATGATAAGGCAGAACGATGACTATTGATAGTTCCGTACGATGCTCCTTTATTGAACATATCTACTAAGAAAGCTATTACTGCGGATAACGGAGCTTCAAAGGTATTTATAACCTTTTCTACACAAAACTGCCACCACAACCTGTACGTTGTAGAATATTGTTTCATCGTATTTTCCGAAATGGATGCTAACATTAGGTCTAGTGCTACGTTTGGGGTATTTAGCTTTGTAAATGCTGTCCTGAGAGCGTCGCGGCCCCCAGGGTAAGGCTGGTGTGAAGCCGGTGACGTAACCTGAAACGTGAACGCAGAAGGTCCCGATTAGGTTCGAAGAAGACAATATCAGAGATAAGCATTCTTTTCAGCAGTGGGAACCAAGCTTGGCCAGGCCAATAGGGGAAGACTAGAATGCCAGTGGCCTTGTCTTCGATCATTTTTCGCAGGCATTTTAGTATGAGAGCGAACGGGGGAAATGCGTAGAAGAATGAATGATTCCAAGTAACTGTAAACGCATCAACTGTCAATGCGTCGGGGTCCGGTTTCCATGAGATGTATTGAATGCATTTGGCATTGATGCGAGAAGCGAAAAGATCAACTTGGGGTTTTCCCAGAGTTTGAACTATAGTTTGGAATGCCCAATCAGAAAGTTCCCATTCCGTATCTGCATTATTTTTCCGCGATTCTTCGTCGGCTTCGATATTATCGCGTGTGTTAATATAAGATGCGTGTATAAAGATATTGCGCTCTTCGCACCATTGCCAAATGATTTTTGTTAAGTCGTTTAAATGTGGGAAACGGATTCCGCCCATGCGATTTATATAACATAAGGCAGTTGTATTGTCGACTCTTAGTAAAATAGAGCAATTATGATGCTGAAAAGCGAAGCTCTTTAGTCCTAGGAAAACGGCCAGTAATTCAAGGTAGTTAATGTGGAAAGATAATTCCTCATCTTTCCATCCCCCATTAGCGCGTTTCCCATTACAAGCGGCGCCCCAACCAGTTCTAGACGCGTCAGTATATATCTCCAAGGCAAACTTTTTGTCTTGTCTTAGTATATTGTAATTTGACATTATGTTTTCTTCCCACCATTTTATGTCGGGTAGGATAACATTTGATGGCTTGATCTTTGCTTCAAAGTTGTCATCATGCTTTTGAAGGGCTAAATATTTTTGACGTTCAAGGGTTTTGGTGTATAACCAACCATATCGAACTGCTGGGCAAGCTGCCGTTAACACGCCGATTAATTGTGACAATTCCTTAATGGAGCATCTCGGCAGTTTAGAAAATTTCTTAAGAAACTTCATGATACCTTGTCGTTTTTCCTCAGGCAAGCTAAGTGTCATATTGACAGTATTAAATACGAAACCTAAGAACCGACAAATCTGCCTGGGTTCTAGGTTACTCTTTTCATAATTAATAACAAACCCTAAATATTTAAGCAACGCTAGGGTTTTGTTGACATTGTTGGCGCATTCTTCATAAGAATCACCGATGCACAAAATGTCGTCGAGATATATCACTGACCTATAACCTTCTTGACGAAGATAGTTAATGACTTCTTTCATTAATTTTGTGAATACCCAGGGGGCAACCGATAACCCATAAGGCATGACTGTAAATTCAAAGTATTTTTTATTATATTCAAAACGCAGGTAGGTACTTATGATGCTCTTTTGCAATAGGAACTAAGAGGTAAGCTTCCTTTAGGTCAATATTTGCCATAAAACCAGACTGAGGTACGAGTCTAGCTGCCGTTCTATAATCCTCCATTTTAAAATGAGAGGTTGAAATAAATCTATTTAAAGTCTTGAGATTTAGAATAAATCTTTTTGTCCCGTTGGCTTTAGGGGCTAGGAAAACGCTAGAGACAAAATCGTTGTTTGACCTATGACAAGGGGAAATAGCACCGAGGTCCAACAAATTTTCAATACACTGTAACATATCTGGTTGCTCACCAGTGGAGACGGAGTTACGTGGCGTTAAGACCTGTCTAACTTTCTTACAAAACGGTATTGGATAACCTTTTGAAATCCAGTTCAGTATTTGAGCATTATTAGTAATTTTAAGCCAGCAATTATAAAAGTGTTGGATTCGCCCAGCATGTACCTTTATTGTTGAGTTGTTGTGGCACGCTGCTTGTTCTGCGGTGGTGGCCTCTGTGGAGCGGAGTTGCTTGTTGGAGCTCGTCCCCCTCTCGGAGCAGTATTCCTTTGTCCGCCCCTCCCCCCCCTGTTCGACAGGAAGCGAGAAGGGCCCCTCCAGTTTCCCTGGGGGCGTGAGCGACTTGTCGACGACTGGTATGATGTAGCTGGTTGCTTAGGATTCGGAGCGGTTTTCTTTATTTGTAATCCGTGTTTTTCGATTACCTTTGTTGCTTTAATTTTTTCGGAAAGCTTGTTACCGAAAAGCGTATCATCTCGTTCAACATCTTGCATGATGTTTAAGAAAGACTTGTCTAATCCTGGAGTGACCATCTTCTTTCTAGCTTCAGTTTCTACAAAGTGCAGATCACAAAGTAGTCTACAGCTATCGCTGAGAAATTTTATGGCTTGAAGTCTGTCCTTGCCATCGTCCAGCAGGAGTTCCAGGCCCTTATTAAGGGCGGTTATTCCCTGGCCCAATTGCTGTTGTACCGCTTCGACTTTTTTATCTCGAGTACGAGTACCCTCAGCAACAGCGGCAGAAATCTCGGGATTAAGTTTTGGTGCTTGTAATAATGTGCAGTTTTCTGGCACGGGATACTCTTTGACAAGTTTCTCTTTTAATTCTTTGTTCATTCCCTTACGAAGAATGGGTAACCACAGTAGTGGTAACTTCTCATGAATTTTTGGGCCAAGCTTGGGCGCCTCTTCCGATACCTCACCCAATGCGGTGAGAATTTCGGGGTCCAATTCTGGAACTAGGATCGGTTCTTGATCGCTATCATTTCTGCACTCCTCATTTTTATCGACAGAGATGGGATCGGCATTCTGAGGCTCCGGGTCGGAGTTGTGCAGGTTTTCATTGTCTAAAAAGAAACAATAACGAATGTTATTGGGGGTAGTTATGAAAACCACGAATTTAAAAGAAAAATTTATCATTCGGTGAGTACATTTTTATTATTGGTCAAACCGCACTTTTATGGTAGATAAGATGATAATTTTGCCTTCGTGAGGATACTCGATCCACCTCCAGGCGATATTAATTGTCTCGAAGAAATTTACGAAACACGATCGTAATTTCAAACTACCTTCGTGTTAACACACGGTTAACCTCCAGGCGATATTTTGCCTTCGTGAGGATACTCGATCCACCTCCAGGCGATATAAATTGTCTCGATTAAATTACGAAACACGATCGTAATTTCAAACTACCTTCGTGATAACACACGGTTAACCTCCAGGCAATAAAATTCCCTTCGTGATGACCCACGGTCAACCTCCAGGTTTAAGAGTTAGGCACAAGCATTGATTTCACAGTAAAAAGTAAACTTACTAACCTGAATTATGATCAGAATCTTCTGACGATGAATAAATAATTCGATTATATTTCCGCTGCTCTTGTTCCATTTTTTGTATCTTGCGTTTGTAACGCCTGATAATTTCTTCGTTTTTCCTTTTCGGCATAGTGACGTGATGCACAAGGTAACTTTTACTTGTAGTTATAACTTTATTAGGCACGTGCGAACGCTGCCTCGCGCAAGAAAGGAATGAGGTGACAACCCGACCGACACTGGATTGTGGCGAGTCGGGGTAGATGAAAAAAAAAAAAAATGAAATCGATTGAAAAATCGATTCTCTCAACGTGCGCGAATACCTCGTGTAGGCTAAAGGCACTACCTGTGTAAATGTATCTGAAGAATGAAGTGACGAATTATAATAAACAGTTGGTCTTGGTAACAGGTTTATGCTTTTTATGTCATTCGTTAACTGAAAAGAACTCAAAATCGGTTGAACGGACGGTAAAAGTAAAAATGTGTAATGTTATTTCAAATGAATATAGAGCACACGGTTAAGTACTAAATACAAGTACTTAACTCGTATGAACGAGGCTTATCAGCAGCCTAATTGTGTAAGTTAATTCGGCAAAGGAAACAATCTGTTTCTTTCCCAAAAACACACCAAACACTCTGAAAACGAAAAAAGTTAAATAAAGATTCAACTTCTTTGTGTTTTTGGGAAATAAACAGATTGTTACCTTTGCCGAATTTACTTACACAATTAGGCTGCAGGTCTGGTACTAGAAAAAACATTTTTGTTTTAAACCTTTTTAGCGGCAATGGATTGCTAATCTTGGTTAAACAATACAATATCTTAGCAAAAATATAATGTATCAAATAGTTCACAAGATTTTCAGTGTTGTAAGTTACTTATATGATATTCATATTATAATACAAGCTCAGATTACATTTAGCAAAGAAACTCCGCAGACGTAATCTCCTCAGTGGTAAAACCCAGGCAGGTGCTTTACGTTGTGTAAATTATTTCATCACCACAGCTCTAAAACCTGTGAAGGAAAACATCGTGAGGAAACCGGCATGTCCTAAAAGTAATCATTCGAGGGCATGTGACATCCACTGACCCGCAGCCTAATTGTGTAAGTAAATTCGGCAAAGGAAACAATCTGTTTCTTTCCCAAAAACGACTTTTCGCGATACAAAAAGTCGTTTTTGAGAAAGAAACAGATTGTTTCCTTTTCCGAATTCACTTACACAATTAGGTTGCCGCACTGTGCCCGCGTGGTGGATTAAGCCGTCTTCCTCACCGCGTCAGTGTGTTTTCGTTTGTATACCGAATCAATTAATCAAATAGTTTATCTATACTATAATATTATAAAGAGGAAAGGTTTGATTTTTTGTTTGTTTGTTTGTTTGTATGAATTGAATAGGCTCCGAAACTACTCGGCAGATTTGAAAAATTCTTTCACTGTTGGATAGTCCATTTATCGAGGAAGGTTATAGGCTATATAACATCGACCAATAGGAGCGGAGCATAAATGAAAAATGTTACAAAAACGGGAAAAAATATTCCTTTTTGAGAGCTTCCATTGCGTGCGCTGCGTAAATGGTTTAAGTTACGCAAATATCATGTATGATGGAATTGTTTCTCTTTAAAAGTTCTAAAAAAAAGTCCGTGACACCATATGTCTATCTTTTAAGGTGGACTCACAATAGCAAATTTTATGTTCTAAATTTTAATTAGATCAACGCTGCCGGTAGAAACAAAAGTTGGTTGCATTCGTATAGTAGTATATATATTATTTCTTATTCAAATAAATAGTTCAACAAGTTGGTAGGTAGATAGGGTAGGGTAGGTAGGGTAGGGTAGGTAGGGTAGGGTAGTGTAGGGTAGGGTAGGGTAGGGTAGTGTAGGGTAGGGTAGTGTAGGGTAGGGTAGTGTAGGGTAGTGTAGGGTTGGGTAGGGTAGGGTAGTGTAGGGTAGGGTAGGGTAGTGTAGGGTCGGGTAGGGTAGTGTAGGGTCGGGTAGGGTAGGGTAGTGTAGTGTAGGGTCGGGTAGGGTAGGGTAGGGTAGGCAGGGTAGGCAAGGTAGGCAGGGTAGCCAGTTGACGGGAGCGAAGCCCCGCGGGTCAGCTAGTTTAAAATAAACCTTAAAGGTACTTTTGAACTGTCAAGCAAAAAAATATTGAATCTTGTTGCAAATTCGCAAGTGACGGTAGGTCTAAATGGAGAAGAATACCAAGTATTTGGTTACATCATTCTTGTTGAAAAAATACATATATGTGAGAACGATGTAAAAAGTCGTGCACATAAAAGCGTCTAGAGTAACAAACAATTAAAAAAATATACAATAAGAGACCGAGGCAGCTAAGTTATGACCAATACCAACTAATGGCGCCCGATCACGAACATGACGCATGGATCGGCACCACTCAGCTCAACCATCATGAAGGGAACCGAATGATCCAACACATGTGCCTGTACAGATGTGCTTTGCAGAAGTGTCAGCAACCCGGTGAGGAAGGCGCCTAAGGTCCATTTCCTTTCTCGAGAGGGGATCTCTGTGTCCCAGCAGTGGGGAAGGTCTGATTATGCTGACGTCTTGTAACCTAATGTTTTATCGCCATTAGATATCAATACGTCTGCGAAGTTTCTCCAGTCAATTCAATTTGAGCTTGTATATCAAATCAAAATAATATTCAGATATTTTAGTATCTCATTGTATTAAATAATGCATGTGTAAATTGTTGAATTTGAGTCAGTTTAAAAGTTATACCTACCCACGACAGAAACACTTTTTGTGACGTCACAGACCGTAGCGAACTCGCCACACAGTCGGGTATCTTCGGGAGCGGTTGTGTACGTAAAATATAAAAAATTTCGTGTTTCGTGTGGTGAACGCGTACTTATGAGAACGAGTCTAATAAATTTTAAATTGAAACAAATTCAATGCAAAATAGTCCGTATAATTAGGTGTGTAAGCGTCTAATTTCAATGTTTTTTTTGTGTAGACACATAAGGATGTTTTTAAATTTTTGATCTGTATGTTCATTTAAACAATAAGAATAAATAAATAAAGCAAGCCTTTGAAAATGTAATATTGTTTTAATTACTATGGTGAACTTTTGATCTGAAAAGCTATCAGGTAGTCTGTGAAATTTATTTGTTAAATAAGTAAATCAATTTTAAGTAATATTGTGGATGGATGGAGAGGTAGGGGTCGTCCAAAGTAAAGATGGATGGACTGTGTGAGGAGGAGTGATATGGAAGAAAAGGGAGTAAGTGATAGCGTGATAGCGTGACGGGGGACAGGACGGTATGGAAGAAGAAAACGTGTTGCGCCGACCACACGTAACATGGGACAAGGGCGGGAAGATGAATCTAATTCATATTATAAAACCGGCCAAGTGCGAGTCGGACTCGCGCACGAAGGTCTCCGTACCATTAACACAAAAAACGGCAAAAATATCACGTTTGTTGTATGGGTGCCCCACTTAAATATTTATTTTATTCTGTTTTTAGTATTTGTTGTTATAGCGGCAACAGATATACATCATCTGTGAAAATTTCAACTGTCTGGCTAAAAGGCTTTTTAGGGTTCCGTAGCCAAATGGCAAAAAACGGAACCCTTATAGATTCGTCATGTCTGTCTGTCCATCCGTATGTCACAGCCACTTTTTTCCGATACTCTAAGAGCTATGCTCTTGAAACTTGGTAAGTGAACCGCATTAAGATTGTCACACAAAAATAGAAAAAAATAATTAGGGGTTCCCATACTTGAAACTGATTTAAAAAAAAAAAATTTCATCAAACCCATACCCGTGGGGTATCTAAAAAAAATTTTTTTCATCAAACCCATACCTGTGGGGTATCTATGGATAGGTCTTCAAAAATGATATTGAGGTTACTAATAATTTTTTTTTCTAAATTGAATAGTTTGAGCGAGATACACTTCCAAAGTGATAAAATCTGTCCCCCCCGCTCCCCCCTGTAACTTCTAAAATAAGAGAATGATAAAACTAAAAAGAATATAATTATGATGTACATTACCAGGTAAACTTCCAACGAAAATTGGTTTGAACGAGATCTAGTAAGTAGTTTTTTTATAATACGTTAGAAATCGTAAACCGCAATTTACCAAGTACGGAACCCTTCGTGCGCAATTCCGACTCGAACTTGGCCGGTTTTTTTTTGTAAAATTTTATCTGTGGAGGTATTGAATTACTGATCCTTTAACAGAAATTCTGTTGTTGGTAAATAGTCACACTACCAGCACAAAGTACGTAAGCGGCGCGCCGTACCAGTCTGTGCAATAGGCTACAATTAATCAAGTTTTTTACCCCAATTTAAAAAAAAAACTTGTAAACCAGCTCTTCTTAGCTTACCGTGCATTGTCATCCAAACCAAACGTGTATGCAAAATTCCATCTAAATCTGTCGATTTCTGATAACTGATTTAAAATTCAGTTGCATGATTTGACCCGATATAGATGTAATTGATTATACCCATACATAATTAATCACATATATACATCGCAACTTAATAAAACGCTTGTAAAAAGTTAGTAAGTACTAATTATCCTTTACGATCATGAATCTTATTTAAATCAACATACTACTAGAATCAGAGCTGCAATTAACTGCAATAGTAATAATAATACTAGCCTACCACTGCAGGGCAAACCACAAAGGCCTCCTCTCAAACAGAGAAGACCAGATAAAACATTTTGATGCAAGTGGGCAAACTTTGTAATAAAAGCGACGTTTTTCAACAAAGTTAGAGAGAAACATAATTTTTTATATATAAACTAGCTGACCCGGCAAACTTTGTTTTGCCATAAAAACACCAAACATTCATCTACCCTACCTTCCCTACCTACCCTACTCTACCTACCCCACCCTACACTACTTACCCTACCCTACTATCCTATGTCCGTCTCCTGGTTCTAAGCTACCTCCCCACCAATTTTCAGCCAAATCAATTCAGCCGTTCTTGAGTAATAAATAGTGTAACTAACACGTGTAAGCTATCCTATCTTTCAAGTTGGAACAAACTGCACATGGTTTGCAAATATAATTTAAAATCGGTTAAGTAGTTTAGGAGTCCATCGCGGACAAACAACGTGACACGTGATTTATATATATTAAGATATTTTACCTTTAGCGCATGTGCGTTAGCGATTGTAGAAGTGCGTGATTTCAAACAAAAATCTCATATTCACGTAGCAGAACTAGCCAAACCCGGAAGAAATAAAATGTCTGTAGGTCTTAGTGTGTGTCGTAGTGTGGGAGTCAAATCGAAAAAGCAGCACATTGAGCAGTTCATACACTGGCTATTTATTAATTAATTATTGACAATCCATTCTATTCTTTTAAGAGGTCTCCTCTCTCTCTAATCTTTAGTGCACTACTTATATTTTTGTGCTTATTGTATTTCTACCACTTTGTTTTGAACTGTGTCTGTGAGTATTATTTGAATAAATAAACAATATAATTTATTATTATTATTTCTAGCTTCGTTCCCGTCGGCTATATCACAGGATCCTTGCAAATTCTTGGATAGAAAGTAATAAACGTCAATGGCGGGACCAACTCTTGTAAATTAAAAAATGTTCTACCACGTATATTTAGTACGGTTTTGTACTATTTTTTACCTGCCCTGAAATTTTTGTACCTCACACAGTATAAACGGAATTTCACTCCTATTGTCTATTGCCTATGATCCTCGGTGATAGAGTTGCTTTCCTTATGAGATAGATTTTTCGTGACCGGGATCCGGGATCAGTACCTAGGAACTGCCAGAGATTAAACCTTTACAAACTCTCTCTTGGCTAGCCTTTTCTCAATTATTGTTGGCTAAGGCTTCTGACTACCCGTAATGACTGTCAAAGATCTTCAAATGACAGCCGGGACCAACGGCTTAACGTGCTTTCCGAGGCACGGAGGAAACTCGCTAAGTTGAAATGGTCACCCATCCACGGACCGACCTTGAAGATCGACCCGTGCGGCTGTTATTATTTAGCCACGAGCCTTAGATTAACACTTTACAAACATATAATACAAACCTGTTGAACTTTTTTTGCCATACGGCACCTTTTTTTACGGGGGATAACCTTCAAAAGGCGCCTGGACTTTAGGGGAAATTACCAGGGAGTGTGGGCTTTTTACCTCACTAAAACTACCCCGGTGATCTGCATCAGCACGTAGAAGGGGGAAGGGGCGTGACCTCTCAAAAGACCAACACGGAACGGGGGTTCCGTTTTTTCTGTGCAACGCCTGTTAGGACCCATCCCTGAGGAGACTATTTGGCTCAGTTTAAACTTCGTGCATCAAACAGGTACAAAAGCCTTTGACATTCTCTGCCGGTCATCCAAGTAAGGATGAGAGATAACATGATAGGTTCTCCATTTTTAGGGTTCCGTGCCTAAAGGGTAAAAACGGGACCTACGGGACTAAGACTCCAGGATCCGTCTGTCTGTCTGTCCATCTATTTCCGGGCTGTACCTCATTAACCGTGATAGCTAGACAGTTGAAATTTTCACAGATGATGTATTACTGTTGCCGCTATAACAACAAATACTAAAAACAGAATAAAATTAATATTTGAGTGGGGTTCCCCAACAAACGTGTTTTTTTTGCCGTCTTTTCGATAATGTTACGGAACCCTTCGTGCGCAGTCCGAGTCGCACTTTGCCGGTTTTTAATGACTGTCTCGTTAGTCTAATGGACGTAAGAGCGACTGCTGTCTTGGGTTCGATGCCCGGCACCCTAATTGCGTATCTGTTTTAACAGAACGAAGCACACTCCTGCCCTTTCATTATCCGACTTTAAAAAAAAGTAGGTTATCAGTTTGACCCGTTTGTCCGCGATTTTCTCGCGTTTGGCTGAACCGATTTTGATGCGGTTTTCAGAAAAGTATTTGTTAGGTACATTCTGGATAAGGTTTTGGCATTAATAGACGTCGTCCGCATGGATCCGATATAATTATGTAAATATGTTTGTTTGTATAGTGCTCGCTTAACATCTGGGCCGCCCAGAAGTTAGCTTTCCGATGCGCAAGGCCAGGATTGGTGCTGTTTTTGTATAAGATTTTCCACTGCGCAGCCATTGCAGCCAACTTCAGGGCGGCCAAGAAGTTTGGCGAGAAATATACTAGCCGAATAAACGACTGTCGAGGCTTTTCAAATTATAATCTGTACCAGGACCAAAGGATTCGTGCTTACCAAGATGCGGAAGGATCACGTTGTTAAAATTATTGTCAACGATTATACCGACGTCAATCTGTGGATAGGAATGACCTCGGTACTAAAGGTTGCCCTAGTCGACGGCACGAACTATTTTGTGCGCGAGGTTAAAATACATGCTATCTCATCCGACAACATGTGCGAAAGAGATAGATGCTGTGATGAGCAGTAAGAAGGTAATTCGCGTACGAATTAGCACTTTTGTAAGTTTGTAGCGAAATGGATGATGATTTAGGACGAAAACGAGCGCGCGAAATTTTATAAACAGACCTTTGGGAATATGGATAGCATGAAAAAACGACTAAATGTATATTCTCTAAATAAAATTATTTGCATTGTTGAACTACAAATCTATCTCTGTATGGTGGCTGTTTTGCAATTTTCTTTCTTGTTATGGTATTTATTTACGTCCAAAGATGCGTTAAAATTTGTGTTGACATATGGAACTGACGACGCTCATAGCTTTCAATTACCTATATTTCTTTTTTACTTTTCTGTTTCCTTAAAGGGCTAGATTACAGACAAATTGATATCATTTTTAACCGACTTACCAAAAAGGAGGAGGTTCTATGTTCGTCTTCTTGTATGTTTTTTTTTTTTTTTTGTAAGTTTGTTCATCGATATCTCCGTCAATTGTGGACCGATTTTGAAAATTCTTTTTTCGTTTGAAAGAGTATGTTTCGAAATTGGTCCCATTTTAATTTGGTGAAGATCTGATCAAGAACTTCGTAGATATACAACAGAACTCTTCAATAAATAACGGCAAATCATTCGGAATTGCTGCAATCGCATGTCTGTTTATTGTATATACCATTTCATAACATAACATCACGCCAGTACGTACTAAAGGGGTACGCAGATCTCTCATTTCACTGGTTATGTTCTAGTATCATGTTATTCGGGGGATCTATTCTAGCGTTATAGGTACCTTACTAAACAACTTGCCTATTTTAGGTAGGTACAACTAAAAAGGGAAAAATAGTAATCTTCTTTTTTGCAAAAAAATACTACCGACTTCCAAATGAAAAACTACAAAGTGAAAAATAACTTAACTTTTGGAAGTCGGTGTCCATATCGCAAAAAAATGGTACCATTTTTTTGCGCATAGTTTTTCATTTGGAAGTCGGTAGTATATTTTTGCAAAAAAGATTTTTAATTTTGAACGTACATCGTAACGTACATCAAACAGTGGAGTAATCGCTAGACTACGACTACGTTTGTATGGAAGAATTTTTGACTAGTGTAAACTTAAGATGACTGGCAAAAAAAACACGAGTTTACACCTCTGCTTACCGCTTCGAGGAAAACAGTCGCGTTGTTATGTTAAGTGGTAATTATTTTAAACGCAAACATTGTAAACTTTATATAGGAACTGCGACTGCGTACACTACTTTCGCCGGCACAGACAGAAACGCGAAAAATAACTGTTCTTCATATCATACATTTTATTTAGTACCGATTCGTGCACCAAGGTGATCGCACGCATGTTTAAACCGCGACAAAGCGCGTCGTAAAAATATTTCGTCTTATTAAAAAAGTGATTTATTGAAAAATTTCACAGTACAATTGATTTATAATAAGTGAATTTCCGATTTCGTGTTACTTGTGGCAGTATTTTCGAGAAAATAAAAGTTTTTTTTGTTATTTACTTGGTGTTGGGTGAATAGGTGAGTTTTATATATTATAATTATGCGTGTGTATTAAGAGACAATGCTGTTTTTCTTTTTTTTTCTCTTTTCTATAACTTACAAGCCGGTATTGGTCTAAAAAATTAAAAAATATTGTGTGATTTCTATTTCTAAATAATTAATTATCATTTCTTTATTTGTGTTATTTTACATGGCAACTTCTAAAAACATAACTGCGTTTCGTGTACGATTTTATTACGTTTATTTATTAAAATCTTTGTATTGATATTATTATTTATAGATATTAGTAAACTTACATAAAAATAAATGGTTAAACTTTAAAAAAAAAGCCTCACATCAAAATGTAGACAATTAAATTGTCTTTGAGATGGTGTCAATTTCATTAAAATACGCCTAGCGGTTTTGTTGCGATTGTCGTGTTTTTGCCCGTTTTAGACATAACTTAACAAATTAATAAACGCAAAATTTTCTTAGATCACATTATTAAGAAAATGGTCTAATTTAACATATATTTTTTCTAAAAAATTACGATTAGCCGTTTAGACGTGATTCTCATTTTAAAATCTGCTACTCAGGGGTATCTGCGCCTTAAGAAGGAGTACAGTGAAGGGTTGGAAAGGTCCAGTTTTCTGATACGTAGTTAATTAGTTTAATCTCAGATATAGGAGTTTTGGCGGGAACATGGTGGCGTCTATCTTGCTTCTCTGTTTTATTGCCATTTTCCCTAAACATGTGTTAAATTGAATATTAATAGTGTAAAAGTGGTGGATTTTATTCTAATAATATTAGTGAATGTGCACGAGTGTGAGCAAGTAAAAGACAGCGGTAGAACATGAGTTTGTACATGTTGTCGACAAAACTCCGTGGAGGCTTCCAGTAAAGTTACCGCCATTTTACTGGGGCCTAACGAGGACATTGGACTAAAATCTTAAGGAACTAGAACTTCTTAACGTGACACTGGCTAAATGCACAAACAGTGCGAAGACAAAAAAAAAACTCTGCCATAGGTATTATTCCTTAGGCCTGCCATAATTGCCATTTTCCGTCATACACTGACTGCGTAATAGCTTTTACAATGCATGTCCTCGAAAAGAGCGGTTTTCCAAGCAGCCAAACTGTGCGGAAAGTGTCACTTTTTTTCACTAGTGCTTTTTACTTTCCTGTACTTTTTTAATTTTTAACTCCAACGTCAGCCCGACGCATAGAGTTTTTATTATTTGAGAAAAGTTTTAAAAATTAGTTATGTACAGATTATCATTCATATAAAAGGTAAAATAAAACTAATACTTTATTTTAGGCGTTTTTAATTAATCTAGATTTAGTTTTTGATCAATAAATTAATTTTAAATATTCATTAAATATGTTTGGCAGAACGTATATTTTGCTCGTGCCTTATTGCGTTACGATGTGAAAGCAATTCGCACATGCGCAGTAGATATGCCCGAGGAACTATTAGTTAATCTGTGGATATGTTGAACGCGCTTGAATAAGCCCGCTATTTTATTAATTTCATTTTATTAATTTTGTTTATTTCCTCGCACAATGCATAGTAAAATATTGTATGATACACGTACGTAAGATGATTTCCGACTCGTGTCGATTTATCCACTCACTCGCTTCGCTCGCTCGTGAATAAAAATGCCACTCATCGGAAATCACCTACCTTCCGCACTTGTAGCATAAATAACTATTATGGTAGCATAGCATAAAAATCATACTATCTATGATCTTACTGCTGGAACAAAGGCCTTCTTTTTAACCGACTTCAAAAAAAAGAGGAGGTTCTCAATTCGTCGGAATCTTTTTTTTTTATGTATGTTCCCCGATTACTCAAAGACGCCTGGACCGATTTGAAAAATTCTTCTTTTGTTTGAAAGGGTATACTTCCTAGTTGGTCCCATAGTCATCATAGGTCAGGATCTGATTATGGGATCTTGGAGAAATCGAGAGAATTCCTCAAATATTATAGGCATACATATAGCGATTTTGATATTTTTATCAACAATGCTATAATTTTCACTCAGAAAGTATCATTTGGAGAAGTGGAACTTGTGAAGAAGACCACAGATGGCCAATGGAACACCTTAATGTTAAGCATGTCACGGGTATTAGATATCTCGAATAGTTAAATGACTGTGATGAAGCAAATACCTATAAATATATAGTACTGATCAAAATTGTACCATCGAACTGATCTGATGATGAAGCAAGCAGGTAGGCACTGGAACTCCAAAATAAAACAATGTATCCTAGTCGTTTTTGGACTTATATTGGAATCGTCATGAGATGTACTTTGGCTTGATTTGTATGCCAATAAGAGGTACCTATAAAAATTAAAAAGAGATAAATAAAAACTTTTTAACAAAAAAACAAACCGACTTCCAAGAAAATAACACTGCAAACTGAAAAATAACTTTCTTTTCCGAAGTCGGTGTCAAAACACGTAAAACAATAGGTACCAAAGACACCGACTTCGGAAAAGTTAAAAAGTTTTTGTTATGAAAAGGCACGAGGCATAATCTACCAAGGAAGCTTAGTTTGGGTTAGTGCATCTCACTTCTTTAAATTTTTGGATCTAGGACATGCCGGCCTCCTCACGAGGTTTTCTTGAACTGCTTTGAGAGTAGAGATGGCGATTAAATCAATTGAATAAAGTAAAGTGCAAAGGGTTTAAACCCACGACTTGTGTGTGATATAGGGTTCCCATCCGTCCGGGCTTCCCCGGATCCTAGTTTAGAAGGCGTCCGGGGAGCATCCGGGTGGGCTTTTATTAGTAGTCTGGGCAATTTTTCACCGATTTCTCCGTAAATAGTGGCCGAGTTTTTGAATCAGCATCCCGAATTGGTCCCATTTAAATTTAGGGAAGATCTGATGAAGAAAGAGGAATGCCCATTTTGTAAGGGGACTTGCGCCCCTTTGAAAAAATGGTTGTATCTTGATGAATTTGGTTGTATATTGTAGAAAATACACGTTATATTCATAATTAGAAAAGATTTTTCATTTATTTTGCGGGGTTTTTGAGATATAACGATGTTTCTGTTCTTGAAATTAACCCTTATTACAATGCAATAAGGTGCATACAAATGTCCAAGTGAAGGCACCTGATCTTTTGTTGTCTGTACATATAAAGTAAAGCACACGGATGAAAAAATACACAAAATATAAATCATATTTTTGAATATTATTGAAATCGCAGACACGATACCTCATAAGGGGCCTGTGTATGGGCAATATCCTTTGGAGATATTCAACGGAACTCTTCAAAAATTACGGCAAATCACCCGGGATTGCATGTCTGTTTATTGTATACTAGCATCTGCCAGCGGCTTTGCCCCCGTGAGAAGTGTTGTGTGAAATATTGGATGTCAGTGTCAAAAAGATTATTTGAACGGATCATTTAAAATTGATTCCAATAGATGGAGCGGTTTTAAATTTCTAAGGCATGTTACTCGATTGTTAAAATTTGCATTGTAACACATTATAAGCGTGATTTCAGCACAGAAAATAAAGAAAAGTTCCTTAGCTGTATGTCAAATTTAAAATGGACAGAAATATTTTCTAATCAGGAAGCTGACAGTGCGTTTAATCACTTCCACGATACACTTGTCTTGTTCTTTGATTTGTGCTTCCCTAAAATTGAGATCAAAATCAACCTAGTCAAAAAATATACGAAATGGATTTCGAAAGGTATTAAAAAATCAACTAAAACCAAAAGGAACTTGCGCTTTAAATACTATTTCTCATCTGACAAAGACAGTAAATTAAAAAATAAAGTAAAATACCTAAATTATAACAAATTACTTAAAAAATGTATACAAAAAGCACAGAAAATTCACAATACAAGTTATATAACCAGGGCTAAGAATAAATGCAAGGCGTCATGGGACTTAATAAAATATAATTCCAATAATTATCAAATACAGGAATCAAATATTAAGGAAATAGATACTGAAACCGGGCCACTAACAAGCCCTACGGACATTGCCAATTATGTAAATGACTATTTTATCAATTTGACGAACAACGATTTTGACTTATACACCAATAATTATGACATTAATCCTGTAAATTCTAGTATGTTTTTAATGCCCACTAATGATGACGAAATACAAAAAGTAATAAAAACACTCAGGGATACAAATTCAACAGGTTATGATCAAATACCTACAAACATTTTAAAATACATAGGCCCTATTATTACTCCGGTACTTGTACATCTAATAGACTTATCATTATTCACGGGAGTGTTTCCTGAGAAATTGAAAATGACAGCTATTAAAACAATACATAAAAAAGGTAATAAAAAACTTGTTGATAATTACAGACCGATAGCCCTCTTGCCTGTATTAGCGAAAGTTTACGAAAAAGTCATGCATGCGCGATTGATAAATTTTATCGATAAGTTCCAAATTTTGAAACATGAACAGCATGGATTCCAAAAAAGGAAATCGACAACCACAGCGGCATTTAATTTAATTAACCTAGTTACTAAAAATATTGACCAGAAAATCCCGACAACTGTTTTATTTTTTTATATATGTCAAAAGCCTTTGACTTTGTATCGCACGAGCTACTACTAAAAAAATGTGATAAATATGGAATACGCGGTAAAGCAAACACATGGTTAAAAAGTTACCTTGCAAACAGATCGCAATTTGTAGAAATTACTGTGGATAAACCAACTCAAAACGGCGAACTCACATTTAAATCCAAATTAGGCTACAATTGCACAGGTGTTCCACAGGGCAGTATTTTAGGCCCCCCACTATTTCTTATTTATATCAATGACCTGACAGAAGTGACTGAACATCCTTGCATACTCTTTGCAGACGATGTGGCTGTAATAATCCCTAAAACTAAAGAAAACTATAATGAGGAAATAAATAGTACCGTAAGCAAAGTAATAACTTGGATGGAAAAGAATAACCTTAAACCTAACATTGATAAAACCAAATTTGTACAATTTCATAACAAAAACTGGAATAAAATCGATTTAAACATTACTTATAAAGATAAACAAATACAGCAATCAGATACTATGACTTTTCTTGGGATAGATCTAGACGAGAGGTGTTCCTGGATTAATCATATTGATAAGATTTGTGGTAAACTCAGTAAGTCTGCTTATGTTCTATGGCGTATATCTAACCTAATAAGTAGACAAGCCACATTACAAGCTTATCATGCATATGTTGGGTCAATACTGCGTTACGGAATATTGGTATGGGGAAACTCGGTGCATATCGAAAGAGCTTTCATCGCGCAAAAGAGGTGTATACGTGCGATTTGTAATGTAGACCCACTTACATCCTGTAAACCACTGTTTAAGAAACTGAGAATACTTACATTGACTGGTATTTATATTGAAGAAATATGTAAATTTACAAAATCTCACCCGGAGATGTTTGAAAAACTGGGAGATAAATGTAAATTCAGGACTAGATATCCTAGTAGATTAATTACTCCTAGAATGAAAACGGAGCTATATAGGCGAAGTTGCTATCCTATGTGTATTGAGATCTACAACAAGATTCCTAACGAAATTAAAGAACTTCCAATGGTCCGCTTCAGAAGGGCTTTGCGCAGGTGGTTAATAGAGAATTCCTTCTATACTTTAAAAGAATTTCTTCAATTTAAATTTAAATGACCTAATTGTATACTTACAAAATATTTGCATGTCATTATGCTATGATTAAATATGTTAAGCTACTATTATACTACCATTGTAAGATCTTTTGTAACCATATTTATCTGCAAATAAATCTTTGACTTTGACTTTGACTTTGACATTTTGGTGCAAAAAAACTGTAAAACGTGCAAAAAAATACCTACTATTAAACGAACCTTCACTGTATTTAAAGAAAAAAATATTCACAAACCTAGTAAATAAACCCTTTTACTTGCAAGTCGCTGCTAACACCATCTATTGCCGTGAAACGGGATCGAACGCGATTGATGTACCTACTTACAAAAATAACAAGATTATTCAGATGAAAAACGCTAGTTACGTCGGCACGGTTTCTTGGTATGGGATGAAGCATGTGTATGCTAGTATTATCTGTGGTAATAGTATCATTATATTCATTGTTGGTATTGTTTCTTGGTATGGGATGAAGCATGTGTATGCTAGTATTATCTGTGGTAATAGTATCATTATATTCATTGTTGGTATTGTTGCACCCAAAAAGCGTTTTTAGCATTAAAGATTACGTTGAGGATAAAACGGCTTGGGAGTGAGCTGCTCCAATTAATTTTGTTATCTTTTATACATCTTTTTTATTTGTTTTCTTGCAATGACAAGAATATTTACTTTTTAAAGTATTATATTATTTTATTTTAATTATTGTGAATGTGAAGACTATGTGGATCATTATTTTGTTTTTAATTTATCTCAGTTTCTGCAGGTGAGGCCACCTACTGGCCTAGCGACCCAAAGAAACTGCCAGATCTCTTGGATTTTTTCATCAATAAGGGTATAGATAGCTTAAGCACTACTATCGAGTCATGTCTAGATCACACACCGGTGATCCTCACAATTAGCACTAGTGATCTTACTCGGGATATTACTGAGTCTCTGACGAATAACCACACTGACTGGGACGGCTTCAAGACCTACCTCAATGAGAACTTTACCGCAACTGTTCCACTGAAGAACCGAAATGATGTAGATAACGCCTGCAGATATCTCACTAATGTCATTCAAGTGGCTGCCTGGATCAACACACCCTCCCGGCTCAAAAGTCACACCAACCACTCTCATCCACCAGACATAAAGCAAAAAATCTTAGAAAAGCGCAGACTTAGAAGAATATGGCACCAATCCCGTCATCCTCTTGATAAACTCAATTACAACAAGGCAGCAAAGGAGCTAAAGGCGATAGTCAAAGAGTCTACTAACAAAACGTTGACAGCTAACCTACAGATGATGTCACCTACGGGGGTTGGCTGGAACTCGCTCTGGAAGGCCACTAAAAACTTAGATAAGCCTCAACAATCTTATCCTCCAATCAGATCAGAGGGTTCCTGGGCAAGAACTGATTTGGAAAAGGCCGAGGTGTTCGCAACGCATCTGTCCTCTGTATTCAAACCCAACGAGAGTGTTGCTGATGAGCATGCAATTGACGCAATATTGGAACAAGACTTACAAATGTGTATGCCTATTATACCCACAACACCTAAAGAAATAGCGAAGGAAATTAGATTGCTGAACCCGAGAAAAGCCCCGGGATTTGACCTGATCACGCCTCGCATACTTAAAAATCTTCCCAGAAAATGCGTTTCTTTCCTAGCTAGTTTGTTCAACGCAATCTTTCGAACATCTCACTTTCCTGACCTGTGGAAAATCTCCGAAGTTGTTATGATCCATAAATAAGGCAAACCTGAACACGAGGCCTCGTCTTATCGGCCGATAAGCCTAACGCCTGTACTCTCAAAACTGTGGGGGAGGATATTCCTCAGCCGTCTAAAACCGTGCATGGATGCCAATGATGTTGTTCCGTCTCACCAGTTTGGCTTTCGGAAATCTCACTCAACAATAGAACAGGTTCACCGAGTTTACCAAACAGGAAGACAGGCTTTCGAACGTAAAAAGTACTGCTCAGCGGCCTTCCTTGATGTCCAGCAAGCCTTTGACCATGTCTGGCACAAAGGATTGCTGGCTAAAGTGAAGGAAAAACTTCCACACTCAATGTTCCTGCTCATCCAGTCGTATTTATCTGACCGTTGGTTCCAAGTGAAACAGGGCGAAGCAAGATCAAGATTGATTGAAGCAAAGGCTGGTGTACCACAGGGATCTGTTCTTGGCCCAGTATTGTACAATATCTTTACATCAGATCTACCCACATTGGATGGCATAACAATAGCAACATACGCCGACGACATAGCCTATCTATCAGTTGATCACAACTCAGAAATGGCCAGCAACAGACTGCAAAAAAAACTAGACGAAACTCATAAATGGCTCTGTAAGTGGCGAATACGTGCGAGTGCATCCAAGTCTAATCATATCACCTTCACGCTCAGGCACGGAAACACCCCACCTGTTAGACTTGGTCCTGACAGATTGTGTAAAGCATCTTGGCTTCCACTTGGATAGGCGCCTAACATGGAAGCATCACATTAAATATAAGAGGGATGAGATAAACCACAAGTTCCGCAACCTATATTGGCTCATGGGAAGAAACTCTGTGCTCTCTGTAGACAACAAACTCCTCATTTACAACTCAGTTCCCAAGCCCATATGGACCTACGGGATCCAACTGTGGGGCGTTGCCAGCAAAACCAACATACTCTGCCTGCAAAGAGTGCAAAATGGTATCATAAGATCAATAGCAAATGCACCTTGGTTTACTAGGAATGACGAAATCCACGACTATCTGCAAATGCCATCAGTAAACTCTGAAATTGAGCGATACAAAAGACAACACAAGGCACGCCTATCCTCGCATCCAAATCCACTAGTTACTGAACTGTTAAACCAGACAGCGGTGGTAAAAAGGCTGAAGAGGAACCACCTTCTATAAGTGGGAGGCGCAGCACCGGCTGCTCCACCACAACGCCATTTGTCACGGAACGAATTTGCTTATGGTCCAACGACCGATTGCAAATAGAAATAAATGGAAAAAAAAAAAAACTCAGTTTTTAATCATGGTCTGGCAGTTTGAGTAGTTTATACGGCCTACCCGAATGTCCTTTCTTTGGTATTGTTCGTCGAATCGTTGAGCTCCTTAAATTCTGAGTTGAGCTGCTCGGTTATTGACAAATGCGTGCACCACAGAAATCTTAATTGCCTTATTATTAAGATTTCTGTGGCGTGCACTGACTGGACAGGTCCACTCAATCTGGCTGGTTCTTTCCTCAAAAGACCATTTCAGACATCAGTCTACATGGTCTTCACATGATCTAACGAAGATTTTGTCAGGACTTTAAAAGAGACTGAAAAAACACACAAACTCAGAGTGACCTCTGAGTTTGTTTCGGCCTTTCTCTCAGAGTAGTCAGATAGGAAACGCCGACCTCATCTAGTTTAAAAAAAATATAATTATGTTAGACATGTAAAAGCGTTTGTACAAACCAACTTACAGAAATAAAATCATTTATAATTTACCCACAGACATAAATCTAACTAGATAACGCAAGTCCCTCCATCTGTATGAAAACCAAGGGTGCCACTTTTTCACAAACAATTTAAAAACAAATTTTTACTTACCAATGAAAGAAAACATTTCCAATGTGTTGGCCAACTTTTTCTATACATTTTTTACAGCTCAATATGGCAAAAGAAGGTATTTTTCTAGATTTCGGTGGATTTCCGTTGCCGATAATGCTAAGTTTTTAACACCCTCGCTGCACTCGGGATTTAAATCGTCACCCGCGACAAAAAACACTGCTTTATCCCTTTGGTTAATAATCTACTATTTCATTTCGTTCATGAGGAAGGTTTATTTAGAGTTGGTTAGGTAGGATAGATTTAAAATCACTCTAGGATTCTTAGGGTGGTTAAGCACTACACGTCCGTGTCCGTGATATGAGTTCCGAATTAAAAATGTCGAATACAGATTATGACGGATAGAGTACGGATGTAATCCGTAAGCTTCCCAACAAGGAGTACTACGGCTACTTCAGGCCCGAAATTTCACGGACACGGATCGGATGTAGTACGTAACCGCCCTTAGAAGTCGAGTAAAAAAAATAAAATTTTAATTTAAAAGAACCCCCGGCACAGAAACCTCTGAAAAGCAACCGCTAAGTGAATAAAATAAACTGCTGCGGCGGTTCCCCGACGCGAGTACGAGGTTTATTTTTTGCTTAAATTTTGGAGATTTTTGTGTCGGGGTATTTAAATATTTTTACAAGCTTGTCTTGTTAAACTTGTAGTTAGTATGTTTCGTTCAAATCTAGCAACTTAATTCTAAAACAGTTATTCTGAACCTAAATTTTGCATACTATTTAGGTTTGGACAACAAATGCACCGTAAGCATATTTAATTTTTTTGTTTATTTTCTGACAAACATAAGTACTTTCTCTAAATGTATAACTTACATATTAGAACATCGTTAGACCTAACATTACAATTGAAGATCAAACTAGGTCTACGTCTAAGCGACCCACAGTTTGGGTCACAGATGTGCTAACTCCTTTCACCAGTTATCTCGAATAATGTGGACTCAATACTGTTGCGTTGCTAAACAACTTGACCTCTTGGCATTTAGCACTTTGCGAGTAAGATGCTCTCTTTTCAAATAACTTTGATTTAGCTTTTTGTTTCCTTTATTTACTTTGTGCTCTGTGGAACGCAAATGAATGAATATGATGTGAATATTGTACGTCTTTTAGGATTCTGCGGCATTTTGTGATAATTAAAGAACCTCCTCCTTCATTCTGAATTCGTCTTCATATTTATTTTATTTGATTCTTCGGGCGAAATATTGAAATTTGATTGGAGTTTGAATTGAGAATAAGAATGTGCTCTTTCTAAATTAAGTACTCCAAATATTATTTGCCAGCAAGAATGATGTAACCAGATACTTTGTAAAAACTGATGGAAAAGAGTGTTCGTGGAGTTTCTTGCACGTTCTTCTCCATAGACACCTACTAACGCTATTATAACTTTATTATTATGATCTATTGTACACTGACAGCCCTAAATTCTTCACCTATCGTTCAGTCCATCCAAAGGTTGTCTGTAAGAGATTGCCCTGTGCGATAAGACCGCCCATTGTACACTTTGTTTTTGAAAATGTTTGTTCTGTATGTTTTTTTTATTATGTGATCTACAATAAAGTATATAATAATAATAACGCTTGCGAATGTGCAACTAGATTCATCTTTTGTTTGACAATTTGAAAGTAACTTTTAAATGGTTTTGTATTTACCGACTTTTAGGCTTCTGAGGAGTTTTATAAAAGGCAAGGTTCTAAATTCGTCTTCATAGATTTTTATTTGGTTGACGCGTGTATGCTAGTATTATATTATCTGTGACGCGTGTGACTTTATAGCCTTTAGCTCTTTGAGAATGGAATTAGGAGACTTCAAAACATGAACCCTTTCTTTTTGGATGGATGGAGGAGATACCGGTATCGGGAACATGGTTCAAGCTACTTCTATTCCATAGATTCCTTGATAGCGTCACTAGAAGGTGATGATGGTGTAATAACAGTGTGTTTTTTCCAAAATCAACGTGTTAGATTCCTGTTTAGGCATATTGATTTTTCAAAAATCCATCGATGTCGTTTTAATTTTAATCCAAAGGGCCCGAGTCTCCTTTGAGTGTTTTTTGTTATTCCTCATAGTTTCGGACTTGGTCATCCACCCCCACTTTAAAAACCAACCCGTATATTATTAGTTTATTTAAGATTATTTTCTTGTTTGTCACGCAAACACCGCTTTGGCTCCTACATTAGACATAACGGCATACGATCAGGTTTCCTAGGCTTTCTGTAATATTCTAAGCTAACGGTATGCTCACTACCTAAGTCAATATACAGGGTGTTTGGTGCATCGTGTGCCAAATTGAAATGGTCGACTGATGGGGTCATCTGCTAGCCTTTCAGACACCTTAACACCCCTCATGCCCTGTAGATTTTTTTATCGACTTTTTATTGTTTTACTAAAAAAAGACCTAAATTTTACATTCAAATACAAATTAAAAAAAATATAATGCGTAGACTCTGAATTTTAATTTTAATTCGATGTGTATTGTTTGAGAGTACTTTTAAATACAAAATTAGTGACATTAGACACCTAGTTTTTTATAATTCACTCAAAAAACAAATTAACGCTGTACCTGTTACAGCTGTTTATATGGCTACAAAAAAAAAAACCAGAAGCGACCGGGATCTTCCAACTCCCTCATTCTCCAATCTATCCTATTCTTGCTAATGATGTGCCACATGCCATTAAAATCTTTTAACAACTTTGTGAATTCGCTAGAATTGTGAATCGAGTCATCTAAGGCTAATATTCAAAATTATGCAGATGAGTCGACTATTTCAATTTGGCACACGATGCACCAAACACCCTGTATATCCAATTTCTGCCGCCAAGCGTTGCTGTGTTTCGCTTTGAAGGGTAATTATGTATTACAGAACACTCATGACATATACTTAAGGTCAAAATTGTGAGAAGAATTTGTGATATTCAACAATGATATTCTCAGTAGGTAGAAGCTAGGTATGTTATTTTAGTTTTTGCTAGCGGCACAGAATAATTAATAGTACAGCCGGGCGAGCACGGTCTACTGTGACAGGCTTGAGTCAGACATTTTTATCACAGTTTTGGAGCAAAATCTGTGATAAAATGCGTGACTCAATGACTGAAGCACACACAGAGGCCGTGCTCGCCCGGCAGGTAGCGGCTCACATAATCTGTGTAGCAGCTTCACCCGCGTGTAAACTAGTTCGGAATAGGCTTTGAAGAGTGTGGTTGTTGGTGTAATTATGTATTACTACAGATAATATAATACTAGCATACAGATGCCAGATCCCATACAAAGAAACCGTGCCGACGTAACTAGCGTTTTTACTCAGATTATCTGATTATTTTTGTACATCGATCGCGTTCAGTTTCGTTCCACGGCGATAGATAGATGGTGTTAGCAGCGACTTGCAAGTAAAAGGATTTACTCGGTTCGTGAATATGTTTTTCTTTAAATACAGTGACGATTTGTCTTATAGTATTTTTTTGAACGCTTTTACAGTTTCATTGCTCCAAAAATGTGTTACAAAATAAATTAAAGAATCGATTACATGCCTCAGAAATTTAAAAATGCGCCATCTATTGGAATCAATTTTAAATGATCCATTCAAATAATCTTTGAAATGTAAATTAAGAACGCAGTACTCCTTAATTTTGTGCTTAGGAGAGATGATTAAAACAAGAACATACCTTTTTATGATCGTCTCTAGAAAATCTTAATATTTCACAATGACTCAATTACAAATCGAAGTTTAACGTCATCTAGTGCTATTTATTTGAACCAAATTTTATTTCTTCGCGTTGGGTGCCCGTGGTATTACAGAGTATGACACATAGTATAATTAGGGTCAAACATGTGTGACACTTAGTGAAATTCATCAACGATTTTATACTAATGCATTGGTAAATATTTACCAGTCTGACAGACTGCCTCGTTCGCTTAGTGGTGGCAAGTGTTACTGCTGAACAGGGGCGTAGCTACCGCGGTATCGGCCGTATCAATGATACCGGGCCCCCAAGATTCAGGGGCCCCGACGTGGGAATTCAAAAGTTCCTAAAATGTTTTTCACAATCTCAAATTCTTTTTGATATGATTACATTCTTTTAGTAAAATCACAATGGGAACTTAAGCAATCCTAGGTAAGATAGCTAGATCCGCTGTTCAACAATCCAAGTTTGTCAAGACCGTTTGTTATCTCCAGAGGCGGATTAAAAGTCAAGAACGCCCTAGGCAAGCACATCATCGGCGCCCCTCTAGCGGCCATATACATAATTAATGCTATTTATTTTATTAACTATTACTCAACCAAAATAAAACCCCAAACCACGTATAGATTGCTTTCATGATTGAAAATACCTTTATTCGTTCTAATTTCTTATTTTTTTAGCTACACTTACAACATAATGATTTTGCTCAGTATTACTCTTGATAGCAATCAAAGCATAGTGAATTTCTGGAAAGCATCTGCTTGTGCTGTATCTTACGAACTTCTATTATGAAATCAGGCGATGTAGGAACAATAAAGAAGGAGCACGCTTCGGCAGTTCTTCATCTCTATAGAATTAAAGAATCTTGTATATTGTATAAGTACTGACTACTGGAATTTGAACTTACTTAGTACTTACTTGTATTATTTATAGCAATTAATTTCATGTATTTTTTTTTCTTTGTTTAAAGACAGCTGTGCGTTCGCCCCTTTTAATATCGCGCCCCTAGGCACGTGCCTAGTTTGCCTGAGGATAATCCGCCTCTGGTTATCTCTCTGCTGCAGTCGGATAAAAAGGGCCCCAAAAATATTTTGAAACGGGCCTCTTTTAAGACTTGCTACGCCACTGCTGCTGAACATGAAGTCGTTCGATGCCCAGGACGGGCAACGGCGTTAAGGTCTATCCACACATAACAGGGGAGAATATCAATATTGAACCACCTTTTGGGCTGTTTGCAAAATATTCTTTGATTTACTGCTATTGTATTTATGGAGAAATTCTAGCCATCAATTATTCTGTGTAAAAATATTTTTAAACATCTAAGTCGTTTTGGACTACTCCAAAAGTATCCAAAAGTAGCGAAAAATTATTGTGTTGTTAATAATTTTTTTAGAGCAAAACTATTAGTTACACGAAAAAAACATGTTTCACAAATAATGTACCTACATGAATCAATAATAAATATATATTTGTCGGCAACAGGAGGGCTTTCTTCAATATACCCTCGGCAATGCATGCGCAAAGCAGGTAACTTATGCCGTTTTAGAAATAGTCCTTGGTCCAATTTTATCAAAGCAGCGGATTCGGTCACCGGCGTCCCGCGTCCGCGCGTTTTTTTGAGAGATTCCATTCGAGAGAGCCAGCATAGACTCTCCTCGCTTTTTCATTGGCTAAGTACTCATCCGACCAAGTACCGCATAATACATCCAATTGAAATCAAGTATTTTGACATAAGAAAAATAAAGTGATGTCAATCGAATAAAATCGAACTGAGATTTGAATCAGAAGCTAAATGTTGCCAATTAAACAAAACTGAATGATTAAATTAAAAGGTGATTCGTCCGCACCCATAGCGTCAAGTTCTACTCCTCCTTCATATTTTTTCAAACCTTGAACATAGCCGTTACTAAGGATAAAGGAAAGCATACGCTTTAGTAAGTGACCGTTTTACGGCACTAAGGCGGTGGTAGGCCCTTAAGAGCGGACTCTAGTCAACAGGAATTTGAAAAATGGGTATTTGAAGAAACTATTGCCGTCGCGTCACCTCCAACCTCACCCCGTAAAGTGCGAAAGGGACAACTGCTGCTCAGGCTGATTTTACCTACAAAAACTTTGACTAAAAGACGTTTCGTATTCTGCAGTTTTCTTCATGAAAACTGGTCTGATCTAAAAAATTCTTATATCAAAATTTAGAGGAAAAGTATATCTATGCTCCTATCATTTCCTTTTATGTTAAAAACTTATAAATTTTGTCTGAAAGTCTTCTGAACATGGCGGTAAAAACGGACATTTTTTTCGGATTTTTGGATTGTCATATTTCTTTTTGTGATTATGTTTTGGAAAAAAGGAAATGCATTATATACATACAGGCACGTATTGATTTAATTGATTAGACCTAGATTTTATGGAAAAAAATCATTGCTCTAGAGGCATTATCCACGAAGAAAACAGCAGAATGTGTTTGTATGGAGAAAGTCTCACTAGAGTCCCCTCTTAAGTGGTGTACCATATAAGTGCTCGTTCATACAGAGATCCGTTTTACAGGTCCACTTTATCGTATACGTTTTTATTCGGCGCTGACGTATGTAGTTGTATGGACGAGTTGTTGTTTTAAAAAAAAGACAATCTGACAAAATATACAGCAGTCCGATTTATCGTGTATGTGTTTATTCGGCAATGGCTTAGGTAGTTGAATGAGCAAGTTCACACACGCAACAGTATTAAAATACTGATCCGTTTTATCGGACGTCCACCCTTGTAGAAAGTTGTTTGTTGTGAACTTTACACCCAGTAGCGACGGATCCGTTAAAAATGCTTCTGGAAATACGGTTGTTCTGTGAAAACGTACCCTGACGGAGGTATCTACTTTTGCCCTCGTCTGTACAACAATAAACTTGAAAGATATCAACCGACCATGAACTGCAAAGGGCAAACGAAATTAAGTATTCAAACAATAGACGATCAACGTTATTTTTATTCATCACCGCCATTCTGGATTTATATCTTACCGACCATGTTTTGTTTAAATAACGATTGTTGTGTTGTTTGCTGTAGTTGCCAATGAAGGAAAAATATGACGTATTATTCCACATTAGGCACCCGTTTTAACAGTAACTGAGGTATTCCACATACGGCACCTATCGATATTTTTCGCAGGTGCCATAAGTGGAATAATATATAATTTAAAATTTTATTCCACATTTGGCACCTACGGATCAGTAAGTACTAGTGTTGGCACGTTTATTTTTTTTAGTACATCGAAATAAAAATATACGAATTTAATCAGTAGAGAGTTTAATAACATGATAAAAATATAATTTCCTCTTTTGCTTTTTAGTGTTCCGTACCCGAAGGGTATAAACGGAGCCGTATTGCTGACATTCACGTGTCCGTCGTCTGCCACACATTTTTTTCCGAAGTATTTTTTAACTTCCCATTGACCTATGAACTTGAAATTTGGTGATAATGTTCATTATTAAGTGTATTTTACTAACAAATACCAATATATTAAAAACATCGGATATTTTCTTTGGTGCGTGGCCCTAAAAGTGCGAAGCCCGATATTGAACATTTTACATTAACACTACTGATTTTATTTACGATTTACGTACCGATTTTACGTAAATGCAAATGTGGAATAAATATTTCAATAATAAATTATTCCATTAATGACACCTGCGAAAAATATCGATAATGTGCCGTATGTGGAATACCTACATCAGGTGCCGTTAAAAAGGGTGCCCAACGTGGAATACGTCAAACATAACTCAGGAAAAAGGTTGAGTTCGTTTTCAAACTGTGTTCATATAAGACCAAAGAAATTGTAGATAGACTGTATCAAAGATAAAATATGAATAGAAAGGAGTACACTACGGAGATGACTACAAAGGACCAGTTTCTGAAATGAGTATTTGTTGTTAAAAACCACAGACATAAATCTAACTAGATAACACAAGTCCATGCATCTGTATGAGAACCAAGCGTGCCACTTTTTCACAAACAATTTAAAAACAAATTTACTTACCAACGAAAGAAACTTTTCCAATGCCCTCGGCCAACTTTTTCTATACAGTCTTTACAGCTCAATATGGCATAATTAGACATTTTTCTAGATTTCGGTGGATCGCCGGTGCCGATAATGCTAAATGAAAAGCTCAAAGTACGAACATTGATCGTAATTTTACTCCGTTTTTTGACACGCGTACATACAATCGCGTCATCTAGTTAGATTTATATCTGTGTTAAGAACACGTCAAACACTACTTTGATGGCACAGTTACAAGGTTTTGGGCTCTGGGTAAACAAGTGTTTGACAAATACTCAATCTCAAACGAGAACCTGTTTCAAAGTTTTACAGGTTTTCAGTTTGGGAATTTCTTATTTCAAAAATGGGGGGTTATACCTACGTATGCCCTGGGGCGTACAATCATCATTAAAATATGATTATGTCATTACCTACTATTAAACTAAATGATTATCAATTATAAAAAAAAAACTTTTTTTTTTTTTTAATCCACCTTTTTTCGTATTCTTCTCAGCAAACCCTTTCAATTACCCATATCATCGCAGTGCACAAAAAATAACTAGTCCGCCATCTTGGGCCGTCCGCCATATTACATGTAGAATGACGTCACTTAGCTGCCATGCATTGTCATCCAAACCAAACTTGTATGCAAAATTTCATCTTAATCGGTGGAGGATAACTGCTCTTAAATTCAGTTGCAAGATTTGACCCGAACACACTTACATACATACATTGCAAGCTGGAATCTTAGACTAGGTACTTAATTACTTATTTCCGTAAATAATATTATCGCTGCGACTGGCCGACTTACAAACATATTTTATTAGTTTATACTGTTTTCACTGCAGTTACCACACCACTGCGTTATGACTGCAATACTTCCTTATGGACATTATGTCATAATTGTCTATTACATGTTCTGCAGTCGCGAGTCACTGAACTGCCTCGTTGGCTCAGTGGTCGTTAGTGCGACTGCTGAGCTTGAGGTCACGGTGTTTCATTCCCAGGTCGGGCAAAATTATTTTCGATATTATATCCAAACTTATATATTAAATTCTCGTGTCACAGTGTTTGTCTGCAAACGCCTCCGAAACGGCTTCACCGATTCTTATGAAAACTTTTGTTCATATTTGGTAGGTCTGAGAATCGGTCGTAAACTATTTTTTAAACCCCTAGATAGGGTAGGGTAGGTGGGGTCGGGTAGGTAGAGTGGGGTGGGATAGGTAGGATAAAAATACAATGAATTCAAAAATCAATGCTTAGTGTTTGTATGGCAAAACAACGTTTTCCGGATCAGCTAGTCCTACTATAATATTTTAAATGCGAAAAGGATGGATGGATGGATGCTTCTTACTCAATCACGCTGAATGGATTTGGATGAAACTGGCACAGAGATAGAATATAGTCTGATATAAACAAAACATAGCCCTTGGATTAATAAAACACTTTTAACGCAGGCAGAAGCTACATGAATATATTGGCGAAACTTCACTAAAGATAAAACTTGAAGTTTTTTTATTTGAGTTAAATTTAATTTCACTTGCATTAAAGACTTAAGTATCTAAGGTTGCATCCATAGGTGGTTCAGCAAGTCCTGACTTCCAGAAAATTATTCTACTGTCTCGAAACCCGCAGAGAAAAAAACCGACAGAGTGCGTGTCGGACTTTGCACATTTAGGGTTCCGTACCAAACCGCAAAATTAAGTTGTTTGTAATAGGCAAAAATGAGGGAATTTAAAAGAAAATCTGATTTCTCAATATAGTAGTATTTTTAGTAAAAAATACGTAATATTAAACATTATCACCAAATTTGAAGTTCGGTCAATGGGAAATTAAAAATTCTTCGGAACAAAATTTTGTAAAAAAAACTGACTTTGGTGGCTTCACATTCCTTTGTTTTCCAATATTTTTTAAACAAAAAATACAGTATTTATCTAATAAACGGTTTCTAAACAACTATATCCCACTCCACGGGGTAGATAATAAAGTTATTTAGGTCCCCCTTTAGGGGGGTATGGGAGATGGGAGCCCTCCATAAAACATTAAAAACAAAAACAAAAAAAAAAGCTCTAACCGTTTGTCTAGACGACGGACGGACAGGCGGGCAAGTGAGAGACAGCAATTAGGACTCCGTTTGGACCCTTCGGGTACGGAACCCTAAAAAACCGCCCAAGTGCGTGTCGGACTTCGCACATTTTCGGTTCCGTAGCAATTTATCAATATATTGGTATTTGTTACTAAAATATACGTAATAATATAATAAACATTTTTTTCTTATAAAATAGATGTGTAACTTTTACGGTGTACAATAAAGTATATTATATTCTATTATCACCAAATTGCAAGTTCATGGTTCAATTGAAGTTAAAAAAATCTTCTTTCGGGTACGGAACCCTAAAAAGAAACTAAACAATCGGCCTAGCCTTTCCCCACGATACTGGAGTCAGCTTCCAGTCAACCATTATTTTACATGGAGCAATTGACTATGTAACTTCAAAAGGGTAACACGATAACCCTAGCCTAACAACAAAGAAAATGAAAATAAATAAGACAGACGAATCCACAAAACGGGTACTATAACCACCTACTCAATGCATTTGAGTTCCGAACGTCAAACGAAATTGAAAATGTCTTCCGTTCTCAAGAAACGTGTAACAATGGAGTTTAACCATTCGCAATTCATTATGTACAATTACCTAAAATTGGTATTTATCTTTGCACAATCTCAGGGTATTGTTTCTCGTTTTGTGAATTTACTGGATTCCATACTGCGGAAATGTGTCTTTAAAAGTTCCTATGAAGGCACAGGGGAGGCGCTTTAATATTTTTCTTTTTTTCTTTCTTTCTTTTCAAGTCTCTGTGGTCTGTTGAGAGGTTTAGGTGAGGTTAAAAGCCCACACTTCCTGGACTTTTCCCCAAAAGTCCAGGCGCTTTCTGAAGGTTACCCCAGCCAGCGCTGACAAAGAGAATTTGGTTCAAATAAATGACACTAGATGGCGCGATATTCATCGATTTTTTATTGAATTATGTGTAAAATTAACATTTTCTTGAATTGATCATAAAAAATTGTATGTTATTTTTAGTTTACTCTCCTAAGCACAAAATAATTGAATATTGGGCTCTTAATTCACATTTCTAAGATTATTTGAACGGATCATTTAAAATTGATTCCAGTAGATGGCGCGGTTTTCAATTTCTGAGGCATGCCACTCGATTTTTTAAATTTGTATTGTAATGTAGTTAACACACATTTTGGTACAATGAAACTGTAAAAATGTGGAAAAATACTATAAAACAAATCGTCACTGTATTTAAAGGAAAAAATGGTCACGAACCGAGAAAACCCTTTTAATTACAAGTCTCTATTAACACCATCTATAGCCGTGGAACGTAACCAAACGCGATCGAAGTATTATAAAAATAATCATCTTAATCAGAAGAAAAACGTTACGTCGGCGCGGTTTATTTCTATGTAATGTGGCATTTCATTTGATACCCATATCATGGCAGTGCACAAAAAATAACTAGTCCGCCATCTTGGGTCGTCCGCCATATTGGATTTAGAATGACGTCACTTAGCTAACCATTTACTCCGTTTTTTGGCACGCGAAGTAAATACAATTGTGTCATCTAGTTAAGATTTTTGTCTGAGGAATAAACCGTATAGGTACCTTAATAAAACAATTCATATTAGCTTCTGTCAGCGGCTTCGCCCGCTTTTTAAGTGTTTTCTTATCCCAAAAGAACATTATACTGGGATGAAAAGTAGTCTATGTGCTATTCTAGACTATAATCTATCTCTGTGCCAAATTTCATCCAGATCCGTTGAGCCGTTCTGGCGTGATTGACTAATAAACATACATCCATCAAAACTTTTGTTTCTAAGATATTACTAGCGACCCGCCCCGGCTTCGACTGTGACAAATTATGTACAAAATCCTTCCTCGTTTCACCCTCACTCTTTCTATTGGTGAAAACCGCATGAAAATCCGTTCAGTAGTTTTTGAGTTTATCGCGTACAAACGCGGCGGGAAACTTTATTTTATCTATACTTTTTACTTCTTATTAATATTATTATAAAGAGGAAAGATTTCTATTTTTGTATGTAACGAATAAACTTAAAAACTACTGGATCGATTTCAAAATTTCTTTCACCGTTGGTAAGCTACACTATCCCCGGGTGACATAGGCTAGTTTTTATCCCTGTATTCCCACGGGAACGAGAACTACGCGGGTGAAACCGTAAGACGTCCGCTAGTATAATGTATAGTGATGACCTACAGACATTTCTTCGGGGTTTGGCTAGTTTTTACATGTATTTTTCGAATTAATATATTATAATAAGATGTTATTTTGAGGGTCGTTCAAAGTGTTCAATTAATATTAATAAGCAAGATTATTCCTTTGATTGTTAAATATTAAAAAAAATTGTATAAAACAAGTAATATACGTGTAGGTATGATTGTATTTTCCAGACGAAAATGACGAGTATTTTGAAGTAAAAAGTTTAAAAAAAGAAACAAAATCAATCTTTCCATCATGTAGGTACCGAAGGCGCATCACCGTACGTCTTACTTGATTGAATACTTATATTTACCTGAACAGACTTGAAATTGCTAAAAATAAACTGTAAATATTTAATCGTACATAAGTCGACCACCTCAATCCAATTTTCCGACTCACAAAAGCGAACATTTGAGTCATCCTTGCTTCAGAATAGAAATTCACCTATTTGAATAACAAATGAACATCGGTTGGAATTTGAAATAGCAATCATTTGAACCTTACTCGCCTATATGCATTAATTGTACTGCTTTAATGTAACGTTACGCGTGAATTCTGCGAAGGGATAAGCAGAGGTTGTAGTTGTACTCAGTAGCTTTATGACACGGACCAAGTAGTAGGTATGGCTATTGCACAAATTTAACAAAAGTCTTTGCTGTGATATCTATTGGTTCAACGGTAATTTTCAACAAGAAATGTATTTTGCGAAAGCGAGCGAAGCGAACCCCAAAAATTTAGTACCTACCTCGAATAGCGAGTTATGCAAAAACGCTTCAGAATATGTTTTTTTTTTTTTTTTGTAATTATAATTCATGACCATAGATACAAGTCTTTCAGTCGGATACATAAATGGGTTTTAACATTCTTTAGTATGCATTAGAATGTCAGTCTTCCCTAGTAAGCTTTGCAGAGGCAGTCAATGCTACAATAAAATACTCCGCTCTACTATCCCGAGATCGCTTCTGTCAATGATTTCACATATTGTCCAATTGCGTAGACAGTTGAGACACAAAACTACACCAATTTTATATCACAATATCCACTAGGAATCAATTTGCAAAAAATATTCACAGCCGCTGAACTTCACTCGACAAAATCCCGCCAAAAACTCCAATAAATATAAAATAATAAGAATGTTTCCTGGGTAGAAAAATGATAATTCTATTTAGTCCGGCAGTGACATTATTAAATAATATTGAACACGTATTTTTTGCTTTATCAAATAAATCAAAATTGACAAAGATAAAGCGTATCAAAGTTCAGGAGTGAGGGCTTGTGACGTCATTTGTCAGTATAAAGCTGCCCCTCGCAGTTAGGGCACTCTTTGGTCATGGCAGTCTTGGCCTAAGAGCTAAAGCGCTTTTCACACATTTCCGGGTGCCCATCCCTGACAGAACATGACAGGAATCGGTTACATGCGATTCGTACGAACTTGTACACACATCTCCGTATAAGGGGGATCCGGAAATGTGTGGACTGCGCTTAAATAGGCTACTGGGCTATATACGTAATACGCGAACATTCCTCCAGGTATATCTAAAGATCTAGCTACTTTAAAAATAACTATCCAAGGCCATCTTGACGAAAAACTTTTACAAAGTTAGTTGTTAACTCGAGGTCAAATAACAAATATGTCATACATAATTGGCCGTGTTAGTTACTAACTCGGAGTTATAAAGATAGCACAGGGTGGCACAAGCGACGTACGTCGCCCCCCACACATCAGGACCCGAGGTGGCGGCGCGTAGTGTTCCACGCGCGCCCCTCTAAGACGTCGCGGGGGTAGGCTAACACCTCACTCCCCCCCCAACCCGAGATCGAGGCCCGCAGAGGCGGACCGGCACTAGCCGGGGGTTGCGGCAGTATCATTGTTCCCGCGACCCCCGGCGTAGGTGTGAGATGGAACACCGGGATGGTTTTAAGTCAGTACGAGTTTGTCAGACCCCTCCCAGGGCAGTGGACATCCAATGAGGATTTTCCAAAAAGGAACAATTAAAAAACACAAGCAGGTCTTGCTTGAATTTTCTAATTTTCATGTCGATCATATAAAGAACAATCGCATAATGAAATAGAAAACCAAACCGCACGAACAATGAGCAACATTCACAACCACAAGATTTCATTTTCCTTTGAATAACACTATAAAACACTAATAACCCTGCGTCACTACCAAACGATATAACAATGCTTGTGTCATTGGGTTCTCTGCAATGATTCTAATACTTGAATAATGTATTTTATAAACCAGAGAAACATAAAGCATTATTACTTAAGACTAGCGACCCGCCCCGGCTTCGCATGACACAAATTATATACGAAAATCTTCCCCGTTTATCGCTCTTTCTATTAGTGAAAACTGCATCAAAATCCGTAGCGTGGCTTAGGAGTAGTTCGCGGACATACATACAGACGCGGCAAGCGACTTTGTTTTATACCATGTACTAAAAACAACACGCCTGTAAGTACAAAGGGTTGGTAAAGGGGCACCTTTTTTATGAGAACCTTCAAAATACGTCTGGTCTTTTGGAGACAAGACCAGAGAGTGTGGCACTGTTACCTCACTAAAAACATCCCGGTGATTACCATCAGTACGTAGAAGGGGGAAGGGGCCTGACCTCTCAAAAGACCACCTCGGGACTCCCTCTGTGCAACTCCTGTTAGGGCCACATCCCCTGAGCCTAGCTGTGCACGGCAGCACATGATAATCGTGCCACCTTCAGCAGCCTAATTGCGTAAATGAATTCAACTCAAAAAGAGTATCTATTTTCACCAATTACGCGTCTAAATTTTTTGTCAATAATTATTTATCAGGAATTTGTCATTGTCTCCATAAGTGAGACATCGCCACACTGCGCTTTTACTTCAACCAAGGGGTAGACTGCGTGTACGGCACGTACGGCGCGCCACCTGACGCAGGTCTCCCAGCAGCCTAATTGTGTAAGTAAATTCGGCAAAGGAAACAATCTGTTTCTTGCCCAAAAATTACTTTTTGCAATACGAAAAGTCGTTTTTGGGAAAGAAACAGATTGTTTCCTTTGCCGAATTCACTTACACAATTAGGCTGCAGGTCACGCCGGAACTCAGCAGGAGCTCTTTCATGGAGTGATAGCCTTTGCCCTTCCGAATTCACTTACGCATTTAGGCTGCAGGTAAAGACTGACTGGGTTTTTGAGAAGTACGGGAGAAAGTACCTATTCAAAAAATCATTAAAATCAATAATTTTTATTTCACAAAGGCCTACGTGGGCAGTTATATAACGTCGACAAAAGGTGTACGGTTCGGGTTGGTCGTTTCCTATGGACAAGAACCGGCAAGTAACTCCATGGTTACTCTTTTAAAAAAAATGTTTGGTTTTACAATACTTCCATGTTACAGCAGTACTGAGATGGAGGGGACAACGCAGGCCCGACAATAAGTCGTAAGAAACAAAAAAAAAGAAGATTATTATTTAATAAATAAACAAAATATTAAGAAAATAAAAGTAAAACGAGATAAACTGTTAACAAGCATCTAGAAGGCCAAGCACGAGCTTTTTGTTTTCTAGTTTTCAAACAAAAGAAAGTGTCCAAACAACTTTTTTGTTTTTTTACAGAACAGCAGGCTTATTACGTATCTTTTGCAAAAGCAAAACGATAGCAATCAAACGCTTTATGTCATAAAAGTCGGCATTACCTGCAGTGTAGGTATGGTAGGTCCTACACAATCGTTTACTAATCGCTCGCTGTTTTTGCCAAATGCACTTATTTAAAAGAAAAACGGCCAACAACTCTAAAACTTTTGTATTGAAGAGCAATTAATATGTTTTATTTATATTATACTTACACATACTTTGACCCACCTTCAGTGTTTTATTCTATTTTTTTTGTTATTTATATATTCTTCTATTTTATTTTATTATCTATGTCCCGTTTCCGTAAGTGTGTCCGTGGCATCAACAGTAGGCCCTATCAGAATATCAGCGCAGCGTTAATACCTTTTTTACCCGACTGCCGAAGGAGGGTAATGTGTTTATCAGTCTATGTATGTAAGTATGTATGTATGTATGTATGTATGTAAGTATGTATGTATGTAAGTATGTATGTATGTAAGTATGTATGTATGTATGTTTGTTTGTTCCTATATGGCGTTCCAGAGACCAAACGCGTTGGCCGATTTTGATGATTCATACGTCAATCGATGCGTCTTAACCCTGCGAGTGTCATAGGCTACATTAAAATTGGACAATAGAAAAATGGCGGCTTTTGAGTGCCATATTGTGGGGGCCCAAAAATTTTTTTTCCAAACCCATCGTGTGGGGTATCAAAATAAAGGGTTTTTAGAGGTGATTTCAAAAATATATAACACTTATATGTTTAAATGTATTTAATTCGAAAAAAAAACTAACTAAAAAGTTATAAATATTTTTTTTTATTAAAAATACATATTCGCGGTCTGGCTGACCAAAATCTGGTGTATCCTCCGCCTGCGCAGCACGATTTTTTCCTTATTTACGACTTTTTAGTTCGCTTTTGAAGCAGTCGGGTTTTTTGATTTTTTAATTAAATTTTTTATTGATATCGCTGCACATGCTGAGATTGGAGCCGTTTTTGTTATCGCACAGGGTTTTTTATTTTATTATTGTTTAAGTGTATGCTTATTTCTCGTGTCTCCTGTGCGGGTCACAAATAAATATTTTTCTTTCTTTCTTTCAATTATTGCGCAAAAAGCCTGCAGGATTGATTGACATCAAAGGTGTTCATGTAAGTTGAGCAGTCTCTTGCTTTCTGTAATTATTATTTTCAAAACAGGGAATGCAAGTAGAGGAGCAGCTATTACTCAAAAAATTAAGGACAGTATCCTAATTTTTCCTAGTCGACGGCACGAACTATTTTGTGCGCGGGGTTAAAATGTATGCTATCTTATCCGACAACTCGTGTTAAAGAGATAGATGCTGTGATGAGCAGTAAGAAGCTTGTTCTCGTACGAATTAGTACTTTTGCAAATTTGTAGCGAAATGGATGATGATTTAGTGCGAAAACGAGCACGTGATTTTTTATAAACAGACCTTTGGGAGTCTAGGTATCATGAAAAAACTACTAGATGTATATTTTCGAAATAAAATTATTTACATTGTTAAATTACAAATCTATCCCTGTATGGAGGCCATTTTGCAATTTTCCTTCTTATGGTATTTATTTCCGCCCAAAGATGCGTTAAAATTAGTGTTGAAATATGGAACTTTCGACGCTCATAACGTTTAAATATTTTTTTTTTTACATTTTTGATTCCATACAGGACTAGATAATGATGAGACAAATTGATATCATTTTTTATTTTGAACGTACATCGTCAAACAGTGGAGTAATCTCTAGACTACGTTTGTATGGAAGAATTTTCGACTAGTGTAACCTTAAGGCCTCGTCTCAAAAATCCTTTATATAAACACATCAACACGGTCTAGGGATATTTTTAAAAAAGCGAATTACTATCAATGTGTAAATTATTTATATGACATGTATATATTTAAAACTATACGTTATTTAATATTCTACCATTTTTTAATAATGGTTAAGGTACTTCGATTTAAATTTCAGGATTTTATGGAAAAAAATGAAGCATAGACGGAAACCGTACCTATATGAATTAACTTTTAATTTATGAGTAAAAACTGAAAAAAAATTGAAAAATCATTTAATTTGTGTTTATATAAACTTGAAGTTAGTAGTCTGAGAAAGCGCCCATGATGTTCATAACACATCGGCAACGATTCGGCATGCTCAGAACAAGGTTGTCAATGTCTTGCTCCGGAATATTGTCCCATGTCCTTCTGAGGTGCGCAAAAAGTTGATCTTCTGTAGCCAGATTTTCAGGAACTTCCTTGAGAGCTCTTCTTTGCAGCATATCCCACGCATGCTCAATGGGATTTAGATCTGGCGATTAAGCAGGCCAGTCTAAGGCCCTAACATTGTGTGTATGTAACCAAGCTGCTACCGTTCTCGCCGTGTGTGCCCGGGCATTGTCGTGCATGAGCAGGAAATCTTGCCCCATTTGTGTTCTGTGGGGCAAGATTACGGGCCCCAGCACCTGTTGGACGTATCGTTCTGCCGTCATATTGCCCCGCACCCAAACGAGATCCGTCCGTCCTCCAAGACAAATTCCTGCCCAAACCATAATTGTTCCTCCTTGGTATGGGTGAACTTCCTGAGGGTTCTGAAGACGGCTCCATCGTCCAGGAACTCGCCAAACACGCGTCCTTCGTGAATCTGGATGGAAGCCGAACCTGGATTCATCCGTGAACAGCACATTGGACCATTGCTCACGGCCCCAGTCCACGTGGTTCCGAACCCATTCTAATCGTCGTCCACGATTGCCTCTCCGTAAAGGTGGGACCCGGAGTGGTCTACGAGAGCGTAGATTGCTTTCATGCAGTCGCCTTCTTACAGTTTGGTCACTCACAAGCACTTGGTGTTCCACTCGCAGCCTTTGAACCAATTGAGTCGCCGTTGCATTTGGTTGAGCTCGCGCAGTAATTTGCAAAAATCGGTCTTGTCTGGGGGTAGTGATGCGACTTGGCCCCCGGTGCCTCTCCGCTACTTCACCTGTGGCACGATAGCGTGTCCACAATCTTGAAATTACATTTTGGTGGGTCCCTATGGCCTCAGCAACATTACGCTAAACAGACCCAGCTTCCAGCATTCCCACAGCTCGTAACATCTCCGCCCTCATCAAATGTTTGCGTTGCATGGCTACAATACCTCAATTTTAACTTTATCTTTCGTTTAAAAATGAAAAAAAACTGTAACTAAACGTAATTCGTATTGTTTTCTAAATTTCGCACAAATGAAAATTCCCTCTCCTACACATCATTTTTATGCCACCGAAACAAAAGAATTTTCAAAAATTTGAATTTGGAATTAGTCTGAGATAAATTACAAACAAATCGGTGTATAAAAGATTCCAATGCGGCCAGTACTTTTCGAGTTATTTAATTAAGTATGAAACATCCCTAGACCGTGTTGATGTGTGTAGTTAATCCACAATTCACCAGTTATGTTCAAGTTTCTAACAGACAGTTTTATTTGATTGTCGTCGGTAATTCGCCAACTATCTCGAGTGCTACTTGCTCAGCTGGCAACATGAGCGAGACTTCTGCACGCTCTGTTTGGCGCCATACTTGATGATATTATCTGTCATTTGTATCCGGAAGAGTTCGTTGACTCTGAGGTGCATTTCGAGATTAACAAACCTCGTCATACCATTATTTTCTTTCGTATCGAGATGGATTATTCAGGACTACAGGAGTCTTGTAGTCTGTCAACATTTCACCATGAAAAGGAGAATGCCCAAAATAAGTATCGCTTTTTAATAAAACAGTATATATGGCCACTAAACAATACTCATAAATAATACAATTTTTTTTTAAGTTTTCTAAATTAACTTGATCAAAATCGTATGTGGGGTTAATATTTTGTGTTTGATTAGGTATTTATTCGATTTTATTGTTAGTGAAAGCAGTGTTGCCATTTTATGAACCATAATCGGTGTAACTGATAATGTAAGGGCAGACGCTGAGTTTTAAAAATAATTTCAACTATGACATTTCCTGCTTTAATAATATTTTTATATAACATAATTAATATGATATTACTTTATTAATTAAAAATCTTTCTCTAATTAACAAACCACTTATGGTCAGGGTAACTTAGATTAACTGTTGGTAACACTACCACGGGCGATGTAAACGAAAGGTGAACTGTCAAAAATGTCACTGTCAGTGTCAAGTCAAACAAAGTATCGTGTCGGCGCGGCAGCGAACTTTTGTTTTTGCGTTGATAGTTGTTGTTGTTGAGTTTGTTGTAGTAATTCATAAACTTATCATTGGTTTGAGTAAGTGTTCAGTAGAGTCTTCTGATTAAAAACTGAAAACAAAACAGAATAAAAAAATAAAAAAAAAATAAACTCAAACTGAACAGAAAATCAAAAAACAAACAAAAGCCCCACAAAATAAATGTATAATTTTTATTTCCTTTGGAAGTACGACTCCCCTTTTTTATATCCCAATTATGCTACCATAAACAAAATAAAAAGACGTAAACAAGGAAAAAAACATGCTGTGCAGTCGGAGGATACATATTCGCGGGCTGGCTGACCAAAATCTGGTGTATCCTCCGCCTGCACAGCATGTTTTTTTCCTTGTTTACGTCTTTTTAGTTCGCTTTTGAAGCAGTCGGGTTTTTTGATTTTTTGATTTAACTTTTTTTATTTATAAGTTTTTAGTTAAGTTTTTTTCGAATTAGATACATTCAAACATATAAGTGTTATATATTTTTGAAATCACCTCTTAACACCCTTTATATTGATACCCCACACACTGGGTTTGGAAGAAAAAAAAAATTTGGGACCCCACAAGGCGCCCAAAATCCGCCATTTTTCTATTGTCCAATTTTAACGTAGCCTATGACACTCGCAAGGTTAAGACGAATCGATTGACTTATGAATCATCAAAATTGGCCAACGCGTTTGGTCTCTGGAACGCCACATAGGAACAAACATACATACATACATACATACATATATACATACATACATAGACTGATAAACACATTACCCTCCTTCGGCAGTCGGGTAAAAAATGCGCATCTGCGGTCCATAGAAGAATGGACAATCTCCTTTAGGTGAATTGAGCGTGAAGTAAACTGTGACTACACCTGAAGCTTTGGGTTGACAACTTTACCTAAGGAGGTAATCAATTTGACACGTATGTCTATACTAATATTATAAAGAGGAAAGGTTTGATTTTTTGTTTGTTTGTTTGTTTGTATGAATTGAATAGGCTCCGAAACTACTTGGCAGATTTGAAAAATTCTTTCACTGTTGGATAGTCCATTTATCGAGGAAGGTTATAGGCTATATAACATCACGCTACGACCAATAGGAGCGGAGCATAAATGAAAAATGTTACAAAAACGGGAAAAAATATTCCTTTTTGAGAGCTTCCATTGCGTGCGCTGCGTAAATGGTTTAAGTTACGCAAATATCATGTATGATGGAATTGTTTCTCTTTAAAAGTTCTAAAAAAAAGTCCGTAACACCATATGTCTATCTTTTAAGGTGGACTCACAATAGCAAATTTTATGTTCTAAATTTTAATTAGATCAACGCTGCCGGTAGAAACAAAAGTTGGTTGCATTCGTATAGTAGTATATATATTATTTCTTATTCAAATAAATAGTTCAACAAGTTGGTAGGTAGATAGGGTAGGGTAGGTAGGGTAGGGTAGGTAGGGTAGGGTAGTGTAGGGTAGGGTAGGGTAGTGTAGGGTAGGGTAGTGTAGGGTAGGGTAGTGTAGGGTAGGGTAGTGTAGGGTTGGGTAGGGTAGTGTAGGGTAGGGTAGGGTAGGGTAGTGTAGGGTCGGGTAGGGTAGTGTAGGGTCGGGTAGGGTAGGGTAGTGTAGTGTAGGGTAGGGTAGTGTAGGGTAGTGTAGGGTCGGGTAGGGTAGTGTAGGGTCGGGTAGGGTAGTGTAGTGTAGGGTAGGGTAGTGTAGGGTAGTGTAGGGTAGTGTAGGGTCGGGTAGGGTAGAGTAGGGTAGGGTAGGCAGGTTAGGCAGGGTAGACAGGGTAGGCAAGGTAGGCAGGGTAGCCAGTTGACGGGAGCGAAGCCCCGCGGGTCAGCTAGTATGTAATATTGTTGGAATTGCCCAATATTCACAATTCACATAAATTACACTAATTGGGCTTCTAAACATGTGTGCCAAAGGAGATTGCCCATACACAGGCCCCTTATGAGGTATCGTGTCTGCGATTTCAATATAATCCAAAAATAGGTTTTATATTTTGTGTTTTTCACAACAACAGATCAGGTTCCTTCACTTGGACATTTGTATGCACCTTATTGCATTGTAATAAGGGTTAATTTCAAGAACAGAAACATCGTTATATCATGTGAACCCCGACAAATAAATAAAATAATTAATTATGAATATAACATGTTTTTTCTACAACCAAATTTATCAAGATACAACCATTTTTTCAAAGGGGCCCAAGTTCCCTTACAAAATGGGCTTGGCCTTACAAAATTCTCTTTTCATAAGTGTAACTATTTAAGTATTTTTGTCCACGCATTTCTCTGAAACTATTTATTGGAACGTGACCATTATTTTTATTGGATTAGGTATCTTCAAAGTTCAACTTATGGAATGTGGAATTTTATCCACATCTGTACGGCAGTTTTCAAGATATGGAACATACAACCGAACTCCTTAGCGACAAATAGCACGAATGTGTAAATTGATTTATTATAAGTATTTTGTCAATCCTTTATGTACCTTAGAACTGGCTCACTTCTTAGTGATAGTAAAAACTAAAAAAAGAGAAATAAAAACCTATTACCTTGTATAGATGATGAAAAAACATTTAAACAAAAAAATAAACCGACTTCAAAAGCAAAACACTAAAAAGTGCAATTAATAACTTTCGTTTCGGAAGTCGGTGTCGAAAAACGATAAAAAGAAGCATCAAAGACACCGGCGTCCGAAACGAATTCGTGTTTTGCTTTTGAAGTTTGTTATACATGATCAATACCTACTTATGCTGCTGAAGTCTCTTGTCCCATGTCTAATCCTAATTCATTTGCCGTTTACAAAAGCAGTTATGTTATTGTTTAAAAAATAAGGTTTTAAATCCCCTACCATTAAAAGACATTCCATCTTCACCGTTTCTCACGGAGGTAGATAAGACGTCACGGTGAGATGACCATGGATAAAGTATCTGTGACGAAGTACGGTCCCATGGAGGTAATATGAGTGAAAGATGAGTAGTAATTATGGGGAAGGATGGATTTCTCGCAGGGGAAGTACTTACTATTGCCATACCTAACCTAATTTTTTCTGCTTCCAAGGAGTATCAATTATTGTTCTGTTCCGGCCACTTAATCCGTGGTCCCGGCAAAATTATTGGTTAAAGTGCGCACAAGATAAGTCTGCGCGCGGCCAAAATTGGAACTATTTGTTGGTCATTTATGTCAGGTGTCAAGAGAGTGTGTTTTAATCCGTGTTTTTATTCGTTTCCGAAGTAAATATTCGCCATCATTATGACAAAAGTAATTTAAAGTGCTGGCAGGGATGTTTTCTTGAAGTGAACAAGACAATAACGGGACTACGGTACCGTTTTACAAAGATAGAGCCCGCGTTGCTTATTTGACAGGTAACTTTTAGGGATACCATTATACTAAAATTTCCCTAAATTTTCGTACTACCGGTGCCCGACATTATTGGTTTTTTGGTGGTACATACCAGCAGGACAGGACCGGCATCATGTAATATAATGCATCATTGTTTTTTGTAAGCGTTTCTAAACGCACCGTCACCCAAATAACTCAAGAGGGTTATATGGCAGCAGCTTCTTCAAAAATTGTTGGCCACTGCAGGACCATTGTTAGACCAAATTTAACAGTATGTACTACTAAGTATTCAATACAAGATTTACAATAATTTCATGTAGCTTTTTTCATCACATTCTATGCAATTAGAAAAAGCTAGTAATTAATTATGCATAACTTAAATTACTTTAAAAATGACTATTGATTAAATGAAGTAAAAAAGATCAGATATGCTGGCAACATTAAGCACGCCACCCGTCGCGCGCAGACTTATCCTGCGCGCACTCTTACAGATATGTCTATGGGATGCCAACGTATCGGAAATGCCTCCGCCCTCTGGTATTGCAGATGCCCCGGGTGGTCTACCCTATGGCATAGGATAACACCACATGCTTGATAGCCTTCCAATATTATGCAAATCAAAACATCCGCACCCTAATTGTGTAAGTTCAAAGAGTAGGATTGTTTCCCTTGCATTCATTACTACATAATATTTTCAAAAATCCATCTACTCGACAGCTTAAAACACGCAATGAATATTGTTGAGTTACTAAAATATGCTAGTATTATATTATCTGTGCTAAAATGAAAGGGAAGGAGTGTGCTTTGTGCTGTTAAAATAGATACGCAATTTAGATAGATCTTGGACTAGCTTCCTAACGGATATCCTAGTATGGTAGTCACAGCGGATCTTTGTGTCTCTGAAGTTGGATCTGTGAACCATTGCGCAAGAAACAGTTTGTCATCGAGTATACTGCATAGGGTAAGCGAGATAGGACGATGCGACAAACGTAAGCGAGTGAAAGAGGCAGTTAGACAATGCTATCTTCACCTTCAACATTTTCACAAAAATAGCTACTGCGCAGGGTCTTGCAGCCAACTTCAGAGACACAAAGATCCGCTGTGAGTATTATAAAACCACATTTTCTTAATTTTGTTTTATACTAGTGTATGGATCTGAATTATTTTGACTGCTGTGATGATCCTACAAAGTGACTACGTTCATACGCATATATACCCTCGACTTTTTCCCGTGGGTAGGCAGAAACTGCAGAACGCCATCTGCTACGAGCCTTAAATATTTCATTTTGCTTTGTTTGCGTTCATAATTCTTATGAGCACTACGCTGTAGTTACGCACCTGGCCTTTCTGAAGCACATCTCGGGACTCCAATAAGATCTATGTATCTCGGCGTTTTATTATGACGTCACATTATTATTATTATTTGTCTTTTGTTAAAGTTAACTCATGTATATTTTTTTTGTGTACAATATAGAATTCTTAAATAACAAGAATATAAATTATAATAACAAGATAATATATAATATAAATTTAAATAACAAGATAATTATTCTTCAATAACAAGAAAAAATTCAAAATTTAAAAAACCCCCGACACATTTATCTTGCGAAAACTCCCCGATTCAAACAGTAAAACGCCCATAACTTTTGAACGGCTGAACCGGTTTTTTTCAAACATAGCTAAGAACACTTTCGACAAAATCAACTTTCAAACAAAAACTCAAAATCATTGAGTTAAATGTACTACCTACGTACTAGAGAAGCTATTTCAAACAAAAGATTGCGCGTAATTCGGTGACAGCGGGGCAAGCAGGGGGGGGGGGGGGGGGGGGTGTTATATTCTCATAGATAAACAATCAATGCGCTCTTTGACCAAAACCGTATAAAAGTAATGATGCCACAGACACACAGCAACACACGTCAAACTTTAACACCCCTCGTTTTCCGGCGGTGGTTAAGGGTTATTCATCCTCACAACATTTTGCTGAGCGATTACTGAACCTTGTTCAGTAGTCGCGACTACTCGAGATCGCGACACTCCGAACTACCTCCATTCCCCACGGAATACATATAAAAAAAGTCGCGACCTCTGTACCAACGCAATTTTCCAGTCTTCTATCGTTCTATCTCTTGTTACAGAAAATGTTCCAGTACGAATACGAAAAACGGCCGCCATCTTCAACGTCGTGCGACAGTCGCGCCACGATGACAACCGACTGGAGTCGAACTTACCCGAGGGTGCCCGAGCGTATGCCGAACGCGCGCCGACCTCTGCCGCCGAGACCAACTGCCATGCCCCGCGTACCAGATAAAACTACCGTAAGTTTGAAAAAAGAAAATATGGAGTACATTTTGGTGCAAGTGAGCAAACTTTATCATACAGCCTTTTATAAAGAAAATAATAAAGATAATAGTGGAGCAGAGACACTGCTATGACAAATGCCCGCGTCTCAAACGACGTTTTTCAATACGCTTGCGAAGAAACAATAAATACCTACTAGGTACATACTACATCATAAACACAATTTAACAAGAGAGTTTTGCCACATATATCAAACTAACTTAGTTTAGATAGGTTTATTTGGGACACGCACGAGAAATTGGTAGATACGTACCTATCTAACGAAAAAAAAACACTAAGAAAAAAAAAAAAGTTATTTAAAAAATCAAAAAACCCGACTGCAAAGATGTAAACAAGAAGAAAATCATGCTGTGCAGTCGGAGGATATTTATAGTTTTGGTCAGCCAGCTCACGAATATGTATCCTCCGACTGTACAGCGTGATTTTCTTCTTGTTTACATCTTTGCAGCCAGGTTTTTTTGTTTTATTAATTAGGGTCGGCTTTTTTTATTTTTTGAATTATATATTTCTATATAACACTGTTTAGTTAACATTTTATTCGAATAAGGTACATTTAAACATAAGTGTTATAAATATTTGAAATCGCCTCTTAAACCCTGATACACCACACGATACAAACAAACTTCTATCCCCCTTTGTCCACCCCCTAAAGGATGATTTCCAGGATAAAAACTATCCTATGTCCTACCCAGGGTCTCAAATTATATCTATATCGTTCAGCGGTTTAAGCGTGAAAAGGTAACAGACAGACAGTTACTTTCGCTTTTATAATATTATAATATTACTAGCTGACACAGCAAACTTTGTTTTGCCATAAAAACACCAAACATTTATCTACCCTACCTACCCTACCTTACACTAACTACCCTACCCTACCCTAACCGACCCTACACTACTCTACCCTACCCTACACTACCCGACCCTACCCTACAATACCCTACCCTATCCTACACTACCCTACACTACACTACCCTAACCTACACTACCCTACCCTACACTACCCTACCCTACACTACCCTACTCTACACAAAGCAAAAATAGCTTATACAATAGCAATAAAGGTGAAATTGATTCTACGTTTTAGTTAGAAAACTTTTGTATGGGAAAAAGAAAAGGGCTGTTTTTATTTTTTTTCCGGCAGTTATTAGAATTTTTCTCCCCGTAAAAACCATCTTTGAACTTCAACGAACATTAAAAAAAAAGAATTGGCCAAATTGGTCCAGGCGTTGTTGAGTTATGCGCTTACCAACACATTTTGCGATTCATTTTTTACCCGACTGCCGAAGGAGGGTAATGTGTTTATCAGTCTATGTATGTATGTATGTAAGTATGTATGTATGTAAGTATGTATGTATGTTTGTTCCTATATGGGGTTCCAGAGACCAAACGCGTTGGCCGATTTTGATAATTCATACGTCAATCGATTCATCTTAATCCTGCGAGTGTCATAGGCTACAATAAAATTGGACAATATAAAAATGTCAGATTTTGGGCGCCATATTGTGGAGGCCCAAATTTTTTTTTCTTCCAAACCCATCGTGTGGGGTATCAAAATAAAGGGTTTTAAGAAAAATATACCACTATAACACTTATATGTTTAAATGTATCTAATTCGAAAAAAAAATAACTAAGAAGTTATAAATAAAAAAAGTTAAATCAAAAAACCCGACTGTTTCAAAAGTGAACTAAGAAGTCGTAAACAAGGAAAAAATCATGCTGTGCAGGCGGAGGATACACCAGATTTTGGTCAGCCAGCCCGCGAATATGTATCCTCCGACTGCTTTCGAAGCAGTCTGGTTTTTTGATTTTTTGATTTTATATTATAGAAGATGGATAACTGGGCGAAGTCAAAAATACTACTTACACTATATTCTCAGTCATTCATTTCCTCCACTCGACTGAAACTCCACTCAGCCTCCATTCAACAAATTGACAGTTGTAGCAAGTTACTCGAGTACTTTTTATTGTCATAGTGATAAGGACTAAGGAGCTCCTAGCTAAAGAGGAGCTCGTGACTAAATAATAACAGCCGCACGGGTCGATCTTCAAGGTAAAGCAACGCTTGCCGAGGTCGGTCCGTGGATGGGTGACCATTTCAACATATCGAGTTTCATCCGTGCCTCGGAAAGCACGTTAAGCCGTTGGTCCCGGCTGTCATTTGAAGATCTTTGACAGTTGTTACGGGCAGTCAGAAGCCTGAGATCTGACACCAGTCTTGCCAAGAGGTATCGTGTTACCCAGTTACTGGGTTGTGGAGGTCAGATAGGCAGTCGCTCCATGTAAAACACTGATACTCAGCTGAATCCGGTAAGACTGGAAGCCGACCCCAACAATAATTGGGACAAAGGCTAGGCAGATGATGAGTGATAAGGACTTAGATTAGGTGTACAAATACATGTTCAGCAATCATAATTATTAAAGACCACTAGACCAACAAGAGAACGTAGTTTTTTTCTTTAAATAGATATGTTCTACGCAATGGGTTCTTGCTACTTTTCAATTTCTAAACCGATAGACGTTTATTACTTATGACCTACAGACATTTGTTCCGGGTCCGCCTGCTTGTGTAATGTGTTGTGAGATTTGTGTCTACAGCCACTCACGCGATATACGGGAGAAATTGTTAAAGTTGGGTAAAATTCACTTAAGGTTGAACTAGTCGACGGCACGAACTGTTTTGTGCGCGGGGTTAAAATGTATGCTATCTTATCCGACAACACGTGCGAAAGAAATAGATGCTGTGATGAGCAGTAAGAAGCTAGTTCGCGTACGAATTAGCACTTTTGCAAATTTGTATCGAAATGGATGATGATTTAGGACGAAAACGAGCGCGCGAAATTTTATAAACAGACCTTTGGGAGTCTAGATATCATGAAAAAACAACTAAATGTATATTTTTAAAATAACATTATTTGCATTGTTGAATTACTAATCTATCCCTGTATGGAGGCCGTTTTGCAATTTTCCTTCTTCTTATGGTATTTATTTTCGCCCAAAGATGCGTTAAAATCTTTCTTTCTTTCTCTTTCTTCTTTATATATTTTTTTTATTTTGAACGTACATCGTCAAACAGTGGAGTAATCTCTAGACTACGTTTGTATGGAAGAATTTTCGACTAGTGTGTCCTTAATAACGTGACTTCGTATACGTAACTACCTATATGCAATAGACGAGTTACCTAATAATACTACTAACTACATGAAGACACTTATTAGGTCCAGTAGTAAGAGTAAACGAGAAAATTAATTAACAAATAATTTATTCCCAATGCATGGTAAACTTTTCGGCTCGTGAGGTCTTAGGTTTGATTCCCAGGTCGGGAAAAGGTGTTAGGTATTGATTTGTCCATTAAAAATTTCTCAAGCGCTACTGCTGCTATTTTTATCCGACTACGACGAAGCCAAAGGAAGAGTTATGATTTTAGCAGTTTCTTTTTTCTTAAAAAATAACTTTGTCCCACTCTAGGAATTTCTTCCTGTATCATGGGTGCGTTTACAAACATATAAACTCACATACACAACACCCAGAGCCGGAACAACTATCTGTAGATCATACAAATATTTGTTCCGTGCGGGAATCGAACCCGCGACACGCAGCGCAGCAGTCAATCGCTCCACCACTGCACCAACCGTGCGCGTAAGTTTATGTATGTGTACACCAACGCCGCCACTTACGAACTAATGAAATGACGTCACACAAATTAATGCTGCATCGCGAAAGCAAAGTTTTCGGCGCGATTTGAACACATACATCCGAAAATAAAGTCGGAACCACACTTACGTGTCGTGGCGCAGGATCCACCAATCAAACGACTCTGTTCCAGCCTGCGTCATAACGCAACGTGTTTTGTAGCCAATCAACTGCGTCAGAAGGCGCCACGACACGCCACGCCACGTAACGTTGTTCTATGCCCCAATGGCCTTGAGCATCCCGGCGAAGCTAAACTCACACACCGGCACGGCTCACGCATACATAGTGAGCGCGAACTGCGATCAAAGAATATGTGTGGACGCAGAGATGCGACTAACAGTTTGCATTCTTGCCTACGATTCCCGGTCTTCTACGCGTACGGTCCCTCGACCAGCAAGCGACCAAAGTCAAAGTCAAATGTGTTTATTTCAAGTAGGCCATTATGTGGCACTTTTGAACGTTAAAATTTACATTTAATAAAAATGGATTCTACCGTGCATTCGGAAATGTAGGTTGTTATGGAGAAGAACGCACAAGAAACTCCATACTTACTCTTTAAAAAAAAAGTTTTATACAATATTTATATAGGTACATACATTAATAAATTCGTATACGTGAGGACGATGTACCCAGCACTACTATACTACATATAGGTATGAGAGAATTACAAGCATTAACAGGTAAATTCCTTTACTTGATAAATAGGAACATGGTCCTCACGTACTTACAAATAGTGCAAACATAGGTACATTACCTAATTAAACAACAACAGAACAGTGTGCGAGTCAATTTTTTTAAACAAAAAAGAAGAAAAAATAAAAATAAAGCGTTACTATAATTATGAATATAATACAAATTAACCATTTTGATTTTGTCCACACCAAAGATAGGCCTATGGAGCAGGACCAGCGACCGATTACCAAAAAAGTGACAGATTACCGTCGAGGGTGTCGTTTGAAGCCCGAGCCGTAGGCGAGGGCTTTAAAACACCCGAGATCGGGAATCGCACTTTCTCTCGAGTGATACATAGTGCTTTATACTACACCTACGAGGAAAATAAAAAACTAAATCTTTACTAATTGAAATTTATATTGAAATTGTTGCAGTTAGTGACCAATGGCGTCTGCAATTTTCACATGTTCTTTTTTCAAATTGTTTGACACCATCCAACACACAGCTAGTGGCCAGTGTCATTTTGCGAACTTGGAGATAAAAACTCACTGTAAAAACTTTTTGGCTTTTGATATTAAGGTTACCAGCGCATAGCCTTACCCAAAATTAAAAAAGAAAAACCACGTAAGAAATGGATTTTCATACACTTTTCTCTCCCGCTCAGATGCGTTTTCTCGCCGCATATTTGTTCGATATGCAATGACGTACTTTCTACCGTAAATTTGATAAAGTATCAAGGTACTTTCCGAGCAGGTGTAGTATAAATAATTTATTCCCAATGCATGGTAAACTTTTCAGCTCGTGAGGTCTTGGGTTTGATGCCCAGGTCGGGAAAAGGTGTTAGGTATTGATTTGTCCATTAAAAATTTCTCAAGCGCTACTGCTGCTATTTTTATCTGACTGCGACGAAGCCAAAGGAAGAGTTATGATTTTAGCAGTTTCTTTTTTCTTAAAAAATAACTTTGTCCCACTCTAGGAATTTCTTCCTGTATCATGGGTGCGTTTACAAACATATAAACTCACAAACACAACACCCAGAGCCGGAACAACTATCTGTAGATTAGTGTAGATCATACAAATATTTGTTCTGTGCGGAAATCGAACCCGCGACACGCAGCGCAGCAGTCAATCGCTCAACCACTGCGCCGACCGTGCGCGTAAGTTTATGTATGTGTACACCAACGCCGCCACTTACGAACTAATGAAATGACGTCACACAAATTAATGCTGCATCGCCAATCAAACGACTCTGTTCCAGCCTATGTCATAACGCAACGTGTTTTGTAGCCAATCAACTGTGTCAGAAGGCGCCACGACACGCCACGCCACGTAACGTGGTTCCGTCTTAACCTTTGGGCAGTTGCCGCACCATTCACAACACCCGTCTGGTGAGAGGAACCTTCCTTTTCTATGGAGGTTTGTGGGACTTTACACCCTGTTCCACCTGCCGCCTCCAAATATGTATTTATTTACGTATGTTCCTCCGTAGCGCCTAAACTATTCATTCGATTTTGATGAATAGCTAATAAAAACCTTAGGCAGGTTACAGTTTGTATTAAACTTTTTTACCCGACTGCCAAAGGTGGGTAATGTATTTATCAGTCTATGTATTTATGTATGTATGTTTGTTCCTGTATGGCGTTCCAGAGACCAAACGCGTTGGCCGATTTTGATGATTCGTACGTCAATCCATGCGTCTTAACCCTGCGAATGTCACTGGCTACATTAAAATTGGATAATAGAAAAATGGCGGATTTTGGGCGCCATATTGTGGGGGCCCAAATTTTTTTTTCTTCCAAACCCATCGTGTGGGGTATCAAAATGAAGGGTTTTAAGAGATGATTTCAAAAATATATAATACTTATATGTTTATATGTACGTAACTCGAAAAAAAACTAACTAAAAAGTTATAAATAAAAAAAGTTAAATCAAAAAATCAAATAACCGGCAGTCGGAGGATACATATTCGCGGGCTGGTTGACCAAAATCTGGAGTATCCTCCGCCTGCACAGCATGATTTTCTTCTTGTTTACGTCTTTTTAGTTCGCTTTTGAATCAGTCGGGTTTTTTGATTTTTTTGGTTTAACTTTTTTTATGTTCCGTTTACGTAAGTGTGTCCGTGGCATCAACAGTAGGCCTTACCAGAATACCAGCGCAGGCATGTAGGACGAGTTGATGAATTACTCGATACTTTTGGTCTCGTACGGCTTTCTTTTTGGTTTTTTATTTATTATCTAACTTTTTTTGTGAATCATTGATGGCCCCGCGGTAACGGCACTAACGGCCCCGAATTACGTCACATTAAAAACATACAAACAGTATGGAAACTACCTACAAACGCTCGAAACCGCACACTAACATAAAACAAACATACGTGACCACTCGTCGCGACTTAGTACTGACATTACCACGAAAGTGCTCGAGCGGTCTCGTCGGTGCGCACATTTGTGTGAGTGTGCCGTTTCGAGCGTTTGTAGGTAGTTTCCATACTGTTTGTATATTTTTACTGTGACCCAGAATCATCCAAACCCAGAACCCATCGAATTATTTCGTCACAACTGCTCTCAAAACGGTGAAGGAAAACATCATAAGGAATGTGTGGATATGTCCTAGAACCAAAAATCGAACACATGTGACATCTGGTGGATGTCACATGTCTTCGATTTTTGGTCCGTAATCCCACTGTGTCCCAGCAGTGGGAATATTAATTGGCTGATGATGATCTAACTTTTTTCTGTTTATCTCTCGTGTCTCCCGTGCGGGCTTCGATCAATAATACTTAATCGAAGTGTGCGGGTCACAAATAAATATATTTTCTTTCTTTCTTTCTTTGCTGAGCATGAGGTCATGGGTTCGATGCCCGGGTTGGGCAAAGTGTTATTGGGTGCACCACCCTAAGGTCGACTGGTAGAAAATCCCTAAGGCATTAAGTCCGCCTTTGTATTTGTGCATAAATTTTTAATAAATAAATAAATATATAGACGAACAGCTATTAACGGTATTTCTTGAACTTCCAGGTACCCCTGAAGGTTTGGATCATCGCCAGCGCCTCCTGCTTCGCGGTCTGTGCTGCCCTGGTACTCGCCACCGTGGTCATCACCAAGTGGGGCACCTCTGATACCTTCACCACAAGAGAAGTCTTTCAGTCTCCGGTGATTATGTGTTTTATTTCTAAACTAGCTGTCTTCCGCGGCTTCGCTCCCGTCAACTGGCTACCTACCTAGCTACCATAACCTATCCTACCTACCTACCTCTCCCTACGCTACATACCTACCTACCTTCCTACCCTACCTTCTATCGTCGTCCTCGTCTATACTTAGTCTGGCCATAAATACTGTTAGAATTAAAAATAAACAAAATATTACATTTAAATTTGGAATCTGTCATTTGACTGATGAGATGACTTTTCATTGTTTTCTTTTGGCGCCAATACATTGTACAATTATTGTTTTTTTAGAATATCGGACATGTGTAGAAACATTGATTATGTTTTAAATATTAGGATTAATTATTAGACCCAAAATGCCTTAATGTGGCTTATTTATAAGAGACCAGCTGACCCGGCAAACTTTGTTTTGCCATAAAAACACCAAACATTTATCTACCCTACCTACCCTACATTACACTACCTACCCTACCCTACACTACCGTACCCTACACTACCTTCCCTACCCTACCCTACACTACCCTAAGTTTCTATATTGTTTTTTCTTCACATAAACCATCTACTAAATAGTCCGAACAAAGCTTTGGAAAGGTGAGCCCATTCTTGAGTTATAAAATAACAACGAAAAGTGGCATTGATTTTTATATATATAGATAGATAGTGTCGTGGACTTTTTTTACATCTACTAAAAACCAATATATTTGTAGTACATGGTACTTACGTATAATTATCCGCTACCCCAGCGCAAACGAATAAAGCAGTTTTATAGCGCTTATTCTGCCGACTTACTTTACAAATATCAATATTAAAGGCTAACCAAGAACTTACGTGGGACACTCAGAAAGTTTTGCGAAACTAAAAAAAATTGTTCTATACGTACATATATTTTTATTAAATCTTTTCAAAGTACTTTCCACCAGCCTCTATACAAAGATTCATGCGCCTAAACCAGTTTTCAAAACACTTTTTCCAGTCCGCCGCAGACACCTCGTTTACAGCCTGCTCGAACGCAGCCAGCGCATCTTCCGGCGACGAAAATTGTATCCCTTTGAGCTGATTTTTTATTTTTGGGAATAAAAAGAAGTCACACGGTGCTAGATCAGGGCTGTAAGGAGGGTGACCCAGGAGTTTGACTGGCGTGCTGTCCAGGAAGTCCCTCGTTTTGAGTGCGGTGTGCGCAGGTGCATTGTCGTGGTGGAGCAGTAGCCCGCGGAGCCCTGTGTTTGGTCGCTTGTTGCTTATAACAGAGAAAACTTCTGGCAAACATTTGGTAGTATACCATTCGGCATTAATGCTTCTTTGATCCCGTAAGGGAATTGATACCAAGTGGCCAGTCAAATTAAAAAAGCTAGCGATCAAAATCTTACCCCCGCTTCTAGATCGCTTCACTTTGGTAGGCGTTGGCTCATTTTGAAACACCCAAACAGTCGACTGGCGCTTGGTTTCTGGGTCGTATTGATAAATCCAGGACTCATCACCTGTAACGATGTCGTAAACACGCCGAGACGAGCCTGCTTCAAATTTGTTAAGCATATCACGGCACCATTCCACCCGGGCCTGCTTCTGAGCATCGGTGAGGTTGTGCGGCACCCAGCGTGATACTATCCTCCTCACGCGAAGATGGCTGTGTAGAATCTCGTGAACGCTTCCCGATCCAATCTTCAATATGTGTTGAATCTCCTGATATGTAATTCGCCTATTGTCTTGGATTAAATTTTTCACTGCTAGCACGTTTTCTTCGGTAACAGCCGTCAAAGGGCGACCGCTTCTTTCGTCATCCCCCAAAGTTGGTCGACCGCGCTTGAATTCGTTATACCAACGATACACGGTTGCCTTGGAAGGGCCTTCATCCATGAATGCCATTTGAAGTCTATCGTACGATTCATCCGGTTTCAGGCGACACTTGAAATCGTATAAAATCATAGCTCTAAAATGTTCCCGGCGCAGATCCATATTTCAGTGAGACACAATACTTTGAATTAACTCGCAAAAAATGTGGAGGGAAATTTTGAAATTGGAACTTACTTATTTTTACTTATAAATAATCATATTTTCGAAAAACATTATAACTGGCCAGTCTCCCATATATAAAAACTTTTTTTCGCAATACTTTCTGAGGGGCCTGGTAAGCCTTCCTCGTGAATTCTATTATCCTAATTATACAAAAAGTTTTGTTTTTTTCAAATGCCTCTGGTAGTTCTAGAGATTAGCGCGTTCAAACAATAATCAAAAAAATTTACGATCAATTAAACCCTTCCACAACTCTTCTGCCAGCGTTTCGGGCGCGCGAAAGTCGAAAATTATCCCGAGGAACATATTCCCGTGATAAAAAGTATTCTTTGTGCTATGCCTGACAATAATCTATATCTGTGGCAAAATTTCAAACAGATCCGTCCAGCCGATTGAGCGTGAAGAAAGGTTGATACCACTTATCTAACTATGAAGATACAATCAATTCATTCGTAGAGTTTTATTTTCTTTGGATCTGAATTAAAGTTGAATCACTTATTTCCATTACATTAATTAGACCATTACTCCGCTTAAGTGCCGTAAAACGATTACTTTCTAAAGCATAGGTACTCCTTAGTTTGAGACATTAGAGTCTAGAAATCATGAAAAAACTATGTTAATGTATATTATAAAAATAAAATTATTTGCATTGTTTAACTACTAATCTATATACTATAATCTAGAAATTATAGAAATAAGAAGAAGAAGTTATGAGCGTCGAAAATTCCAAATTTTAACGCATCTTTGGGCGGAAATAAATACCATTAGAAGAAGGAAAATTGCAAAACGGCCTCCATACAGGGATAGATTAGTAATTCAGTAACGCAAAGAATTTTATTTTAGAAATATACATTTAGTCGTTTCTTCATGATACCTAGACTCATAAAGGTCTGTTCATAAAATTTCGCGCACACGTTTTCGTCCTAAATCATCATCAATTTCGATACAAATATGCAAAAGTGCTAATTCGTACGCGAACTAGGTTCTTACTGCTCATCACAGCATCTATATATTTCGCACGTGTTGTCGGATGAAATAGCATGCATTTTAACCTCGCGCACAAAATAGTTCGTGCCGTCGATTAGGGGAACCTTAACTGTATGCACAATGAAAGTATTACCAAAACGTTTAGTACGTACGGGTGGCACATCCACCATGTACCGATGGCGCATCGCTGTTCGTCTTATAGTCCAACGATGGAAGATTTCCTTATACATTTTCTATTCTTCCTTGATATTAACTATATCATTTACCTTTTCAGGAACCAATACATTCACCACAGTATCCAAAAACAACTGAATTCGCCTCAGACTCCGACGAATCCGAAGAAAATGCTATTCTGGCAAAACTACCCATCTTCAAAAACATTGTAGCCAACAGGGAACATAAGAATTTAATATCCAAAACCCAAATACATCCTTTACACGACGAAATGCCTCATGAAGAGAGGAATATAAAGAAAAAAGATAAAGCCGTCATAGACAATGTGCAAGAAGAAGGAGGTTTTAAAACCAAAGAGAAAGTTATCAAAGAAATTCCTAAAGAAGAAGCTGTGGTAGAAAAATCTGAAGTAAATGAGACTAAGATGAAAATTGTAGAAGATTATGTGCCGAGTTTCAAGCCAATTTTGCCGAGTTTTGAAAAGAATATTGATTTGGAAATACCATACGGATCCTATATGGATGGTGCGTACCATATACCGTATTTCCCGATCTTATTGGCGGGGCTGAACGTAGACATTCCGGTGCGCATGGCATGGCGCTCTGCTGTTTTAGTAGGTTTGAGATTTACTACTGCGCCGCCATTGTTGCCAACTTCATACCGGCCAAAAATATTGGGAATTTACTGTACCTAAATTATTACGTGTTTTAAGACTGCCTCATTAATGTTATGGTCACAAACTCGACTGCTGACCCTGGTCCTAGATTCGATTTCCAGGGTGTTGACGGTTGGAGGCCGCGGCGGGAGAGGAGTGCCGGTATTGCGGTGCGCCGCTCTCCTTACCTTCCGCGGCCTGGACGGGGTCGCCACCGTCTGATGGCGGACGCCATAGGGCCGCAGGGGAGGAGGTGTGTCGGTATAGCGTTGGCCACTCTCCCTATCCCCTACGGCCGAAAAATGGTAGGTGGCGGGGCCATTGACCTTGACCCGTCACAGGGTGACCAAGGGTTCCATACACGGGATCGTCTGGCGCCCATGTGTTGGTTTGGTCCCTGGGGTGGTCACGGTGCACAGTGTGTTCTGGTGCGCCGGTGATGGGGGTTAGAAGGTTTCGATGCCGGACAGCCGCGGCGGGTTCGCGGTGAGTGCTAACGCGTGTCCGTGTTCCCGCCATAAGTGGTACAGAAGGACACCGTGGTCAGTGTTTAGTGGGTTGGAGTCCCACATAACTACGCTATCTCCCCGTGGTAGCTCAGTATGCATGAGCATTTATCCAAGAAAAAAATAACTGTGATAAATGTGAAGTTTTCTTCAGGTATTTTTCAATGGCAGTCCTGAGTTGCACTCTATTTTATTCATAACTAGCTGACCCAGCAAACTTTGTTTTGCCATAAAAAGACCAAACATTTATCTACCCTACCTACCCGACCCTACACTACCCTACCCTACCCGACCCTACACTACCCTACCCTACCCTACACTACCCTACCCTACCCTACCCTACACTACCCTACCCGACCCTACCCTACACTACCCTACCCTACTCTACCCTACCCTACCCTACACTACCCTACCCTACCCTACACTACCCTACCCTACCCTACCCTACACTACCCTACCCGACCCTACACTACCCTACCCTACCCTACACTACCCTACCCTACCCTACCCTACACTACCCTACCCTACCCTACACTACCCTACCCTACCCTACCCTACACTACCCTACCCGACCCTACACTACCCTACCCTACCCGACCCTACACTACCCTACCCTACCCTACACTACCCTACCCTACCCTACCCTACACTACCCTACCCGACCCTACACTACCCTACCCTACCCTACCCTACCCTACCCTACCCTACCCTACCCTACCCTACCCTACACTACCCTACCCTACTCTACCCTACCCTACCCTACACTACCCTACCCTACCCTACCCTAACCTACCCGACCCTACACTACCCTACGCTACCCTACACTACCCTACGCTACCCTACACTACCCTACCCTACACTACCCTACCCTACCCGACCCTACACTACCCTACACTACCCTACCCTACACTACACTACCCTACACTACACTACACTACCCTACACTACCCTACACTACCCTACCCTACCCTACCCTACCCTATGTCCTTCTCCTGGTTCTAAGCTACCTCCCTGCCAATTTTCAGCTAAATCGATTCAGCCGTTCTTGAGTTATATGTGAAGTAACTAACACGACTTTCTTTTATATATATAGATTATTTATTCATATTAAATTCAATACAATTTAAATGACGACACGGTTGGCGCAGTGGTTTAGCGCTCAGCTGCTGCGCTGCTTATCGCTGGTTCGATTCCCGCACGAAAAAAAATACTTATATGGCTTACTTATAGTTGTTCCGGAGTGTGTGTATGTAAGTTTAAACGTTTGTAAACGCACCTACGATACGAGAAATTCCTAGAGAGTGCAACAGTTTAAAAAAAATGTCGACTCAGAAACAATTGGGTTGTTGAATTAAAAAAAAATGACGATTTTTTAAATTTATTTCGAAACTTTACATAACTGAAATTATATTGTCGTTTCAAAAAACTCTTAAATATTTTTTTTCAATTTATTATAAGCAATTGAAAATCGATAAAATTTTGAAAAGAACCACGTGACTACAAACGGGCCACAATTGGTCGCCATGTTGGTGACGTCATAACGTTCAAGGAAATCATGATACTATAATGTCAACTACACGTAGATTGACTAAAATATCCGAAAATTAGTGCAAAAATATTAATAAACAACAAATTTTATTTAGTCATGTGTGATAAAGGATTTATAAAGGCTAATGTCGATAATATACCCACCTGATGGACGAATTGGAATTTTTGAGCTTAAATAAAGTAGCGAAGAAGTAGAGCTCGTGGCTAAATAATAACAGCCGCACGGGTCGATCTTTAAGGTTAAGCAACGCTTGACGAGGTCGGTCCGTGGATGGGTGACCATTTCAACATACCGAGTTTCCTCCGTGCCTCGGAAAGCACGTTAAGCCGTTGGTCCCGGCGGTCATTTGAAAATCTTTGACAGTCGTTACGAATAGTCAGACGCTTGAGATCTGACACCAGTCTAGCCAAGGGGTACCGTGTTACCCAGTTACTGGGTTAAAGGCTAGGCAGATTGACAATATCCCTTAATAATATTGAACACTAATGTCTATATTATATATTTACAAACACTAAAAAGTTTGTAGAACAGAAACGTAAAAATATTAACTTGTTACATAGATTTTCGTTACACTAATTCTTCCGTAAATATCTCTTAAATACGTCGATCGATTCTCACAATTTAAACAGAAATGTTAGTTTTACGCCTATATCTGTAATTTAAGTATAAAATAATGAATATATCACCATAAACAAAAAATCATATTTTCAAGTTACGTAATTATACAACAATGTCAACTTTGCTCGAAAGTTCCCTTAAAAATTTACTATTATCAGTCGTTAATGATTAAAGTAAGAATTTAATACGAATCTAATACTAAATTAGAACAAGATAACAACAGAATTAACACATTATAATTGGAATCTAGTTAGACATAGAACATTGCTTAAATTTAGTAGATTGCTAGGTATTAGCATTGCGCGAAACTCATATAATTGGGATCTTTTTGTAGTATTCGTACATAATGGTACGAAGCAAGCACGATAACTTTTAAGGTTCGATATTTATGATCAATATATTCGATATTCATCAATATATTGACGATAATAACAAGATTGAATCGGTTAAAAGTCAAAACAATGTATCAGCTTTGTGCTACAATGAGTAGAAATGAACGTTGTGACGTCACACGGGCTCGGGTTTGTTCGGCAAACTATCGGGGTGTTTTCGGTACTGGATTCAAAAATATATTTTCAATTGGATTTTACTTTGTAACTACAGTGAAAAAAAAAAAAACTAAAAATAGTTTTGTACGGAAACTTATATATGATCTTTTCATTTTTTACAAAAAAAAAACTGGTTCAACAAACCAATTGTCGACCATGAATATTATAAGGTCTGTCTCGTAAAAGCCACATTTAAGGAGTTTGAAGACCACAGACAACGAACACACTGCCTGTTTGCTACTGGTCTACAACACTCCAAGAAATTCCTAGGCTCTACGTTCAAAGCCCGGGAATGCATTTGGAATATGAGCAGGGGGCAAATCCGCTACCTGCTTGGGGCCTTTACTGGGCACTTTGGAACCAATGACATGCTCATGAAGATGGGTCTAACCGCGACACCCATGTGCAGGTTGTGTGTTGCATGGAGCACCTTCTGTGCACATGCGATGCACTGGCTGGTAAGCGAATGAGTCTCCTAGGGGTTGGATATCCAAGACCAGAAGACTATAGGCTTATATCTCCTAGTCTCGTTGTAAAACTCATGAAAAGGGTTTTCAACGAGATTGGGGAGGAGTAAGTTATCAAGGGGACCACAATTGTGTCCGAGTTGCTTCTCTCCATAAGATAAAATAAGACTTGAATATTATACATAATAAATTATTAATATTATACCTGATTCATTGCTTTATTCCCTTTGCAGAGATTGAACCCCAGGACATGAATATGCTACTTAAAAGGGCATAATAAAAAATAAATATTTACCTTTCAGCTAAAGACGATTACTTTTACAACGACGAAAACCTTTACGACGACTACATGCAAAGCAACACAATGACAAGTTACCTCATTGAAAAAGTCCAGGAGCTTCACGAGTGGGTGTCATCCGACCCTGATCTATCCGTCAACGAGACCAGAAATGACAATGATTTTGGTTCCCTTCTGAAAGCTCTAAACGAAAGCTTAGTCGAAGGCAATGTGACTATTGTCATGCACAAGCTCAGAGATATGTACTTTGGAGAGAATTATACTCATCTCAACAGTAGCAGAAAGGTGATTGTGACGAATAGCACGGATTTGCTGTCGTTTGGTATCTTGACGTTAGATGTGATGTTGCTGCATAATATTCAGTTGATGGCGTGGGAGAATCAGGTATGTGATTCAAAGTATTATTTAATAAATTTATCATCATTATCATTTCAGCCGAAAGACGTTCACTGCTGGACATAGACCACCCCAGGCGTCGCCACATTGACCGATCGAAAAAAATATTTAGTTTAATATATTTTAATAAAATTATATTCAGCTTATAATGTTCCTATAGCTGGGAATCATTTTTTAATAATTGTTAATTTCCAAACAATTTTACATCGTATCGAATATTTTATACGCTACAACTCATTATTACAAAACAACACAAAAACTATTTTCTTACATTAAACAATTACATGGTTGATTCAATATTCAATCATGCATTATTATTAAAATATTCATTAAAGTCAAATAAAAATGTCAAATGAATATACAAAACCAAAACATTTTAATTTCCATTACAATACTCACACAAAAACAAAAATAAACAATAATAGAATGTCAATTAAATAAACTATATTAAAATTAATCGTCTATTTGAAATAAATGCCACAGAGAAAGTTGACCATGTGAAATAAAAATACAAAATATATTCAATAACAATTCAGATTCCACCATAAAAATGTCAATAGTAAAAATATAATGTCACAAAAAAATTCAACCATTTGAAAACAAATACTAATCCAATTCAATAACAATTCAGATTCTAAAAATACAAATGCCAAAAGTAAAAATATAATGTCAATAATGTAAATAAATGTCTCAGAGAAAGTCAACCATTCCAAATACAAAATTAATTCAATAACAATCAAATTCTACCAATACAAAAGGCAAAAGTAAAAATATAATGTCAATAATTTAAATAAATGTAATTCAGCCGACCCCTACTTACATAGTTGGGCTGACTAGGCTGATGGAGGGTGCTAAAACTTGTTTCCAAGATCTGACACCCTTAGTCTACTTGCTGTAATTCTGTGCTCCAATTTGCAGGAGATCGCCAGAACGAAGATGATGAAAGACCCAGATGTGTTCGCATTCAACGCGCTCTTCTTGGACCCCAGCAAGGTGGAGACGAAGCAGAATGAAGTGGGGCACGATGGATCTCTATTTTTGTAAGAAACACACTTTTTTTTACTTCACGACTGTACTGCCCGAATGGAAACAGGGAATATGTTTAGGTCCCATGTATTTATCAGTGGCGTAGCTATGTAACATAGGGCCCCTGGGCAAACATGAAATTCGGGCCGAAAATATTTCCAAAAAAGTTGCCTGGGTGTTAAAAGACCAACAGAACCAATTGCCAGCATTTATTGAATTTTGTCTGTTTAGTTGTGTACGCATCAAATAAACTATACGAAATCAATGTAGATAACTTTTATACATAAAAATTGTGCGTAAACTTGAAGTATTACTTAGTTTTTAATTCATAGCAATCGGTTCACTCTAACAAAAGATATATGAATTTAAAGTGTTCAAGAAGTTAAATATCACAACACAGCTAATTCACTCGGACATTTGCACTTTATATTCGATAGATGGCGTTGTGCATTTGACGTCATTTTCTGAATGGCGGTGTTAAGAAAAAAAATGGTAGATATGTGGGATAGGAACGGTAGGGTGGGGGGTTAAAGGTAGGCCGTTGACGGGACTACGGGAGCGAATCCGTGGACACAGCTAGTTTTTTTTTAATACTCAATGAAAAATTCACGTTCACGGTTCCGTTGGGATGGGAATGTGGGATACGCTACGGAAGCTAAGATGTAGAAAAAGCTAAAAGCTAGAACTTTGCGTAATGTGAAATTTTAGGTATTCGCCACAGCAAGTGGCTAAACTATATTCTAAGTAATTTTCAGAAAACGCTTGAATCCTCGCCAAGATGACTTGGATATCGGGAAGAACTTTCTAGAAAACATTATGGAAGTCGGCATGAGTACTGCGCGCGCTGCCATCCACTTGGGCAGGGCTTACAAGAACACCAAGTAAGTTCTATATGCACTTCATATATAACATCACGTAGGGGTACATATGGTCACGGGCACCCAACGCGAAGAAAGAAAATTTAGTTAAAATAAATTGCATTAGATGGCGTGATAGGCTTCGATTTGTTATTGAGTTTGTGTAATATTAAGATATTCTAGACGATCATAAAAAAATTAAGTTCTTGTTTAATTAAATCTCCTAAGCACAAAATTAAGAAATATTGGGCCCCTAAACACATTTAAGAGATTATTTGAATTGATCATTTAAAAATGATTCCAATAGATGGCGCGGATTTAAATTTACCTGAGGCAACCACTCGGTTTTTTTAATTTGTATTGTAACACATTTTGGTACAATGAAACTAAAAACGTGCAAAAAAAAAAAACAATATAAAACAAATCGTCGCTGTATTAAAAAAAAACGTATTCACGAACCGAGTAAACCGTTTTACTTGCAAGTCGCTGCTAACACCATCTAATATATCCGTGGAATGGAACCGGAAGCGATCGATGTTCTTGTCGGCTTTGTCAATTATTGTTTATTTGATAAGCAAAAAAAAACTTAATACAAAAAATCAAAAAACCCGACTGCTTCAAAAGCGAATTAAAAAGTCGTAAACAAGGAAAAAATCATGCTGTGCAGTCGGAGGATACATATTCGCGGACTGACTGACAAAAATCTGGTGTATCCTCCACCTGCACAGCATGTTTTTTTTTTTTTTTTTTCCCCTGAATTAAGTTTTTTTATTTATAACTTTTAATTAGTTTTTTTTCGAAATAGATACATTTAAACATATTACATATTTTTGAAATACCTCTTAAAACCCTTTATTTTGATACCCCACACGATGGGTTCGGAAGAAAAATAAATTTGGGCCCCCACAATATGGCACCCAAAATCCGCTATTTTTCTATTGTCCAATTTTAATGTAGCCTATGACATTCGCAAGGTTAAGACGAATCGATTGACGTATGAATCATCAAAATCGGCCAACGCGTTTGGTCTCTGGAACGCCATATAGGAACAAACATACATACATACATAGACTGATAAACACATTACCCTCCTTCAGCAGTCGGGTAAAAAGTACGGGTTTGATAAAGGTAAACCTAGGGCCACAGTATATATCTTACTTTCCAGTTTATGAAATATCTTTTAATTTGCTCCATATTGGAGGAGAAAATAGACGGGAGCCAAACCTCAAATTACGAATTTTTACTAAGGCAATTCAGTCTGCCTATATTTCCTGTTAACTGACTTCTTCTTTTGCTCTAATAATAATTAATTTGTATTACAGAAACATCCTCAACCAAATCTCAAATAAAGAAGTACAAGCTGCCAACATACAGAACCAACTGTCGCGGAACCTTGATGCCAACACACACGCACTAAATCACTTACAGACGTCATTTGACAGTACGCACGGTGTTGCCAACAATAGTAGTTTTTACACGGAGTTGGATTGTGTGTGGTTGTTGTACTGCAGGAATTTGGTCGCTACTACTAAGTTGAACCCTCCTTATGGAACGATGGCTAGGATTAATGGGTGAGTGTTTATTATTTCTACTATTTGTTAGCTTTATTCTAAGCACAATTTATGAGAAATCAAGTCAATTGGCATAAGTCATGAGTTTCCCAATTGCGCTGCCTAAGCTTGGAATCAAATCTAGCTCCCCACGATCCTATTACCATATTTATATAATTATTTGAAAGTCTGGATATTTCGTTTATCGATCCCAACTCAATGACTCAGCGCAAACATTCGCAGAAGCATTCGTTGCTCGCCTACGATTGCTTGTTTACAAATGCTCACGAAAGAATGCTCCAAGTGAGGACGCTCCTGTACATACATACTCATTGATTTCATTATCTGAGTACTCGCTTTCGAGCGTTTTATTTGCGTGAACATTCGAATGCGAGCCGTTTCCGCGAAAATCGTTGCGGCGTCCACACCGGCCGAAGTTCTCGCTTGCGTTTAAGCTTTGTAAGTTTTATAACGCTTGGCTCAACGTCCACACCACTCGAATACCAGTCAAATGCGCATTACACGTGATTGCTCTCAGTGAGGACATTCCTTTACGATAATAAAACACATCATGCAAGTGACGCTGCGGGAAGAAGCTACTCGTTACATAAAAGGAATATAGTACTATGCATCATGTTGAGCACATATATTGTGTTCGCTGCGTAACGAGATTTCCTTCACGTCCACATTTCCTTAGGATATTTTCTTCATCCACTTCCATGATGACTAGGATAAGATCACTATATGAAGTACAGTCGACAAAAGACTGTATGCAGCCAATCGTGAAATTACGGTGCATATCTTCGTACTTGTTTTGCTACTAATAATAAACTACCGAAGACTGATTACTGTATCTAGTAACCCAGTTCCTGAGTTGTGTTGTAGATCGTCAGATAGGTAGTAGATGAAATTTGGAAGGCGGGTAGACCTTGGCCTGGATTAGGACATAATATTTATCCCGTTAGTACGTTCCAGTTGAATAAAATGTTTTCGACATTTCCGCGGGCAAAGCCGCTGGCAGAACCTATTAAATAAATGAATATGAAATTAATATTGTCTCAAATATTTCAGCGTGGCGCTCAGGATGTTGACGGGCGAGTTGGCAGCAAACAAGGCGCTTGATACGATGTTATACGAAGTATTGACTGGCTGGACTGAGCTGAAGTGCAATGACATGTTCCCTAGGTAAGATCCCTTCATTTCTTTGTACAACACATGGCGAATTTTACTTAAATTCAGTAATTTCACTCAGACAAGATCACTTGATTTCAACAGAAAATATTTCTGTTTTGTGTTATTTAAATATCTCGAATATTTGGACAAATAAGCCGAACTGAAACTATTGCAATCATCAGGGCTCGAAACAGGAATGCCCGTTTCTTGCTACTGAAAAGTTTCATAAGAAAAACCCTAATAATTACCACTCTACCTGATCAGAGGCCGCCATGTTCAGAAGTCGCCTTTTTGGCTGCTAGGCCTTCGAAGCAGTCATCAGCCTTTTTCTTTTATTTCCTCTAAAATGTCCCAGTGCTGTGCAAAGGCCGCTCTCATATCCAAACACTCTTTTCTAGCACCTTCTTGATCCAGCCTGATGTCTGCCCAGACTTTATATAATTTTATGTTGTTTTTTAACCCAGATGCAGTAAGGTGAACGCTGCCTCAGTAGTTATAGACACAATTCTTCAAGCGCACCGAAAATCTCTGACATCGAACAGAGGATGATAAGGCTGCAGAATTAGTAAAATTCAATGAGTTTCATTAATTAGAATCCCAGTTACTTAATAATTATGAACGAATTTCCAGTAAACGAAGCCAGTAATTTGGCGGTCTGTCTCTGATCCCTCTTACAGATTAAAACAAAAAATATGAGTTTTGTTAAAAAAAAAACTACTAAAATAGTAGAATTTTAATTACACTTGCAACATTTTCATTAAGGTCGTTAAGTTGGTAATTGTTAAGTTTTTAGATTTTGAATTTCTAGAATAATTTTTATGTTAATTATACGCTATTATTAAGAAATTTTCTTAAAGCTATGATAATTTCTTATTAATGCACAAATCATTGGGTTGAAATGCAACGGAGCATTTCCTATTGCGTAAGAATCAATAGCGGTTTGCCAATCCAAAAATCGAACCTATAATCCTGACAATCTAAGAAGTCCGATGACGTTTCTCATTTTACAAGCCGCTATAACTTTGTATGAACGTCTACGAAAAATCAAATTCATAATCCTAATGAATTACTATGTTACGCATACAGAATCACAACGAGTATCATTCGTAAGCATCAAGTTTAAATTTATGAAGTATTTCATAGCTGTCAAATACGACTTCATAAATTGTCACGAATTTAGTAGTGCTCTTCTGTAAACAAAAATCGCACCATAAAAAACTAAAGTGAAGTGAGCTATCAATCCTTAGCATAATCAGCCGTTTTCCCAATGCTGGGACACAGCCCTCCTCTTTGTGAGAGGGATTGGGACATAATCCACCATGTGGGACCAGTGCAGGTTGGTGGATGTCACATGTTTTTTTTGGCTTTAGGACATGCCGGTTTCCTTCACCGTTTTGAAAGCCGTGTTGATGAAATAATTTACACAAAGTAAATCGCCTGCCTGGGAACCCACGACCTACAACACAGACATAAATCTAACTAGATAACGCAAGTCCCTCCATCTGTATGAAAACCAAGCGTGCCACTTTTTTACACACAATTTAAAAACAAATTTACTTACCAATGAAAGAAAACATTTCCAATGCCTCGGCCAACTTTTTCTATACAGTCTTTATAGCTCAATATGGCATAAACAGGCATTTTTCTAGATTTCGGTGGATTTCTGGTGCCGATAATGCTAAATGAAAAGCTCAAAGTACGAACATTGATCGTAATTTTACTCCGTTTTTTGACACGCGTACATACAATCGCGTCATCTAGTTAGATTTGTATCTGTGACCTGCAACTTGTCAGCTACTGCTCCAATCAGTGCTCCAGCATTTAAGATGAAATGGCAGCTTACTCACTTCACCGAAAGTTTTCATGGTGAGAATTTTAGAGAATTGTAGGTACTACAAGAACTAGTTAAAAAAGAAGTACTTAAAGGTAATCGAATTACTTATATTATTAAGTACAAACATTAAGTTATTATTTTAATTAATTAGTATAATAATGTTGAGGCTCCATGTTGTTAAAATGATAGACTGATAATATAAAATTAAAACTTATTTTAAAACACATTTTTATTTTATTTTTTTGTTCGCCGAAAATCCTACCTTATTTCCGCGTTGACGACTAAAATCTATTGCTATGCTATGAAAAATGTGGTTTATAGAATCGATAAATTTGAATTTGGGGAAGTCCGTCGTCCAAGCAAAAAGGCCTGAGTTCGTGTCGCGTGGTGTTTCCGCGCGGCTCTCACAAATTAAAAAAGAGCGAGGAGCCATTCACCCCTCCCTTTGACCAGAGTTGGGGTTTGCTAGGTAAACCGTCACTGCTGGGGTGAATGTGGACATTGCGTATATGTGTACCAGCATGAAGTGACGTGAAAAAACACCGTGTGCCGTTAATCAGTAGGAGTCTGACAGACCCCTCCGCCTGCTCCAAGGCGGAAGACATCCATGATGATAAAAAGTGTTATGTTGGCATACCTGAGACGCAGTGATCTCCTTCTGTGAGGACGTCAACTCGCAGAAGGAGGCTGCGGAAAGGGAATTGGAGACTACCAGTGCCCTCCCATAACGAATTGGTAACATCCTCATTCAGACCCTAAAAGGTTCCAATGACAACGGATTCGGAGATATTCGTTGCCTACAATAAATCAGGGGGTCTACTCCCTATCTACGTCAACGAAGTTACAGGCCAGAAAATAATCCAAAACTTCGGAGTGAAAAAAACAAGTGTCAAGTTAAATATTTCGGACGGGTAAAAACGCATCGGGAGTATACAACTGTCCAATTGTGTTATAATTTATTCTTAGTTCGTGCCCGGAGCGAATCATCCATCCGTAGGTGATACGGAGTAGGAAACGCCCGTAATGAAAGCCGAAACTCGTTCGTTGGACTTCGTTCTTAGGGAGTAGACCCCCTGGACCCGAGATGGCAGCGCGTAGCGTTGCAGGAGTATCTCTCTTGGATGTCAATTGGGAGATGACAGCTCACTGCCCACTAAGGGATGAAGCCTACGAAAGGCCGACCAGAACTAGTTCAAGGCTACCTCGGAGAAAAAGACAAAGAAAAGACTGAAAGTTCAAAATAAGCTTTATTAATTAAATACAATTTAAAACCTAACTTAATTCCTAGGTAAATAATTTTTCAGCGAATCAATCAAACTTGTCGCCACAGTGTTCGTGACTTTTATTCTGTCAAATAAATCTAAAATCTTCTCGTCGTCCCAAATGTTTTGGTGCAAATTCATATCAGTCCTCATTTTTTTCAAATTCACTTCTAAAGTGTCTATGGTTGCTATGATATAGCCAATTCTGTAATGATCGTCGTTTGACAGAGCAATTTTGATATTCGTTAACGGTTTGATCTTCCTTTCCACTTCATCAAAAGTATCTTCAAGATAAGAAAGCAGTTTGTTTTTAACTCTTGAAGTTGTAGCTGGAGGAGTCGGCTTTGCCCTTATCGGAAACATTCGTCGACCATTAAGGCCAGTATCTGTAGTAATAGTATCGTTATTAGCACTCACATCTTCAGTTTTGACAGTTTCATTTTTAGCTCTTAACACTTCAACCTTCTCAGTAACCGTTACAGGTTTCTCCGTTGTTGTAGCGGTTTCAGTAACGTTTTCCGTTGACGTTGCGTTTGTAACCGTTTCGTTGCTGACTTCTCTTTTGTACCTTCGTTCATGTTTCACAGTTGGCATTTCAACCGTTAGAACTCCGTCGTTGTTAAATTTGATTAGTTCTTTCTTGATTTTGTCTAACGCGAATGTGACTTCGGCTAGTACTTCGTCGAATTGTGGTTTATCTTCACTTTTATGGTTATGAAATAAATCATTGTAATCGTCATCGCCTTTATTGTCATCGTGGTTATCCGTAGCTCTCTCTTTGAATAAAGAATGGAGGTTGGATAGGATTTGATCGTACCTCGTGTGTTTTGAATTTGATGTTCGGCCATAGTAACTGAATTCTGGCGCGTCGTCTAAGTCTCGGTCGTAACCATATTCCATGGCAGTGGTTGTTGTTTGTAAGAGGATGTCTAGAAATTGTAGTAATATTAATATTAATTAAAGTTAGTCTGCGAAAATCTTTTTTATTTGGCCTATAAACAAGCCAAATACGGTCCCTGGTGGAACGTATTTGACGGTTTTTTAAGATATGACTACCCATTATCGTGTTGCACCCTGTTTTTTTGTACATTAAAAACTTTAGGAAAACAAAAGGGGTTTTTTTGGGGTTAATTTAAATATCTCAATTTAACTGAAACTTTACTCCCGGTTTATTCTTTCACTCAGTGTATAAAAGCCTAGAATTTGTTGAAAACATAAAACTTGAACTTACAGAATATACATTAAAAACTTTAGGAGAACAAAAGGAGTTTTTTTGAGGTTTAAATAATATCTCAATTAAACTGAAACTTTACTCCCAGTTTATTCATTCACTCAGATTATAAAAGCTAGCATTTTGTTGAAAACATAAAACTTAAACTTACAGAATAAAAACAGCCGCAGCATTCTCTCTAAACAAAATCTTAACCTACCCATGACAATGTACAAATACTAAATGAAAGAAATTCCATTTTGTAAATAGGAAATGCCGCCTATTTACTTAAACATGGCGCAATTAAATTTGACAAGACGGAGTACAATCGGCAACACAGATTTTGAAGTATGTTTTTTTTAAACGTGTTTTTTTTTAGTTTCGATTCGGATTTTATTCCAAACTGCTTTGGTGTTGTTAGACATAATTTAAACTACGCTAGTGTAACTGTAGTAACCTCTTGTTTACATATAGTTAAAACTGGATGTTGTACATACTTGTAACTGTGTTCTTCACTGTACATTAATTTTATTAATCGAATAATTTCATATGTACATACTGTGTTATTATTTATTTACTAGCTACAGCCAGCGGCTTTACTCGCGCTAATGTCATGATATCATTTCAGCGAATTTTGGAGTCTTTTAAACACTGTAGCCGTTTAGTCTACATTTGACAGATTACACAAATGACAGTAGAATGATGAATTAATGAATGTAGAACATTGAGATAGAAAACATATGGAGGCGCCGCGATGTTCTATACATAGGTACATTAACTTCTACAAATATGAGTGAAATACGATACAGAATGTGAAACATCGTTTTGTTTCATTCTTTCTAATGTAGTAATCGTATTTAAAGAAAGAGACAACAATATTTCAGTTGTTGCTCATTATGGCAACATTTTGTTATGACGTAGTGACGGTTGTAGGTACGTGCCATATTCGCCATTTTATGTGACGAATATTGTGGTTGTGTTCGTGGTAGTCCTGCTGTCAAATGGTTGTTTACATATTGTATTATTGAGATTTGTGAGTGTGTGTGTGTTGCTTGATTGACACAAACTTAGAATCGGCGGCCATTTTATGAGACATTTTGAGGTTTAGGTAGGCACGTTTTTTTCGTAGGTATTTCCAGTCCATATTATTTAGTATGTCTATTAAGTAGAACCATGTCATGTCAAATGTAGAATCTGTCATATGTAGAATCTGTCAAAAGTAGACTATGATGTCAAAAGTAGAATCTTGACTATTAATTAAAATAGACTATTGTGTGTACCTACGAACTGCAAAGTAAAGACCAGACTCACATAAATCCTACATTGCGCTATTAAAGTTTCTCCGCGCGATTTGTACATTTTATCTTATTTTTAACCGATTTCAAAAAGGAGGAGCTTCTCAATTCGAATGTATTTATATTCTATGTGAGTTCCCTCATAACTTCTTACTAGGTGAACCGATTTTGATGATTCTTTTTTTATTTGAAAGCTGGTGCTTCTCACGTGGTACCATTTAAATTTGATTAAGATCTGATGAAGAAGTTCGAAGATATACATTTACATTTATTGAAGAGTTGTGTACTCTTCAATAAATGTTATTTTTATAAAAAATACAACCGACTTCCAAATAAAACACTACAAAGCACAGATAATATAATAGTGAAAAATAACTTCATTTTCGGGCGTCGGTGTTTTTGTCTTTGTTTCTTCGTTTTATGACACCGACTTCAGAAATTGTTTCAAAAAGTTTTGCTCGAATGGATTTTAAGTTATAGAGTAGCTACATAGAGGACTCCCTCCTTTATTTTCAGATACAGACAGACAGACGGCTGACGGCGACAGTTGCAAATACATTATTTGGGAACGGATTCCTAACTATCTGTTGTTCCATACAAAAATGCCAAGTAGAGTTCAGCTTTGTAGAGCCTTGTCTCTTTCCCTCACAAAGCCTGCTTCCAACTAAATCACCTCTCAACCTCGCTGTCACATGGATTTGTTACTGTACTGCGCATTGTACCTGTATCTGTGTGAAAACTAGACTTAAAACCAAAACTATTACCTTTCTAAATCGCGATAAGCCATAATTTCACCTAGGTTGGAAGGTACATACAGAATAAATTGAAAAAGATTATAAATATATAAATAAAATTACGCACTACTTTTTTTTTTTATTACCTCTAGGCTCGCGCTTGACCACAATCTCACCTGATGGTAAGCGATGATGTGGTCGACGGTGAAACACGCTTGCCTAGAAGTAACCTATTCACTCTTGACTTAAAGACCCCTAGATTGTAGCTATCGGGAAATACAGACTCCGGCAGGGAATTCCACTCCTTAGCTGTACGCATAATAAAAGTGTTCCTAAAACGTTTAGTGCGTATGGGTGGGATGTCTACCATGTATCGATGGCGCATCGCCGTACGTCTGGAAGTCCGATGATGAAACGGGCTAGGTGGACTTTATAGTTATTATGTACAAATCTATGTTTTACAATGAACGTGGCATATTCCACCGTTTCCAAATTAAATTTCCAAAACAAACATGATATTTTGATTGGACATTCGCCCAACATTTTCTTATCGGAAAATAACTTAACGGTATAAAATTGCGTTGATAATTTCGTACAACCAAACGGTGAAGGAATAAATCTACATAGTACGCGATAACTTATAGTAACTGATAGAGAATAGGTTACTTCTACTAGGCAAGCGTACCTTATCGTCGACCACATCATCGCTTATACCATCAGGCGAGATAGTAGTCAAGCGCGAATCTATCATAGCAAATAAAAAAGTTAATTCAGAAGTCAAAAAAAAAGTTAAATCAAAAAATCAAAACCGACTGCTTCAAAAGCGAACAAGGAAAAATCAGGATACATACGCGCGAGCTGGCTGACCAAAACCACATGTAACCTCCTCCTGCACAGCATGATTTTTTCCTTGTTTACGACTTTTTAGTTCGCTTTTGAAGCAGTTGGGTTTTTTGATTTTTTGATTTAACTTTTTTTACCCGACTGCCGAAGGAGGGTAATGTGTTTATTTATAACTTTTTAGTTAAGTTTTTTTCGAATTAGATACATTTAAACATATAAGTGTTATATATTTTTGAAATCACCTCTTAAAACCCTTTATTTTGATACCCCACACAATAAGTATGGAAGAAAAAATATTGGGCCCCCACAAGATGGCGCCCAAAAGCCGCCATTTTTCTATTTTTCAATTAGTGACACTCGCAGGGTTATTTTATTTATTTACTAGCTGACCCGGCAAACTTTGTTTTGCCATAAAAACACCAAACATTTATCTACCCTACCTACCCTATCTTACACTACACTACCCTACACTACCATACCCTACGCTACACTATCCTACCCTACACTACCCTACCCTACCCCACACTACCCTACCCTACTGTACCTTCCCTACCTTACGCTACACTACCCTACCCTACACTACACTACCCTACCCTACACTACACTACCCTACCATACACTACACTACCCTACACTACCATACCCTACGCTACACTATCCTACCCTACACTACCCTACACTACCCTACCCTACCCTACACTACCCTACCCTACACTACAATACCCTAACAAAAAAAAAACAAAAAAAAACTTAAAAACCATCTTTGAACTTCAACGAACATTAAAAAAAAAGAATTGGCCAAATTGGTCCAGGCGTTGTTGATTTATGCGCTTACCAACACATTTTGCGATTCATTTTTATATTATAGATTAACACACACTTTATGTCACAAATATCAGTGCAGCCCTTGCTCTTGTACTAGGAAGTCCTGTATCACAAGAGCCAGACCTCTCCAAAACAGGGAATATTATAAAAGAGGATCATGATAGACAGAAAATATAAAAAATAATAATATTACAGTTATAGCATGCAAACATTATTAGATAAACAAACTAAGATTAAAAACCGGCCAAGTGCGAGTCTGACTCGCGCACGAAGGGTTCCGTACTTGGTAAATTGCGGTTTACGATTTATGACGTATTAAAAAAAAACTACTTTCTAGATCTCGTTCAAACCAATTTTCGCTGGCAGTTTACATAGTAATGTACATCATATATTTTTTTCAGTTTTATCATTCTCTTATTTTAGAAGTTACAGGGGGGGGGACACACATTTTACCACTTTGGAAGAGTCTCTCGCGCAAACTATTCAGTTTAGAAAAAAAATATATTAGAAACCTCTATATCATTTTTGAAGACCTATTCATAGATACCCCACACGTATAGGTATGATGAAAAAAAATATTTTTAGTTTTAGTTTCAAGTATGGGAACCCCCAAAATTTATTGTTTTATTTTTATTTTTGTGTGAAAATCATAATGCGGTTCACAGAATACATCTACTTACCAAGTTTCAACAGCATAGTTCTTATAGTTTCGGAAAAAAGTGGCTGTGACATACGGACGGACAGACAGACAGACAGACAGACAGACAGACAGACAGACATGACGAATCTATAAGGGTTCCGTTTTTCGCCATTTGGCTACGGAACCCTAAAAAGGGGAAATTGATATCCTTAAAATTAAAACAAAGATAAAAATTAAAAAAAAAGATAAACATTAAACAAATTAAAATTTGACAATAAATTTAAATGATTAGCATTTAATACATTACAATTATTAACATTCGCTAGATAAGAATAAGAATAATTAACATTGTATAAAAGTAGAATGAAACATTGCATTTAAATTAACAGGGCAGAGTGTGCCACTCACCCCGAGTGTATGTGGGGGGTGTGGGTGTTATGACGAATAGATTGACGAAAGAATCATCAAAATCGGCCAATGCGTTTGGTCTCTAGAACGCTACATAGGAACAATCATACATACATATACTGATAAACACATTACCGTTCTTCGGCAGTCGGGTAAAATATGCTTGCACTGTCACTGGACAAGTACCTGGAAGTATTAAACTGTACAATTATAGCAACAGCTGGAATATTATCTGGCAAAGCCGGGTCAAAAAAAATGAACTCAATGAAGGCTATCGCGTTTGAATTGGCAGTTAGGCTCGCTGCCGGGCGAGCACGGCCTCTGCGATAGGCTTGAGTCACGCATTTTATCAAGGGTTTTTGCTTCCAAACTGTGATAAAAATGTGTGACTGAAGTGTTTGTTTTCATGAATGTTCTTGTCAATCGGCTTCATTTTTGGCCTTCGCAAATACGACTATGTATCGGAATTTCGGAACAGATTGAAGTGGCTGCTGATTCGGCGTCGTCGAGATACCCATATCCTATCCCTTCTCTATACTATCCCGCACAATGCTAATTCTCCTCAATACCTTCGTGAACGCTTTCAGTACCTTGTCCCGAGAGGTAAACCCTGTCGCACTGCCACTTCTCTTCTTCTTCGCCCTCCACGACACAGCCGCTATAATGGCTCTTTCTCTGCTACTGCAGTGCGTCTCTGGAACTCTCGCCCACAATTCCTACGCGACAGCCTTTCTCTGGAGTTCCTCAAGAGGAAGATTAAGGTCATTTCCTTGCGCATTGACATAATATTAGTTTGTATATAAAAATATGTATTTATTTAAGTAAATTTTAGTTTATTCGTCATAATTACAGTATACTCTCACTAATCCGGCTCTTCAATAGACCGACACGTCCAATAATCCGGCACCCTCCGCCCACGCTTCCCTCGCCCCTCTACGCCTATGCGCTCCGGTCGTTGCGTCGTCGTCTGGCACGGTTACCAACTTAGGGATTTTGTCCCTAAATTTAGGGACTTGAAGTGTTAAAAGGGACATTTTTAGGGACTGGACTTTTTTAGGGATTTCAAACAAAACTTGCAAAGTCGCAAACATAGCGTGTGTTTTCAGTTTTGTGCGTAGAAAGGAACGCACGATATGTCATTCATATTCTCTAAAATGGTACAGAGTATCATGATGGTACGATTTTCCTTATATCGGGATTATGGATCGTGAGTAAAACTTGATCATACTGTGTACACGATCAAGAACTTCATCGTACGTATGTATGACTTGACTATGACGAGCAATAAGATGATGATGTGGTTCCGGAAATACCTAATTAACAACTTTTCATGATTGTATTTATTCAATAAAAAAAACAACCATCAACTTAATTTGTAAAGTTTTATTTTATGACCTACGAAATAATTTAGGTACTAAATAAGTAGTAGTAGTATGTAGGTATAACACATAAAATTCTATTTAGGGATTTTTAGGGAAATTCAGAAAAAAAAATGGGGAATATTTTTGGTAATGGTTGGTAACACTGCGTCTGGCAGTCTAACCTCAAAACTTATCACGTACACGTGCAAATGCAGACCACAATTAAGGATTATTTTAATTTGTAAATTACAATTTAACATAATATTTTTTTTTTGTTTTGTAATTGGTTTGTGGTGAGAAATAAACGATTTTATTATTATTTATTATTATTATTTTAAAACTATGTAATTACATATGTACATGTTAATTTAATACATTATATGTATGTCGGGTTTAGTCAATAGTACAGACGTTAAAACAAATCGCAAGCACGCCATCTGGCGGCAAAGCAAGAACAACTACGCATTGGCGCGCTATTTCTAACTACTTGCGTGGTGGGGAACATAGAATATGGCAGTTGAGTACTGACAGCCGTAGAGCTAACACGTCGTAGAATCAGTGTCGATCCGTAATATTAGTAAGCAAGATTGTAACTGTGAATATTTGAATAAACCCAGTGTATCGAATAATTTATGTGATTTCATTTGCACGATTGTACCCACTGACCTGCCCACACACGATGTCTCAACCTAAGGGAATACATTCTGACTTTCCGATGGTTTGCGTCTATCGGCCAGCCTTGATGCGACATGTACATATTCATTATTTTACTCAGATTTTTTTCTTTATAATTCAGTAAATCGACAATTCCAATAATCCGGCACCCTCTGGTTTTTAATAGTGCCGGATTAGTAAGATAACTTAAACTGTATTTTTAAAATGTACACTGGATGGCTCTCTATGATCATTCTCAGTCACTCTTTAGGGTTTGCTGTAAGAGAACTCTACATTGAGTTAACCCCGCCTTTGGTACTTTATTAGCTCACTGTAGGTATGTTATGTTGTTTTTGGTGTACAATAAAGAATTAAGAATTAGGCATGTCAACGGTATTGATAACTAATAAAATAAGCAATATCTACATTAATATTTTTAAATTTCAATCAAAATCGCGTAGTTGTTGTTGATATAATGTGTCTTGTCTAGATCCTCTTGTCAATTTATTTATTAAAACTTCATGCAATTTTAGAGTAAATAGGAGAAATTTTAAACATGACGAAATTTGAAACATGTTGTAGAACTATAAATCGATGACCGGTAACATCTACCTACCCGCACTGGGCCTAAGTGGTGGATTGCAGAACACGCAACTGCCTCTGACATTTTTCTTTACGCGGCCGAGACGTGGACAGTGCGTGAGTTGGAAAGGGGGAAGATAAATGCTCTGGAGATGAGGTTCTGGAGAAAGATGCTCGGAATATCTTGGACGAATTGCTGCACTAATCGTCCATACTAGGCATCACGCAGAGTTTGTCGAACGTAGTACTGTCGCGCATACTGCAATACTTTGGACACGTCTCTAGGCGGGATGGCGAGTCCATAGAGCAGCGACTGGTCGTACAGAGAAAAGTGGAGGGAACCAGATCGCGCAGCATATCAGCTATGCGCTGGACTGACCAAGTGAAATCCGCAGTAGGAGAAGGCCGCATATCTGACTGCGCCAAACAGACCGCCATAAGGGAGAGATGGCGGGAGATCGTGCGGAGAGCTGTGTCCGCATCTACCACCGGCGTGGACGCCTCGACGTGGCCACGACCGCTCTGCCAAGAGCGAAACGACAGAGAAGAAGACACATATTTTAATACTGGCATATGAACAAATAAAAATTACAAAACAGGAAGAAATTTTATTCAACAATTAATGATAGAATCATGTCCAGATTTTTTGAAACAATTTTCTGCTGATATTCATCTAAACCCCTCAGACACTTCATGACATGATCCACGATGGACATCATAATGTCCTGGATATCATTTCTTTTATCGGCTGCGAACTCTTTTAAACTTCTCCTTATGTTGACCCATATTGAAACATTTGTTTCGTTTCTTGGTATCGCCGTGTCTAGCAAATCAATGATCTCTAGAAGTGCTAGCGTTGAATTCACAACTTTACTCCGAGCTTTGTAGTTATTCACGATTATCGGCTTATTTCGGCTCGATATAGTATTCGTTAATATCGTCACTATCACCCTTAACATCATTATATGCTCTCTTTCCATCTTATCAACGACTATGTTTATTTTTTTCACAGTTTCCCTCTCAAATACGTCGTCAAAATTCGTATATTTGACGACCTCAGTAAAAGCGTCCAAAGCTTGTTTTAATTTCTGGTCGTCACACTTGAGTAACATAGTCAATATATCGGCTAAGAAACCTGAGAAGCCGAGTCCAGTGCGACAGATACCGAACTTCTTGCAAGCGCTGACTGCCTGAAGTTTTTGCTCCGTGTCTATGGCTTTTTGAAATAGGATTGCGATTCCACTGTTGTGTCTTAGTACTCCCTTTTGGTCCAAATCGCTGATCATAAAATTCATCAGTCTTCTGAGAATCCGATTAGATGTGTCAATTGTGTTCAGAATTACTCTTTGCGTTCCCAATCTTGTCTTTATTTTGTGCTCGCTCGTGTCTCTTAGGAACTCTTTGAATTTTTCTTGGTAGCTTTTCGCTAAGCCCTCAAGTTGGCTTTTGACGTGATCTTGATTCGTCTTTTCTTTGACAGTATCGAATATTTTCAGTGTTTGCTTGTACATGTGATTGGTGAAGTCTAAAATTTTCGCATCGTCTTTTATTTTGTGTATGTCGGTGAAAATATCTGGTGTTCTAATAGTGGTTACTGCCGCAGGTAAAGATTTCATAAAGTCTTTCAGGCCTGTTTCATTCTTACCATAATCGGTTGTTTTGTTAATAAACTTTTCCAGGGCTTGATATATTTCCTTTGTCGGGGATCTCGCGATGCTATTATTATGTACATTTATAGAGTCCTTGATGGATGTCCGAGCATCATCACTATGTCTATCGTTAACTTCATGTCTTGTTTTATCCTTAAAACTTGCAGATGCTTCTTGTGAATCACGCCATTGTGATGCGTAACGTGAATCGGAGTATTCTGTATATGAATCTTTTAAATAACGAAGATTTCTTTTCGGTTTTTTAGTTGTGTCGTCATAGATCATCATGGTTCTTTTTTTCGAGTTTTCACTGCTTTCACCACTATCAGAGGTTTCACTGGCTACAGTTGCCTTGACTCTTCTAGGTTTTTTAGTTGTTTGAGTGTGATAGCTGATTGGCTTTTTAGTATATTTACTGTGACTAAATTTAGTTGTCTTGACTGATTTGGGCTTTCTGGTTCTATGAATTTTTTTACTGACTTGCGATTCAGAATCATTGCTGCCATCAGCTTCAGTTATTTTGACCGTTTTGAGCTTTTTGGTTCTATGAATGTTATGATTGACTGGCTTTACAGTTATAAGCTTTATGTTTCCATGTATGTTTTGTCTGATAGACTTTTCAGAATTTTTGCTGGCACTAGCTACAGTTGTTTCAACCGTTTCAGGCTTGTTAGTGTTTGGTATGTAATGAACGACCGGCTTTTCACCTTTGTCGAGTCTTTGCCTTTGGTGGTGCTTACCGTGTACATTGGAGTCCAGGGCTTCTTTGCGCAATCTATCATCACCTCCCCAATATGTTTCCTCTGTTAAGTGCAGTCGCTTCATTTCGCTGCGAATCCGTTCGGCTACTTTATCCTTATGACGGGCAACTTCTTCATCTCTCGGACGAGTGCCTTGTTCATCTCTCTGACGAACGACTTCTTCATCTCTCTGACGAGCAGTTTCTTGATCCCTTTGACGTACGATTTCTTTATATTTGTCGTCAGGATCAGCAACTTCCTTCATCCTCAGGTAAGAAGGGTCTTTGGAATCGGTTTTAAGGATCTTATATTCATAGCTCCAGTTTTCGCCTAAATTCAGCAATCCGTCTATCTCGATGCCTATTGCTTTGATTATAGGTATGGTGGTACCTGGAAAACGTTACGTCAATAAATTATTAAGCAGTTTAGCAAATTAGGTTTGTTTTATGTAAACAAAAATAATTAGGACAAGCTTTTATAATAAAAACTAGCTGTCACCCGCGGCTTCGCTCCGGACCGTCAACTGGCTGCCTACCTACCCTACCTACCTACCTCTCTACCCTACCTACCTACTTACTTTGCCTGCCTACCCTACCTACCTACCCTACCCTACTGTACTTATCTACCTACCCTACCCTACCTACTCTACCCTACCATATCCAAACGAAACTTTTTTTTCACACTTTTTATTTATTTCAACCTTATCACATAAATCTTTACAGAATTACACCCAGTACGATTAATGCGCTAAACTACAGTAAACCATTTTACATAACAGTAGTATCTAAACTAATTTTATGTTAACATAATTACATAACAAATTTTATCTATAACTAATTCTAAACAATGCACTCTTTGTAAATTCACCCAGAGTACAGCAGAATAGGTCCGTCTTAATAGCCAACTCAATGTAGCTTATGTCCTTCCTCAGGATGCCATATATCTCCTTGCAAAATTTAATTGAATCGCTTGGTGCGAATTGGTGGAATGGCAACTAGGTGAGGATGGTAACTTGCAATGCGTCTAGATGTCCAATGGTAGAAGGGGGCCGGTGGGATGAGATCGTGGAGTTCCTGAGCACACTCGCCGAAGTACAATCTGTAGAAGACCGACAAGCAGGCAACCTTACGGCTATGAGCCAAGCTGTGAAGCTTGGCATCCACCAGTTAGCCTCTTAGCTCTGCGTTCCACCGAGTCAAACGCGGCAAGTTGATATTTAGCTCAGCCATCCCAGAGGTGGCTGCAATACTCCATGCAGGATCGGACTTGCGCCTTGTAGAGTTAAAAGCTGTCCAGGCGTAAATTATCGCTTCACTCTGTTTAGGATGCCCAGTTTTTTTGCCGCAATTTGGGCTTTGTACCTACTCAATGGAGGCGCCGAAGTTGAGACTGGATGTCAACTCCATGCCAAGGAGCTCGGGCAGATCAGTTACAGGAACAGATGCACGTGTAGTCGTTTGGATGAAATGAGATTGATTGATTGATTTTGAATCATTTCATTGATCGAAAGCTACGTTATCGCCGAGTGTCTTACCGATTTATCACTAAATACTGCTACCTTTCCTGTGGGTCAGGAAAAAGCCAGCGCTAGCCCTAGCCTTTCATCAGGGTAAAAGCGAGATTGTCTTTCAGCGCCGTTTAATCGTCGCTTTCACTAAAGCCTGTTAAACTACGGATTTTTAATGTAGAGGCAATCTACGGATTTTTTTTTAAATCTTATCTAGCAACACTGCTCACAGCAACAGGTGTCATCATAATGTCATTTTGCACTGGAAATTGTTTTTCGCATGCGGCTTTTTGGTGCCCCTTGCCATCTGGCGTCTAGATCGACCACTCCTCTTGCTGTATCCATAATCTACTTTTATTATTTAAATAAATAAATTCACTCACACAAGATCAAACACAGCTTCGGTATGCAGTACATTCCACATGGCCTTATCGCTCCACTTTCAACGACTAATACAATATTTTTAATGTTAGTTTTATTGAATAAAGTTATGAAGTTATAAAAATCGCTTTCCGTTGTGATTTGTGCCACGATTTTGAAACTACTATAGGATTTGGTTTTACTTGCTAAAGATTTTGTGAAAACTGACAGAAATACAGCCTGTAATCTTATGAGTATCGTGGTCGAGGAGAGTACATCAAATGTCTGTGCGTGCGCAAGATAAAGTCTATTCAGATGACCATGCATATATTGAGCACAGTGACGCTTCTTAAGGTTACACTAGTCGAAAATTCTTCCGTACAAATGTAGTCAAGCGATTAATCCTATGTTTGACGAAGTACGTTCAAAACAAAATAAAAAATGATATCAATTTGTCTCATCATTATCTAGCCCTATACGGAAACAAAATATATATTTGAAAGTTATGAACGTCGAAAGTTCCAGCGTACGAATTAGCACTTTTGCAAATTTGTAGCGAAATGGATGATGATTTAGGACGAATCTAGCGCGCGAAATTTTATAAACAGACCTTTGGGAGTCTGGATATCATGAAAAAACTACTAAATGTATATTTTCAAAGTAAAATTATTTGCATTTTTGAACTACAACTATCCCTGTATGATGGCTGTTTTGCAATTTTCGTTCTTATGGTATTTATTTCCGGCCAAAGATGCGTTAAAATTAGTGTTGAAATATGGAACTTTCGACGCTCATAACTTTCAAATAATTATATTTTTTACTTTTTTGTTTCCATAAAGGACTAGATAACGATTAGACAAATTGATATCATTTTTTATTTTGAACATACATCATCAAACAGTGACCACGTTAGTATGGAAGAATGATCGACTAGTGCAACCTTAAATAAGTTATACAGAACACAAGTTATTTCCACGGTGTCGGAAAATCGACCGGCCGCTTTACTTTACGCGGGGAAGAATAATGCTTTTTGCACCGCTAACATTATTGATACCTGTAGTTCCTGTACCACTAAACATAAAGGCTGTGTGCCTTTATGTTTAGTGGTGCAGGGATGGCCAATTGATGGTGCCTACTTCTACGTCTTAGGATTGAACCCAGTAAAGCATTTAACCATATGTAATTTATATCACCACTAAAACACAAATCGCCCTCCCTGTTAGAGAAGAGGCCTGTCCCAGCAGAGGACAAATTATAAGGATGACTACGCTTACGTACTGTATGTATTCAAAGAGGACAGCGCACAAAAAATACAGCAGAATAGTCGAACAGGCACATAAAATAGAGAATTCCCTCCTCTCTCGCATGCCATTTTGAACTCTATCTCAGTTGTGATTATGATCAATAATAAATCAATATCTGTGTGCGCTGAATGCTCATTGTTGCAAGAGATCGCAAGTGCAACTACTAAATATGAGACCTTGGGTTCGATTTCCTGGTCGATTAGTGTTATTATTTTTCCCATCAGGATCTAAGGTTGGAAGTTTCTAGGTACAAAATAAAACAAATAAATTTACGAAACATTATAATTATTTTCATATTTACAAAAAATAGATTACACTAATATAGCCTTACGCTAACTTACTAAATAATATAATATTAGCATAGGGAGACCCTAAACCGTAAGGGCCGACAAAAACCTGGCAAGGCGCTCACGAACAAGCAAATATCAACCTTGCAGTAAACGTAATAAAGTTCAAAATCAAATAAACTTACAATAGTCCAAAGAGCTTCAAAGCAGACAGATTCAACGCATTTATCAATTTTCGGCTTTATTACAAGAGAGACAAAGTTGGTATTTTTTTGGCTGGGAAACTGCGTCATCAGGTTTGCACCGGCCAATATAATTCTTAGAGATACAACTTACTTAGAACAACAGACAGTAATATAGAACCCCATAAGATTGAGAAAAGTTGCGCAACATATTTTAGTGTTGCGAGAACATGTTGCTGGCAACATGAATTGTTGCGGAGTTGCTGGAAGCAAAACTAATTACCTACTGTATTTTTTTTTATGTCAGCTTACACTGTCCCACTGTTGGGCAAAAACCTGCCCCAGATCCTTCCAGGTATTCTTTTAAATATAATATTGTAAATAGATAAAATTGATCGGTTTTAGAAATAACTACTAAGCCTAGGCTACTTTTTCCTGTGGCTACGCGAGCAAAGCCGTGAGCAGAAGCTAGTGAAAAATGTTGCGCAACTTTTTCTGAGCTTGCTTAGGCCCACTTACATGAAAAATCTAACTCAGAGTTAGTCGCTAACACGAGGTTAAGGACCGATTTTTCAATGGTCTGATAACTTTTGACTGAGAAATAATCAAATTGGCCGTTTAACATATTTTCTATACAAAAGCTGTCAAACCGCCATTTTTATTCCTTTAAGTTAACAGACTATTGGAAAATCGGGTCTTGATGCCAATATTATATGATAAAATGTCAATTCAACCTCGTGTTAGCAAAGTTTTTCGTGGAAGTGTGCCTTACCGATCAATACTCCTTATTAAGAGATTTTCTGTATGTTAATTTAACATACTATATATTTGGGGCCATTAGGACTTTCACAAATTCTAACGCAAAAATTTTAAAAAGAAAGCATCTATCATGCTTTATTTTTTGGGAAAAACTCCAACACCGTACGTACAAAAACCAGTATAAGCTGGCCTCTTATTCTATTGATACTCCATACTACGCTGGGCCAGCTCACAGTTTTCTACCATAGAAATTAAGTAAACTGTACACAATTAAAACATAAATGTGAATATTGTGCAATTCCTACAATATTAAATACATACGTATCGAATTGATAACCTCCTTTTATTAAGTCGGTTAAAAAGTGACGTAAATGTTACCAACCCAAACTGTCCACATTGTGGATTACAGCCCCCTTCACAAAAAGAGAAGACCTGAGTCCCAGAAGTTGGTACATTACAGGACGATTATGGGGTAATAAACCCAAAAGTCGGACAACCAGTCTTCCCAAGGGATATCGTATTTACCCAGATACTGGGTAGTGAAGATCAGATAAGCATTAACGCCCCATGCACAGATAATATAATACTAGCATACAGGTGCCTCATCCCATACAAAGAAACCGTGCCGATGTAACTAGCGTTTTTCATCTGATTATACCGATTATTTTGTGTAAATCGATTGCGTTCGGTTCCGTTCCACGGCGATAGATAGATCACTAATAATCAGTAAAGTACGTCGGGACAGTTTCTTTGTATGGGATGAGACCCCACACCCCATGTAATATTTAGCTGCATCTACCCCTTAGGAAAGAACGTATAGTGGCATAAAATAAAATTTATACGATTAATTTTGTATAATTCATATTTATATATAACACATATTGCAAAAGAAGCTGCAATCGAACAGTCATCTCAGAATAGAACTTAAAAATATTAAACAAAAATATAATTATTCTTATATTTAATATGAAACAGATTTGATTCTGAATAATATACAACATAGGAGTATTTAAATCAAAAGTGAATAGGTTACTTCTAGGCAAGCTTGCTTCACCGTCGACCATATCATCGCTTACCATCAGGAGAGATAGTGGTCAAGCGCGACCCTAACTTCAATAAAATAAAATAGTCTTTTAAGTCCAGCTCACACCGAGAAACCACAGACATAAATTTAACTAGATGACGCAAATATACGAAGTTACCATAAAAAAAAAAAAAAAAAAAAATCGGACCATTCCATCAAAAGTTTTGCGTTAAAAATATACATTTCGAATTGACAACCTTATTCTTTTTTTTTCGTGTTTTAAACACGATGCTCGATGGGATGCTCTGCTTTCAAACAGATGGAGGGTTAAAAAGTGGGATGCTCTGCTTTCAAACAGATAGAGGGAATTGCGTTATCTAGTAAAATTTTAGTCCATGCGAGAAACATCGCGGTGAAAAGCATCGCGGAACCACGATATGTTTTTCTTTTGTTTTAATTTTCTTGCTGAAATATGTACCTTTTTGACTAGTAAATAAAGTTTTATATTGTGTGTAATGATATTCTAGTAAACAGATACGTTAAACACTCACCAAACCACCGAAAAAGTGTTCCGCGCAGCAGCGGCAGCACACATACACACTTTTCATTCATCTGACATTTCACTACAAGCCGAAAGAGAAGGCTTGATAAAACCAACAAGAAAAAAAGAGACAGCTAGTGTTTGTTACTTGCGTGTGAATGTAAACAAACATTATTCTGACCACCAATGTTTTTTTTGTTTTTCTAACCACCAAATATAAGAATATTAAGAAAAAAAATTGAAATAAATTAGTAAATTGAGGTGTATTGCGTACTTACATATATGGCATGAGATCCCTTCTGTTTTATGTACTTTGGTATCCATAATTGGTACACTTTCTTAATAAACACGATGGCATTTTTTTAAATTTTGTTTTTGTTTCAACAAAGCGTATCGCTCTTCGCCATGCGTGACATAGACTAAAGACTATACGTCCCAATTAGGACGTATTAGAGTCAACATTTATGTTTACTAGAATATCTATTATTATTATTTAAAAGAAAGCGAAGTGTTCGCGTCTCGGTGTGAGATGGACCTTAGCGTACCTTAATGTTCGATTGATTTTGATATATTTAAATCATTGTGCGACATATTTACTGAATGATAAATCATACAACTAAATTGTGTTGATTTTGTTATATACAGGTTGAGTCCTTCACAGAATTTGCTCCTTATAGATTGGTGTAATAATACAGCATGTGATTTTTTATTCAAAATCTACAGATTCGATTTCTTGCTAGGAATATTGATTTTTCAAAAATCCATTGATGCGGTTTTAGTTTTCATCAAAATCTCATCCTGTATAATTTAAACTTAATATAACTTTCGGATTAAGGCGCCCAAGACAGGTAGAAACTGACAATGTGACAAAGCATAAAAAAAAAAATCGGTGAATCTGTCTAGGGTGCCTTTAAGAAAAACAAAAAGTTTGGTAGTCCAAAATACCAAATTTATTGTTTTTTTGTAGTTATTACAGTGTTGTCTAATAATAAGACAACACAATAATAAAAGGTTTCTGTGTCATATTAAACTAAAATAATTATAATTACTATTCATCAATATGATTATTGAACAAAAAAAATAATGTAATGTCTTCGTCCATAAACGAATAATATGTACTTTTCAAAGATTTATTTTGGAGCAAAAATTCAAAAGACTATTTGAATTGAAAACTTCTATAGCCCCGTTGTGATATGAAACGAAAAAGCGACATTAAAAAGAGACAAACACATACATCTATAGGGTTTAACGTGCGAGAGAATGAGACAAAACATTTTTGAAGGCATCAAATCTGCCGCGTGTGAAGTGCACACTGAAATTACAGTCTAATAAAATCCTGGCGAATCCTACAGAGAACACCATTGCTGGCACCGACTTAAGACGCCATTACAAATGATAATAGCACTTTATAAATCCTTATATGGAATCGTATGCAGCCTCGCGCACTACCCGCACCTGCATTTAAGCAAAATGTGCGTATGACGTCATCAGATTCGGCGCGTTCGAGCTTGCGGCGACTGCGCAGACGTCATCCGTATCCGTATACAAAATCTATACTTAATATTATAAAGCTGAAGAGTTTGTTTGAAGTTTGGTTGATTTTTGTTTTGGAAAGCCCATTTATCGAGGAAGGTTATAGGCTATATAACATCACGCTACGACCAATAGGAGCGGAGCATAAATCGAAAATGTTGCAAATACGGGAAAAATATTCCTTTTTGAAAGCTTCCGTTGCGTGCGCTGCGTAAACGGTTTAAATTACGCAACAATCGTGTATGTAGGGTAGATGGGTAGGTAGGTAGCCAGTTGACGGAGCGAAGCCGCGTGGGACAGCTAGTATTGAATAGGATGTACAGAAGTGGATACGATGCGTGCGATTGCGTATTGAGGCTCGGGGATGACACACCGCCAACTTCCAAAGGAGATCAACCACTTTCTTTGGAGCTTTGATACCTTCTTTGCACAGCAACGAAACATATTTCAATATAAATTTACAAGAATACATTCAGAATTAACTCCCTTTTCATAACTAGCGGGATTGTCTAGATAACTTGATTCAAATCTACTATATAAAAATAAGTCGGGTTTCTTGCTGACGATATAACTCCAGAACGGACGAACCGATTTCCAAGGTTTTGCATTCGTTGGAAAGGTCTCAGGCTCCGTGAGGTTTATAGGTAGGGTAGGGTATGGTAGTGTAGGGTAGGGTAGTGTAGGGTAGGGTAGGGTAGTGTCGGGTCGGGTAGGGTAGGGTAGGGTAGGGTAGGGTAGGGTAGGGTAGTGTAGGGTAGGGTAGTGTAGGGTCGGGTAGGGTAGGGTAGATAAATGTGTGGTCTTTTTATGGCAAAACAAAGTTTGCCAGTCAGCTAGTATTGATATAAAACGGATCTTTTCTGAATATCAAGGCAAAATGCATTTCTTTACTTACTGCAAAACCAATTTATTGTCGACCGAGATGAATTGTGCAAGAGGAATGTTATGAAAAAGAATTTACAACGCGGTACATATTTGGTTGATCATCTTTGGGCTGACACAGAGAAATTACAAAGGTTTTTTTTTCAATAATATTCGTGCCAGCACAATATTCGGCTTTCATGGCCATAGTCAGAAGGGGATCATACCTGACTAAAAATTATTAAAATCCTATTGGGTCCATCAGTTTTATTATCAAAAAATATTGGACAAATAAATTTTCTTTTTTATCGTCAAAAAAAAAAAAATTGGCGTGACATCAGAAGTGGGATCTCTGAAATTTTTTAATGATTTGTGTTTTTGGTAATCTAACTGACAGACCAAACATATTTTATATTTATTAAGGAAACATTCCTATTGTTACGGACAATTTCTATGACCAAATGGTGACATTCAATAACACATATGAGTAGTTTTGAAACCTCTCTAGCAGGCCGAGGCATCTTCGTACTCTTGGTACCCAATACTGGACAACATTCACTCTATAACTAGCTTCTTTATACTCAAGCATCGAAGTTAAAATCTTGGTCGCGAGTATTCTCACTGCTGTTACCAATTTGAGCGTTTAAGGCTTCCATTAGTTTAGTATCGTCCATTTCTTGGGAATCTGTAGCCGTTCTACTTTTTCCGCAGTTCACTATCACACTGATGGCATTTTTATAATCGGAATCAGTAACATTATCATTCTTCTGGACTTCATTATTCGGTTCATCGTTCCCCTGGATGCTTTCTTTCTGCTCATCACTTTTCTGAGTACTCTCATTAGTTTTTGCATCCAACTCTGACTGAGAATCTTGACTTAAATTATCAACGTTCGTCTGAGATTTATTTTCATCGACATCAGAATTTTCGGGCAGTGATTTAGCATTATCGACATCGTTGGAAGCCTTATCGATAATCTCTCTATCGCTGTCATCGTTGGTATCGTTGAGCAAGCTTTCGCTAACAGCACCAATGGAGTTTGAGTCTTGACTATTTTCATAGTCGATTTTTAGTTCTTCGTCATTTTTATTCCCATTTCCGTTTTTACTCACAACTTCACCGTCAAAGTAATCAAAACTAAAACTATTTAAACCATTGTTAACTTTATCATCTATTCTCTTATTGTTATCATTATCACTACTTATATTATTATTTGAACCTTTGTCATTGCACAGACGTTTAACATTTTTAGGTGCACTACCATCTTTTTCACTCATATTTTGATCATTTGTTTCACTAGATTCATCATCATTTTGTGCATTTTGTTCAGTTTTCTCTAACTTATCATTGTCACTGACATTGTCGTTGTTTTTCTCGTTGTCATCAACATTAGAAAGGTCTTTGTCATCACTGACATCCATACTTTTATCAGTATCATCCTTCTGACTTTCATCCCCCTTCTGACTTCTATCAAACTCATCATCATCATCACCCAAATTATCAATGATATTATTAATATCTCTCGTCACATCATCTGATCCCGCCAGAAGAGAGTCAAACATCTTATCTTGTTTCATTCTTCTTTTCTTCTTAGGGACCTTACCCAAGCAGCGTTTAGAGAAGAGAGTTTTCAGAGTGAGATTTGCTAGCGTGTCTATTTTCTTCTTCTTAAGAATTAAGCTGGATTCTTCTCCCTCAGGTTCACTTTCTTCTGAGTCCCAGTGAACGTAATCTTCTTTGTCATAGAATTCGTCTCTGATATCATCTTTTATGTCTACCATACCGTCGGGGTCTGATTTTATTCGAAGACGGGAACATGATGAGATGTATGGGTAGACGCAGTTCTTGTCGAGACCGAAATCCTGTGGACAAGAAATTGTTTTTAGGAGAATTTATAACAAAGAAATTATAACTTTGGTCTTATTTATTGTAGAATTTCGGTAGGGTAAATTGAAGAACACAACAGTCACACTAAAAAGGTCACTAGAACTTTTTTTAACGCGGCGTCTTTAGGTAGTGTTTGTAAATTACTCCTCTGGCCCATTTATTTGGGGATATCAGAGACATTTTGTAATATTAAGTAATACAAGCGTGTGTGATAGAATTATAAATTAAGAGATCCGCCAGAGAAAAAAAAGTTCATTTATTAAGACTGTTGGCGACCAGCAACAAACCTTTTTTTGTATACTTATTTGTTTCCTTTATATTTTATTCTTTTTTTGGTTTTTACAAAGAAAAAAGTGTTATTTTTTACAAGCCCTTCCTCATCTTCAAGAAACACGTACATTAACCAAGCTAACAAACGTAGTCATACCTTGCCAGTTGGCCTGTCCCAGTAAGGGTCTGAGTAGATGCACAAGTTAAACAGTGGACAACACAATAACCGTATTATTAATAAAAATGGCTTATTACCAGCTTACTCCGAAGTTACTCTCGGACTAGCTAATCCCAGAGTAACTAAGGATTAACTCATGTTAGAAAGAAAGAAAGAAAATATTTATTCGTGAACCACACAGGAGACACGAGAAATAAGCATACAATTAAACAATAATAAAATAAAAACCCTGTGCGAGACCAAAAAAGCTGCTATCTCAGCATGTGCAGCGATATCCAAAAAAGGTAATAACGCAGCGCTTATATTCTGATAGCCCACTGTTGATACCACGGACACACTTACGGAAACGGGACTTATATAATAAAATAAAATAGAAGAATATATAAACAACAAACAAAATAGAAATGCAATGTAATTAATAAACATGGAGTAACCCCGAGCTAACTGTTCATTACTTATTCTTGGATTTACGCGTAAGCTATGGCAACCCAGTTGGATTTAAAAGTAAAAAGAATTAACCAGTGAATGAAACCAAGCAAGTTGATGACATAAAGTAGAAAAAAAAGCAACAAATTTGGCGGACAAAGTGACTGTCATACAGTTTTGACAGTGAAGGAGGCAATTCTAAAATTATCTCAACAATTTTAACTTAAATCGCTCAGAAATAAGAAATGATTGTAGATATAAATACAATATATTTATTTTAAACCAAAAGTTTGCATCATCATATCACAACTATCAAAATGTCAATAAAAAAAAAATTGTAGTCACCAGAGATACACTACTCTTAATCCGACCTTAAAGAAGCTAGCATCATGGTGTAACTTTTAGTCCGAGACTAGACTCGGTTTAGTATAATCCCTCCTTATTCCGTGTTTATTAATACGGAAATTTGTGAGTACCAACCTAATGCTTGGAGCAAAGTTAATCTTACTTTATTCTACATTTATTAATAAGACGTGTCACGCTCTGGAATTCCGCCAAACAGCAAGAAATATGTCCAAACGCAGAGAGACGCTATGCTTTGGTCCGCGCGCTCTGTCGTTTGTCTATGGTTTCGACAAATGATCATTGAGCATCGCGTTTATATATTTGTATTATACTTACACTTACTTTGACCCACCTTCAGTGTTTTATTCTATTTTGTTTGTTATTTATATATTCTTGTATTTTATTTTATTATATAAGTCCTGTTTCCGTGGCATCAACAGTAGGCCCTATCAGAATATCAGCGCAGCGTTATTACCTTTTTTGGATATCGCTGCACATGCTGAGATAGGAGCCTTTTTGGTCTCGCACAGGGTTTTTTATTTTATTATTGTTTAAGTGTATGCTTATTTTCTCGTGTCTCATGTGCGGTTCACAAATAAATTTTTATTTTCTTTTTTTCAGAATTCCAAATGCTAGAGTCTCTGGTGCAAACTTTAACATGTTAGTGCGGGTTGACGGGACTTTAAACAGGTCACCCGGACCTAACCATAGCCTCCTGTTTGGAACGAGCAATCCCAACGATTCATTATGGGATCCAATACAGTTGAATTGTTACTCTGTGACTAGTTGAGCTTCATTACCTCGATTTTCTGGTGGTTGCGTGGTTGATTCTGGCTCTCAGTTGTTACAGTGGTTGGGAACAGAGTAGTTAGTTGGGGGGTAGTTGTAAAATAAAAAAAACGGTGACGATTTAAGGTGGTACTCACCGCTGCAACATTGGACACATCATAATGTTCTTGCTTGAGGTTCGTCAGCAGTGAGTCGCAGCGAGACACTCGAATTTGTATCGGCTTTACCTTGCCTAGTAGTACTGGGTTCACTATGAATTCTCCTGTAACAAAAATATAGATACTTTATTGTACATCAAAAACAATATTCAATACAATATGATAATAAAGTACATTTACAAAGACGAGCTTAACTCAAAGTTGAGTTCGCGTACAGCAAACCCTAGAGTGACTGAGAATGATGACAAAAGAGGGTAGGATCCAGTGTACAATTTTAAAATAAGATAATTATAATCATAAACATATACATATGTACATATATCTACTAACATTACGTTAAAAGGAAATGCTCTTTATGTTTCCTCTTAAATATATAATTCATAATCATTTATTTGCTAATATGGGTAATTACATAGAGTTATTAAATATATAGCACAGTCCAACCATATTACACCTTGAGGCATGCAAATCACAAGCATTTTTAAACACATTTACTTGCTAAAAATAATTTATAATGAACAACACACTTTTAATTTATTATGTTTTGTTAATTTCACCGCGTGGCAAATAACAATGAAACATAACAAATGAAGCTATCAATAATGTCAATAGAAGAATTAAATATAAAATGTCATATATAAAATGAGAAAGTCAAGATACATTTATGAAAAATGTTTAAGTAATAAAAAATATATAATAACTAGCTGCCCCGGCAAACTTTGTTTTGCCATAAAAACACCAAACATTTATCTACCCTACATACCCTACCTTACACTACCTACCCTACCCGACTCTACACTACCTACCCTTCCCTACCCTACGCTACACTACACTACCCTACCCTACCCTAGACTACCCTACCCTACCGTACACTACCCTAAGTCTCAATTTTTTATTTATTTTTTTCTTCACATAAACCATCTGCTAAATAGTCCGAATAAAGCCTAACAATTTGGTTTGGATATGTGAGCCTGTTCTTGAGTTATAAAATAACAACGAAAAGTGGCATTGATTTTTATATATATAGATAGATAGATTAAATTCGTGCATTTATTTGATAATTTCATCAGGGCAAAAAAAATTAAACACAACAATCATGAAGCAAAAAATAAAGATAATGTCTTAAAATTAAATGTCAGAATGTCAAGATATATATGTCCAAGTAATAATATTGTATTGGGATCGGTCTATCATCACTGAAAGGACTACATACATACATAAACTCACGCCTTTTTCCCATGGGGGTAGGCAGAAACTACAGAACGCCACCTGCTACGATCCTTACATACTTCTTTTGCTTCACACACATCCATACATAGTCATACACACACGCCGGTTATGGGTACAGGAAAGGAAGGAAAGGACTATTGTTGCCAATAAGCCTGACCTAGTGGTGATAGCGCTCCCCCATGACGATCTGGCTCGCGAGGTTGGCGACATGTGGGATCTGAATACACCAGTCACTGTGCCGATAGTCGTGACGGCCAATGGCATAATAGCTAAGAGCCTCGACGATTATCTTAAGAGGCTCTCGTTGGGCAGCTGGATCAAGGGCTTGATCCAGAAAGCGGTACTCCTGGACACGGCGCGTATAGTCAGGAGGTTCCTCTCTCAGGAGCCCTGACCACCGGTAGCTTTGACCCTTTTCCCGATACCGGTGGGCTACTATTTTTTATATTTTTAAATGTTTTCCTTTTTGTATGTGTTTTATAAAAATATTTAAATATGTAATTAATAAGAAAATAGTTAAATAAAGAGAATAATAATTAAATTAGTGTGTAGTTTACTGTATTTATACATTAATATTGAATGTACTCAGGTGATGTCTCAAAACCCGGCACAAATATCCAAAAAAAAAAGCACACTCATAATGAAGTCTCCACTTTTTTTGTCTCTGTTCTTTGAACTTTAGGTATATTAGCTGACCTAATTCCGATCACCGATGATCACTGACGTAAGAACCGACCACGCCAAGCGTAGTTTAACCTACAATCGACCTATGTATGCGGGTTTTATTATTTAACCTGGAGGAGTAACGCTTAGCACGTACTGCGGATTTTATTCGCGCGATTTTTCCCCGCCCCTTCTGTGACCTATGGACATGTATGAAGCTGCTCGCATTGCGGTAAAAAAATCCGTGTTTTGCCACAGAATCTACCGCACCGCGGCGCGGATTGAATTCGCGCGAGTATTTTGAGCTCTATGAACAGGTAGAAAGTTACAAAAATCGCGCAGAGTTTTATCCGTAGTGCGTGTTTAGTTAGATTCACTACGCGGGCAAAAATTCGCGCGGCTGAAAATCGCAATGCGTGTTAAGCCTAACTACAAAATGAATAGAGTCAACATTTATTTTTTATTAAAATTTTTATAAAACATATTAACAGCCGATTACCTTTTTTCTTCGCAGTGCAGGTCTGTTCGTGCTTCTTCAAATTCTTCAGCAACGCGTAAGTTCTTTTGCAACTTGCGCATTTACCTGTTAAAAGAAAAAAGGACACCTTTAAAAAAAATGTTTTTAACATAACTTCACGCCGATGATGGTGACCGAATGTATAGATGGTGTTAGCAGCGACTTGCAAGTAAAAAGGTTTTCTCGGTTCGTGACAATCTTTTTCTTTAAATACAGTGACGCAAATCGTTTATAGTATTTTCATGCACGTTTTTACAAGGTTTCCAAAAGGTGTTACAATACAAAGGAGATGTATCATTTTCGGCCATGAGATGTACATTTATCAAAAAAATGGAAAAACGCCCACGAATTGAGGAAAATTATTCTTTCGTGAATTTAAGCCTGATTTCTTGCGTACAAAAAGTAATAGTTTTTCAATTATTGCCATAATCTATTCAACATGGCGTCTCTCATAGTTTGCATTTTGATTTCGTTCTGAAATCATGTCACATCAAAACATAAATAACGTAGACGTTAAATATGAAAGGTAAAGTGTTCTTGTGCTAGTAAAAATTACTATATAATCTCAACATCTTTTACGACTAATATAAGCAAGTGGGACGATTACATCGTTAAAAAATATTTATTTTACTCTTCGGAAGTGTACTTCTGAACAAATAATTCAAAATGACATTTTATTTGAGTAGTTTTCCCTCAGTTTTCCAGCTCAAAATTATCGGAGAATTAATGTGACAAATTGTCAAAAACGCGTTATCTGCTGTGATTGGTTGAATGACTTTTCAACAGCCAATCACAGCAGTTATCGCGTGCTTGACAATTTGTCACATTAATTCTCCGATAATTTTGAGCTGGGAAACTGAGGGTGAGTGTCAAGTCACCAAAGACCTTATACGTATTTCTTACTACTAGACTGTGCACCAAAAATTTTTGTTAAGCTAAAATGAAATCTATTATCATACGCCTAGGTTAGCTATTTCCTTATAAGCGGTAGCTAACCAAAAGCGGTCCTGGCGAGAGGGTTCCCGCTGGTAGTGTGTCCTTGTCTGACATCTTGCTAGCTCAACTAATCATTGGATTTGGTAGAAATGGCAGAAAATTTTATATTTTTCATTTTTAGGGTTCCGTACCCAAAGGGTAAAAACGGAACCCTATTACTAAGACTCCGCGGTCCGTCTGTCTGTCTGTCTGTCTGTCTGTCTGTCTGTCTGTCACCAGGCTGTATCTCATGAACCGTGATAGCTAGACAGCTGAAATTTTCACAGATGATGTATTTCTGTTGCCACTATAACAACAAATACTAAAAATATAATAAAATCAATATTTAAGGGGGGCTCCTATACAAAAAACGTGAATTTTTTGACGTTTTTTGCGATAATGGTACGGAACCCTTCTTGCGCGAGTCAGACTCGCACTTGGCCGGTTTTTTATGTTATACCAAAACAAACGAATAAAAAAAATTATTTAAATACGTTTCAAATTCTATGAAACTTTGAAACGTATTTAAATATTTTTACAGTTCCTATAATTAATCAATTCATTGTATTTAAAAAAAAAACATTAATACTGAGTAAGAGTAGTACTTTACTTTGGTTTGGGCCTGGTAATACTAAATGTAAGACCACCAGGTTGTTGTTTTTGGCGGGATTTTTCGAGTGAAGTTCAGCGGCTGTTAATATTATTTGCAAATTGATTCCTAGTGGATATTGTGATATAAAATTGGTGTAGTTTTGTGTCTCAACTGTCTATGCAGCTGGACAATATGTGAAATCATTGACAGAAGCGATCTCAGGATAGTGGAGCGGAGAATTTTATTGTAGTATTGCCTCCGCAAAGCTTACTGGGAAGGCTGACTCGATACAATTTGCTGCCAAATACTCCAAACCATTAGAATCTGTTACACCCGTATTCTAATGCATACTAAAGAATGTTAAAATTGCAATGAAGACGAGGCGGTATGGTCCAAGACCTTAGCCTGCCCGAAAAGGGCGAACAAAAAAAAAAAAGGCCACCAGGTTTGCGGCGTTTTTGTTCGAGTAAAATTCAGCGGCTGTTAATATTATTCGCAAATTGATTCCTAGTGGAATAAAATTGGTGTAGTTTTGTTTCTCAACTGTCTACTCAACTGGACAATATGTAAAATCATTGAGATCCTTTGGGGTATTTCAAAGCTTCGTTTGAAGACTGCAGGATCATCTAACGGCTCTCCTTCATGAGCTTGAGAGTAAAATAAGAGAGTTTTTTTCCTATCTATACGATGGGTTTTGAAGAATAAGACTTATGCAGACTTGGGATTTGAGGATTATCGAGTCCTCCCCGAATACACCATCGTAAACTGCTCAATTCCTCTTCGAGTTCGGTGATCTTATCGTCGGTCCGGAGTCCGGAGTATGCGCGTGTTGTACGTTGCCAGGTCCTGTCGTCGGTATTTGTTGGGGTAGCCGGATCTCGTCCGGGATTCTTTGCACCCCTTGCCATACCGTAACCTAGACCGCTACCGTAGTCGAGGTTAGGCAGGCAGCCGGGCACTAGGGGCTATGTTTTATTTGTGCTATTCATGGGGAGTGCTTTGCAGGCGGGTTGGCGATCCCAATACGGTTGTTACAAATGCACAAAGAACGCTGCTGATCATTCTCTGGTTTGTCCCTTAGTCGCCTCTTACGACACCAATGGAAAAACTGGGGATGTCGAAATTCTGTACGCTCGACACCGACTCGGTAAGTGACGTAGATTCCAAAAAATATACACACATTTTTTTTTTTCAATGAATTTGGTAGGTTTAGGTAGCGTAGTTAGGTAGCATAAATACATATATTGGGATACTTACACTATTGTTTTAACAATCAATTTGTCCCGTGTTATGTTTGGTCATGGTCACCTCATTAGAAAGAGACACACTACCAACGGGAGCCCTCTCGCTCGGACCGGTTTTTGCGTCATAGTGCACAGTCTAGTAGTAAGAAGTATAAGGTCTTTGCAAGTCACAAACGTCAAAACTAAGACCTCTCATGGCTGTCACGTAACTGTCACGATAAACGTCAAACATTTAAATTTTTATTTTGTATGTAAAAAACATTTGATATTTTGGAAAAAAAATGTTACTTAATTCTATTCAGGGGTTAGTTTCCCAGCTCTCCTAAAAGGTACAGGTTAAGGCCGGAGTCCCATACAAAAATGAAACATCTTTAAAAATCGAGTGACATGCCTCAGAAATTTAAAACAGCGCCATCTATTGGAATCAATTTTAAATGATCCGTCCAAATTAAAACTTTGAAGTGTGAATTAATAGCCCAATATTTCATAATTTTGTGCTTAAGAGAGTTGATTAAACAGGAACATACAATGTTTATGATCAGTTTTAGAAAATGTTAATTTTATATACAATTCAATAACAAATTGATGAATATCACGCCATCTAGTGACATATATTTGAACCAAATTTCCTTTGTTAGCGCTGGGACCCCGTGGTAATAGTTTTTTTTTTTTTTATCAAAAACCATTTACTAGAGCTGAAGTACTGCCTACTCCCACTCAAAGAGGCCAGAGTCCCAGCAGTGGGAACATCATTGGCTGCTTTAGGTATAATAGATGAGGACTTACCACCAGGCCTGTGGTCTTCCCCCAGACACTTATGCTCGTCGAGTAGCCTGTTGGTGGCGAACAGATGCCAGCACTCGTCGCATTTGACATCGGGAACCTCGTACGATGGTAGGCATTGCTTGTTCACAAAGTGGCTAGGAAAAAAAACATTCAGACGAATGAGAACCTTCTCCTTTTTTGCGGTCGGTTAAAAATAAGGTTTTTTTTTTTAGAAAAAGTAATTCTGCATTAAGTATGCATTGCGGTCTTTAGCCGTGAGGATAAAAACAGCAAATTCTGCGATATATGGCATTGTATGAAGCTGCACGCACTTGCGGTAAAAAAACCGCGCGGTTGAAAATCCGCAACAAATCTGTGTTGTGCCACAGAATCCACCGCACAACGGCGCGGATTAAATTCGCGCGAATATTTTGAGCTTTTAGAACAGGTAGAAAGAGACAAAAATCGCGCGGTTTTTGATTCAGCAAATGCGTTTTCTTTATTTCTTCTTTCATTCAGAACGCGGATAAAAATTCGCGCGAATAAAATCCGTGCGGCTGGAAACCGCAATGCGTGCTCAACCTAACGTTGCAATTATAATTATATTCCTATCACTACCAAATGCGGCGACTGCGAACGGAAAGACGCTGCGTTGGAAGACCTCTCACTAGGTGGACCGATTATCTGGCTAAGGTTGCTGGGGGCCGAGTTAGGGAGTACCCTAACTCCGTCAACGAAGTAACGGGCTCGTCCAAAAGTTATCCGTATTCGTAGATCCGTTAAAACAAGTGTCAAGTGACATTTTTCGAACAGATCAAAACACATCGGGAGTAGGGACAACTGCCAAATTGTGTTGTCATTAATTCTTAGTTCGGGCCACGAATGAATCATCCGTCCGTAGGGAAAGGGAGTTGCTGACAGAGACAGAAAACTGGAGGGAAATGGCGTCTCCTTCTGTGAGACCGTGATGGTACAGAAGGAGGCTTCCGACCGGGATCGTGAGAGGGACGATCCTAGTCGGAGGAGAAGGCGTCGTTGAGGCAACCGCTTCGATGCCGAAACTCCGGTCTCCAGACTCTTGGGCGGTCAGATTGGGGACTCTGTACGCCCACCAAGTGATTCCAGGCAAGACGGTGGCACAGTGATCACGTGCGGCCGTGCACAGCGAGGTGAGGGGGAGAGGCATCACGGTCTCCCCAGGGATGTGCCCAAACAGGGGTTGCACAGAGGGGGTTCCGGGGTGAGCTTTTGAGAGGTCACGAGGTCCCTTCTACGTGCTGATGGTGATCAGCGGGGTGGTTTTAGTGAGGTAAAAATCCCATACTCCCTGGTCTTTGCCCCAAAATTCCAGGCACCTTTTGAAGGTTTCCCCCGACACCAAAAAAAAGGTTATAAGGAGACTGAAACTACGGAATTCGTGCTTAGGAAGTAGACTCCCAGGAATCCGCTGATTGTGAGACGCACATGACCGATCTATGTGGCGATACTTGTGGGACGCCTATGTCCAACAGTGGACGTTTATCGGCTGAAACAATGATGAAGATGACCACTACCAAAAATATGTCTACTTACTCATCATAAGCCGAAAGATATTTGAACTCGGCGAAGCATCGTCTGCATTCGTACGGCGTCCTGTTCCTGTGGTTCTTGTGGTGCGCTGTGGCTTCCTCTGGAGTAGTGAACCACTCGCCGCAGGGGTTGCATGCCATCCTGGAACAATGCAAATCTATAATATAAAAATGAATCGCAAAATGTGTTGGTAAGCGCATAACTCAACAACGCCTGGACCAATTTGGACAATTCTTTTTTTTAAATGTTCGTTGAAGTTCAAAGATGGTTTTTACGGCGAGAAAAATTCTAATAATTGCCAGGAAAACCCTAAAAACAGCCCTTTTCTTTTTCCCATACAAAAGTTTTCTAACTAAAACGTAGAGTCAATTTGAGCTTTATTGCTATTGTATTAGCTATTTTTGCTTTATGTAGGGTAGTGTAGGGTAGGGTAGCGTAGTGTAGGGTAGGGTAGGGTAGGGAAGTGTAGTGTAGGGTAGTGTAGGATAGGGTAGAGTAGTGTAGGGTAGTGTAGGGTAGGGTAGTGTAGCGTAGGATAGGGAAGGTAGTGTAGGATAGGGTAGGGTAGTGTAGGGTAGTGTAGGGTAGTGTAGGGTAGTGTAGGGTAGTGTAGGGTAGGGTAGTGTAGCGTAGGGTAGGGAAGGTAGTGTAGGGTAGGGTACGGTAGTGTAGGGTAGGGTAGTGTAGGGTAGAGTAGGGTAGTGTAGAGTAGGGTAGGGTAGGTAGGGTAGATAAATGTTTGGTGTTTTTATGGCGAAACAAAGTTTGCCGGGTCAGCTAGTAATATTATAAATAAAGAGAGACCCGATTTTGTGAGCATGTTCCTATGTGTGGGTACAACATGGAACACCTATTTGAAAAATACTGTCCAACTTTTTTTTTATAGATTATTAATTACTAGTAATTGTCCGCGACTTTGCCTGCGTAGCATTATTACTTTGAATAGCCGTTTTTTATATCGCGCAATAATATGGAAAATGTTTAGGCCGCCTTACTTGAGAAATAATTAGTTTATCATACAAACTTTAACGCCCCTTTCCACCCATTTAAAGATTATATAAAAACTATCCTATGTCCTTTTCAGGATAACAGATAGACAGACAGAGTTACTTTCGCATTTATAATATTAGTATGGATTATGACACGCCTTGTCGATTTTACGGTTCAAAATGTTTAAATTTTAATTATTTATTAAAACTTCATGCAACATACAGGTACATAGGCGGACTTAATGCCTGAGGCATTCTCTACCAGTGAGGGGGGGATAATTACTACTTAGTAAGGGAGAAAGATGACCAAAAATGTTTAATTTGTTACTAAAATTGTTTTAAAAGATTGATGTAATTACAAAACTTGTTTGATTTGAAACAAACTTTAAAAGTTACCAGTTCCGGAATTCTGGAATCAAATCTCCAGTTTCGGAACTCAGTCCCGGAATGGAGCAAACTTGCGATATTGCATGCCCTACTCGGTAGTCTGTCTGCCTACCTGACATCCACAACCCAGTTACTGGGTAGATCCTAGTTACTGGGTAACACTCAGTTACTTGGTAACAACAATGGGATACCCTCACTTTGTTCATAACTCTAGGAATACTTAGCTAGGATCAGTGAACCCATCTTTATATGGCTGGCAAAAACCTGGTAGGCTGTCCGCCACATCCACACCCCAGTTACTGGGTAATGTCACAGATTACATGTAATGTCCAATTACTGGGTAAGTTGTTACCTTTACTATGTCTTATCTTAATCTTAATATATATAAATCACGTGTCACGTTGTTTGTCCGCGATGGACTCCTAAACTACTTAACCGATTTTAAATTAAATTTGCACACCGTGTGCAGTTTGATCCAACTTGAAATATAGGATAGCTTACACGTGTTAGTTACACTATTTATAACTCAAGAACGGCTGAATTGATTTGGCTGAAAATTTTGGCTGCTGAGACGGACATAGGATAGTAGGGTAGGGTAGGGTAGGTAGGGTAGCAGCGTAGGTTAGGGTAGGGTAGGGTGGTAGGGTAGGGTAGGTAGGGAAGGATAGATAGAGTAGGTAGGGTAGGGTAAGTAGGGTAGGGTAGAAAGGTTAGGGTAGGGTAGGTAGAGTAGGGTAGGTAGGTAGGGTGGGTAGGCTAGGTAGGGTGGGTAGGGTAGGTAGGGTAGGTAAGGTAGGGTAGGTAGGGTAGGTAGGGTAGGTAAGGTAGGGTAGGTAGGGTAGATGAATGTTTGGTGTTTTTATGGCAAAACAAAGTTTGCCGGGTCAGTTAGTAGTATAGTAAAACTTACTTGGGTTGTGTGAAGCCAACAGTATGCATCTTCATATGGCTGGTATTAGCCTGGGTGGTCTTGTTAGCCTGCCCGCACACCGCGCACTTGTACAGGCGAGGCGGCGATGGCGGTCGTATGGGTGATACCTTCGGCGGTTTGGGCGGCCTGGTCCGTGGGGATGAAACCGGGGGTGATTTCGGGGTGGGCGGTGGCGATTTCAGGGTCGGCGGTTGTGACTTCGGGGTGGGCGGTTGTGATTTCGGGGTAGGCGGTGATGTTTTGGTTGTTGTGATTCTGTAAAAAAGACAGTGATTATTATGGGAAAAGCTGCCAGCAATGATGCCGAGGATGTGGCAAAGTTTAAAAAAAAAAAATAGGCTTCCAAAACAAAACACTACAAAGCCAAAAATAACTTTCTTTTCGGCAGTCGCTGTCTTTAGTACCTAACTTTTTTGTCACCGACTTCCGAAAAAAGTTATTTTTCGCTTTGAAGTGTTTTGTTTTGGAAGCCGGATTTATTTTTTTGTTTGATTTTTATTTTACAAATAGTTTTGGTACCTTATGTTACCATGAAAATACGCACTAAAGGGATGTTTCCTGGGCAGAAAATTATAATAAATTGTTGTTGGAACTTATTTGCATTTAATTAAGTAAGCTCAGCAGGTAGTGGAAAAAGAATCGTTCGTGTCTCGCATAAAAAGGCTTTATTTTAACACTCGCATGTAGCTTTCGACATTGGCTACATCGCTCGTGTTAAAATCTCGACTTTTTATGCTCGACACGAAATGTACTATTTGCTACGATTCATCCGCCTTCGTGAGATAGAACAACTACACTAAAATGTTACATACTTGACTTTCTTGTTGGGTGTCTCCAATTTAACGGGCTCCTTGTCTCTGGAGCGCTTCAAACGCGGCACTATCGGCGGAATGTCTTCATTCTGGTAACAATTATATTAGTATTAATTTCATTTACACACTGTTCCATTGTTGCTGAATTAGGAATTTTATTAAAAAAAAATTAAACCATATTTGCAATATTTGTAAGTATGTGAGAACCATGTTCCTATTTATCAATTTAATGAATTTATCTTTGGTACCTCACATAAATGAATTTATTAATGTACTTAATGTAAATATGGTAAAACACTTATTTTTTTTAAAGAGTAAGTATGGAGTTTCTTCTCCTTAATAAGCTACTTTTCCGAATGGACGGTATAATACATTTTTATTACTATTAAATTTTAATTGACGTTCAAAAGTGCCGCTTAGTGCCTACTTGAAATAAATATATTCGAATTTGACATTATCATGTTGCTGATGTTTTTCGCCTACTAAAAATCGCTCAAGAAGTTTTCACTTCAAAAAAAGAGTTCATATAATTTTCAGTGGAAGGAGTTATGTGGAGTTTTCTACATTTAAAACTGCCAATCATTCATGTTTTGTATTAATAATAATCTGTCTCGTTTGTCGAGTTAGTGCATAAAAATAAAAAAGCTTCAATACCTTGATTTCCTTCTTCAAAATCGATTTTGGAGCCGGCTTCGGTGATGACTTCGGCTTATTATCCTGTAAAAGAGAAGTTATTTAATTAATTTAACGGCCAAGTGCGTGTGACTGCACATGTAGGGTTCCGTATCAATCCGCAAAAACAAGTTGGTTGTAATAGGAAAAAAATTGGAAATTTCAAAGAAAAATCTTAATTATCAATATATTGGTATCTGTTAGTAAAATATACGTAATAATAAACATTATCATCAAATTTGAAGTTCATAGGTCAATGGGAAGATTGATGTTAATATTCCCAAACCGTTTAGTGCGTATAGGTGGGATATCCACCATGAACCGATGGCGTGTCGCCGTCATTTGTTCCTTACCTTCAAGCGACTAAGCGACATGTTGTCTTCTTTGGAGCTAGTACGCTGTCGCGTGACCCGGGGCGGGGTGGGCTCCCGCTTAGCGTTGCGCGTCGCCCGGGACTCAGTTAGTATCCTGTTTTCCAGCTGTTGGAGTGAAATAAATATTTATTTATTATATAATATAGCATAGGATAGATCAGGGATGGCGAACCTATGCCACGCGTGCCTGTGGTGGCACACGACAAAATATTTTGGGCCAGCTAAAATGATGTTATTTAGAATCTAGGTAATTTGCAACAGCAGTAATGATACCAACTCCTACTTTTATTTAAATCTTTACCAATATTATAAAGAGGAAAGATTTTTTTGTTTGTTTGTACCGAATAGGCTCTGAAACTACTGGACCGATTTAAAAACTTCATTCACCAATAGAAAGCTACATTATTCCCGAGTAACATAGGCCATAATTTTGACGGGAGCGAAGCCGCGGGGGTCAGCTAGTACAACATAAAACTGTTAATAAATATTAGGATTGCTGTAAGAATTTCTGGGTGCAAATAAAGAATTGATTAATTCATAGCATTTACTGTTTTATTTTTTGTCAATTAAGACAAAATCAAAAAATGTTGGTGGCACTTCATTGTCATAATAAAAAATAATAAAAAACTTTTTTGCCAAAAAAAAATACTACCGACTTCCAAATGAAAAACTACAAAGTGAAAACTTAACTTTTGGAAGTCGGTGTCTTTCGTAGGAACCATTTTTTTGCGATATGGACACCGACTTCCAAAAGTTAAGTTATTTTTCACTTTGTAGTTTTTCATTTGGAAGTCGGTAGTATTTTTTTGCAAAAAAGTTTTTTATTTTTCCCTTTTAAGTTTTACCTACCTAATAGCAAGTTGTTTATTAAGGTTCCTATAACTCCAGAATAGATTAACCGAATAACATGAAACTTGAACATAACCGGTGAAATGAGAGATCTGCGTACCCCTTTAGAGCGTACTGGCGTGATGTTATGTTATGAAATGGTATAAACAACAAACAGACATGCGATTGCAGCAATCCCGAGAGTTTTGCCGTTATTTATTGAAGAGTTCTGTTGTGTATCTCCGAAGTTCTTCATCAGACCTTCACCAAATTAAAATGGGACCAATTTCGAAACATACTCTTTCAAACAAAAAAAGAATTTTCAAAATCGGTCCACAATTGACGGAGATATCGGTGAAAATACAAAAAAAAAAAAAAAAAAAAAAAACACAAGAAGTCGAACATAGAACCTCCTCCTTTTTTGTAAGTCGGTTAAAAATGCCACGTTTTCTAACAAAGGTTCGCCATCCCTGGGATTGATGGACCCCCTTTTCCGCACTTAAAGACTCCCATTTAAATTTTATCTCTGTGTAACCATGTAAAAATATTTGCCTTAACAACTTGAGAAGAGACTGGACCCCACAACACAGGGAATCCTACTGTGGGATCCAGGGAATTTGTCAATTACTAGCACTTAAGGGTTTCTATCTAATGTATTATTGTTTTAATATTGTACTGAGTAAAAATGAAAAGTGCAAACTTTGTTTTGCCATAAAAACACCAAAAATTCATCTACCCTACCTACCTACCCTACCCTACCTACTCTACCTACCCTACTATCCTATGTGTGTCTCCTGGTTCTAAGCTACCTCCCCACCAATTTTCAGCCAAATCAATTCAGCCGTTCTTGAGTTATAAATAGTGTAACTAACACGTGTAAGCTATCCTATCTTTCAAGTTGGATCAAACTGCACACAATCTGCAAATTTAATTTAAAATCGATTAAGTAGTTTAGGAGTCTATCGCGGACAAACAACGTGACACGTGATTTATATATATTAAGATTATTATTTGGCCTGTTGTGCGTGCAGGCCTCCTCTCTGTGAGAGGGTATTGGACGTAAACCACCACGCGGGCCCAGTGCTGGTTTGTGGATATCACACGACTTCGATTTTTTGGTTCTAAGACATGCCGGTTTTCTCACGATGTTTTCCTTCACCGTTTTGAGAGCAGTGGTGATGAAATAATTTACACAAAATAAGCGCCTGCCTGGGCCTGAACCCACGACCTACAACTCGTAAGTCGCGGCCGTTACCTCTGGGCCACCACTGCTCTCTTATTTACATACATAAAATATTATGTAGTACTTAGCTGAAAAGTGTTTTTTTATCCCAAGGGAAAATTATACAATAACTAGCTGACCCGGCAAACTTTGTATTGCCATAAAAACACCAAACATTTATCTACCCTACTAATCCTACCTTACACTACCCTACCCTACACTACCTTCCCTACCCTACACTACCTTCCCTACCCTACCCTACGCTACACTACCCTTCCCTACCCTAAGTTTCAATTTTTTTTTTCTTCACATAAACCCTCTGCTAAATAGTCCGAATATAGCCTAAAAATTTGGTTTGGATAGGTGAGCCCGTTCTTCTATACCATCTATACCAATATTATAAAGAGGAAAGATTTTTTTGTTTGTTTGTTTGTACCGAATAGGCTCCGAAACTACTAAACCGATTTTAAAAATTCTTTCACCAATAGAAAGCTGCATTATTCCTGAGTGACATAGGCTATTTTTTAATCCCGAAAATGAGTCCTATGGGGTGGCCCACGGGAGCAAAGCCGCGGGGAACAGCTAGTGAGTTATAAAATAACAACGAAAAGTGGCATTGATTTATATATATATACAATAATGTCTGGATTAGCACAGGGTAGCCTACCCTGTATATGCCACACAATAATTAATCTCTGTGCAAAATTTGATCTAGATCCGTTCAGCCGTTCTGGCGTGATTTAGTTACAAACATACATCCACACATCTAACCATCCGAACTTACACATTAGTAAGATATTAGTAAGATGAACATACCCTGACTTTCAGCTCAGGTTCCCTCTTGACTTTGACCTTGGGATTCATCTTCTTCTGCTTGGAAATCGGTTCTCCGTCCGAGTCGTCATTCACATACACCGGCTCCGTGAGCCCAAGGATGCATTCACCGGCGTCCGGCTGAAAAATATTAAGATAATCTTAAATTGATTTACACTGACTGAAAACGAACAGCCGGATTCTAGAAGAATGATATGTTCTGCCTACCCCTGCTTTGCTTGAGTGTTTATCTAGGACTCCAAAGGTAGTGGGGACTGGCATAAATAAAATGAGAAGTTTGTACTGCTCATTTGAGCCTGGACCATAAAAACTAATTCAAAATCGGTTCATCCGTTTAGGAGCTATGATGCCACAGACAGACACAGCAACACACGTCAAACTTATAACACCCCTCTTTTTCCGTCGGGGGTTAAAAATGGCAAACGAGTGGGTAGCGAAAAGAAAGGACAGGGAGGCTTTTTCCCCTAGGCTTTTTGTTTTTAATGCCAATAAACTCATTTTTCTTTTATTTCTTTCTTTCTTTCAATGGGACAGGTACAGGCTCATAAAGGCATCCTAGGCAAACTTCGAGTTTCGTCAGTCGGCTTTCGTTGTTTTGTACTTGGTGCAGACCAGACGATCTCAATCAACTTGGAAGTATATAACAGTTTTTATCTACACTCACAACGTAATGTTCCAAATATGAATTCAAAAAATATTGCATAAACACGTACTTTATATTCGTGGATAAAAATAAAAAAAAAACCATTACAGTTCAACATTTTCCTTCGATTTTCAAACAACTACATCATAAAATAACTTTTTAATTTTTATAGCACACTTTTACTTTTTAACCCCCGCCGGAAAAAGAGGGGTGTTATAAGTTTAACGTGTGTTGCTGTGTATCTGTGTGTCTGTCTGTGGCGTCATAGCGCCTAAACGGGTGAACCGATTTCAATTTAGTTTTTTTTGTTTGAAAGGTAATTTTGTCGAGAGTGTTCTTAGCTATGTTCAAAAGTTATGGGCATTTTACTGTTTGAATCGGGGTGTATTCGCAAGATAAATGTGTCGGGGGTTTTTTAAATTGTGAAATTTTACTTGTTAATTTATTGGCGCTGGGCTCATTGACATTGACAGTCATGGTGCAATGAGAATCTAAATTGCCCGCCATACTGCATATTTTTTCCTTTTCCACTTTTATTTTATTTCAACTGTATGAGTGAAGATAAAGTATAGTCCTCGCCAAACTTCTTGGCCGCCCTGAAGTTGGTTTACCGGATGCGCGAGGCACGAAACGGTGCTGTTTTTGTATGAGATTTCCTACTGCGCAGCCATTGTAGCCAACTTCAGGGCGGCCAAGAAGTTTGCCGAGGACTATAGTGTATGCAACGGCATATAATTAGGTATTAAAACACGAGCGTGGGTTTATCACATCATTTATGTAGATAATATTAACCCGTATTATATGACCATTGCATAAACTACTATTAATAAACTTTTAACATAAACCTTCAAGTGTCAATAAGCAGACACAATAGAAATTACCATTGTTTTAATCCGATTCGGCAATATGGACAGTTAAGAGGAATATTATAAAGCTGAAGAGTATGTTTGTTTATTTGAACGCGCTAATCTCAGGAACTACTGGTTGGAATTGAAAAATTATTTTTGTGTTGGATATTCATATTCATTTATCGAGGAAGGTTATATGCATAGAGCCTAGAGCGGAGCATAAATGAAAAATGTTGCATTAATGGGAAAAAATATTCCGTTTTGAGAGTTTCCGTTGCGTGCCCTGCGTAAACGGTTTAAGTTACGCAAATATCATGTATGATAGAATTGTTCCTCTTTTAAAGTTTAAAAAAAAGTCCGCGACAGAATGTCTATCTTTTAAGATTGACTCACTATAACCTTTTTTTTATGGTAATAAAATTTAAGGAGTTTTATCAACATCTAAACTAATATTATAAAGCTGAAGAGTTTGTTTGTTTGTAGAGTTGGTAGTGTAGGTAGGGTAGATTCGGTAGGTAGATAGATTTGACGGGAACAAAGCCGCGGGGGTCAGCTAGTTTATTTATAAAATGGGAGACAAGCTGCTATTTTTACAGCTCTATATATTTCACACGGAAATCAAAACAAATCAAAAATAAAGTACTTAGTTCTGAATTCAATTATTATACACGATAAAGCCAATAATTGATGGACATGGAAATTAGCATTCGTTTGTATTCGGAAGTGCGATGATTGCCGAGGGGCATTGAGAAAATAATTGAACTGTATGTATGTTGTATTAATCTCTATATTATCATATAAGTCTTGACCGAGATTAACAGGATTTAAAAAATAAAATAAAATATGGAAAGCCCAAAAAAGAAAATAGTTTAGGGTGGTTTGAAGTTCACCGAACCAGCTAGTGTTAATATAAACAACTTACCGCTCCCCTAGGCATGGACTGCGGTGGCAAGCCAAGCCGCAGTCTAGTCCGCTTGTTAGTCTGCCGACACATCTCCAGGAACTCGTAGAAGTCATTCACCTTGTCAACACAGAGCTCACAGATGAGGGGAGGCATCTTGTCATCTTGATGTACCTAGAAGAAATAAAACATAACCTATAATTAATTACATAGCTAATAAAAACAAATGGTAATTTTTTGAGAATTAGATTGAGAACTCTGACATGCCATCTGACATCAGATCACGATGCCCATACAACTGCCATAGAAAATGGCGTTTACGTAGAGAGGGACCGATTTATTGCTTTAAATTATTATATTTTCGATACATTTTAATTCTGTTTTCACTGGTTTTACATTAACATTCTATTTTAGTATTTTTCTTTGACAATCTCGGGATCCTAGGGTCTCAGTCCTTTAGATGGCATGCGAGGAGCAGAAACCAACTCACAGAGGCTAGTTGTTAGGCAAGTATCAGGAAATGTGACACTAACTGATGATTATCCTTGTATGAACTATGCAACTGCATCCAACTGACTATTGCAAAACATGGAGGACAAATGTATTGGGCTATGGATTTGGTAGGTTTAGTAGATCGATTGCTTAAAACTATAAGAGGATTTTAGTATTTTGTCCTTTATTTAATTTTTTCTTATTTGTTATATTTTTAAATATTTTATAAAACATATACAAAAAAGAAAAAACATTTAAAAATATAAAAAATAGAGGCCCACCAGTATCAGGAACAGGGTCCATGCTACCGGTGGACAGGGCTCCAGAAAGAAGAACCTCCTAACAATATGAGCCATGTCCTTAGTATTTTTATTGTTAACATCACCTAAACTGGTCAAATAACAAATTTTTTTGCATCTTATTAGGTGATGTCATGGTGGCGCAAGACCTGACCGATATTCACCAACAGAACAAGTGATTAACGAGGAACGTTATTGTGTATAATTTGTCACGGGCGAAGACGGGCGGTCGCTAGTCAAGGATAAAATGATTTCACACAAAATGAAGCCAGTAGGCCAGATTGAAATTCTATGCAAGCCTTCGATTGCACATCCCTGACCTAGTTCATGAAGAGCAAATACTTAAAGGCAATATAATCTTAAAGCTAAACTTGTAATTTTCACCAAAAAGTGACTCAACTCAATCGGACTATAGTTTTCGAATTGGAGCATGGCAATAGAGGTCATTGACATTCCTAAATTTATTGACAGAATGTCACATTCTTCCTTTGAAAAATGAATACCGAAGGTGTTAAAACACAAAAAAATGGTGATAGTAATAGAAAATTTTTGAGTGAGAACTGTTTTTTTAATAAGGGCATGTGATAAGCAAAGAAGTAATGAAAGTGTGTTAAATTTCTTTATGAACTATCGGAGGCAATGTAAAGACGAATGATGTATGTTGTCAGAAATGGATGTTAGCATAAAAATTCGATTTCAATGTAGTTGGGTGTTATTTAAAGATAAATTGATAAGTTCCAATGAGAAATTTTTACAGGCCAAGCCATAGATCTAACCTATTTTCAAAGTAATTATAATAAGCAAAAAATTTAGTAGTATGAGAAATATATCACATTTATACATTCTCTAAAAGCTTAGTAGTATTTTACCGTATTTTTGTTACTGTTTAGAATAGTTTTTCAACAATTTTAACTAACTTTTACTCATTTGTTTGACAACAAACAAAATATTTTCAAACGCTATTATTTACTGTAAGATATGAATGGGAAAGCTTGAATTAAGTTCCAAATAGCTGGGAATATAGTCACATTCATTATAAATAAAGTATTTCTGATTTAATTACCTCAATTTGTACACATTCCCGAACCTTTTGCTTCAACTCCACTTCGGTGTCATCCACATCAACTACATTTTGAATTATCGGCATTTTGTAGCCAGCACCAGCTCCACAGAGGCGACATGCTCTGTATATCTCATAAATTGTCTCCTTGTCCTTTTTAGAATTCAATTGGCGATCCATTTTAGACATTGTAGCATTTCTGTGTAATATACAACTATGACGACGATTGCCGCTTTTCCGCCATTAGAAATGATACCACAGTCGAAAAATATGAACATTCGCAGGTTTAGACAAAGACCTTATACTTCTTACTACTAGACTGTGCACTATGGCGCAAAAAACGATCCGAGCGAGAGGGCTCCCGTTGGTAGTGTGTCACTTTCTAATGAGGTGACCATGACCAAACATAACAAGGGACAAATTGATTGTAAAAACAATAGTGTAAGTATCACGATATATGTATATATCCTACCTAACTACGCTACCTAAACCCACCAAATTCAAGGAAAAAAAAGAAACGTGTGTATATTTTTTGGAATCTACATCACTTACCGTATGGTGTCGGGCGTAGAGAATTTCAAGAGCCCATGTTTTTCTATTGGTGTCATAAGAGGCGACTAAGGGACAAACCAGAGAATGGGCAACAGCGTTCTCTGTGCATTTGTAACAACCATACTGGGATCGCCAACCCGCCTGCAAAGCACTCCCCATGAATAGCACAAATAAAACATAGCCCTTAGTGCCCGGCAGCCTGCCTACCCTCGACTACTGTAGCGATCTAGGTTAAGGTATGGCAAGGGGTGCAAAGAATCCCGGACGAGATCCGGCTACCCCAACAAATACCGACGACAGGACCTGGCAACGGCAAGTACAACACGCGCACATTCCGGACTCCGGACCGACGATAAGATCACCGAACTCGAAGAGGAATTGAGCAGTTTACGATGGAGTATTATAGGGTTATCTGAAGTTCGAAGAGAGGGGGGGGACTCGATAACCTTCAAATCCCAAGTCTGTATAAGTCTTGTTCTTGAAGACCCATCGTATAGATAGGAACAAAAAGCTCTCTGATCTTACTCTCAAGCTCATGAAGGAGAGGCGTGAGATGATCCTGCAGTCTTCAGACGATGCTTTGAAATACCCCAAAGGATCTCAATTATTTCACTTAATGTCCAGTTGCGTAGACAGTTGAGAAACTTAACTTCACCAATTTTATGCCACTAGGAATCAATTTGCGAATAATATTAACAGCCGCTGAATTTTACTCGAACAAAACCCGCCAAAAACTCCACAAACCTGGTGGTCCTACATTTAGTATTACCAGGCCCAAACATTTAAAAGTACTACTCTTACTCAGTATTAATGAATAATTTTTTAAATACAATGAATTGATTAATTAAAGGAACTGTAAAAATATTTAAATACGCTTCAAAGTTTCATAGACTTTGAAACATGTTTAAACATATTTTTATTCGTTCGTTTTGGTATTACATAAAAAAGAAAATATAAAATTTTCTACCATTTCTACCAAACCCAATGATTAGTTGAGCTGGCAAGATGTCAGACAAGGACACACTACCAGCGGGCACCCTCTCGCTCAGGACCGCTTTTGGTTAGCTACCGCTTATAAGGGAATAGCTAACCTAGATGTATGGTAATAGATTTCATTTTAGCTAGACAACAATTTTTGGTACACAGTCTAGTAGTAAGAAATACGTATAAGGTCTTTGGGTTTAGATCAATTATTATTAAAAAAAAAACAAAATCAATAGACAAAAATCGACTAAATACTCTCTGCATCCCATCTGCTTAGTGGGGGTGGTGAGAAGTGAACAAATAAATTCGTGTTTATCAGTTTTCCAGATTTCTTTATTTCTGAATATTTGAGTTATCTAATGGAAGCTTGTGGCTCATTACTACTATGGTCTGCGAATTTGGGTATAAAATAGGGGAGGGGCTGGATCTATGCTTTAATTTTTTTTAACCTGCTTCGCTTTGTCTCACTCTGATTGGCCTTCTAGTATAGATGCAGACCTACCTTGCCTTACTCCTTCTGAGATAGCAAGGTGGCGTGGTCTGGAGGGAGAGCGCTACGGTCGTGTAGATCCTCAAGACAAGTGAGGTGATGTTTCTTCTCGAGGTTGCCACCCCGTTATTGGTCTAATTCCATATGAAATAGACGTAAAAGAAATCACCTAGCGACTAAACACAGGGGTGGCGAGTTCATGCCCCTGGGTGTCCACTATCGAACAAGATCAGATGATGGATAGCACGCGTGTTCGTGCCGTGCGCGGGAACCCATACGGGAGAATGATGGGATCCTGGTGGCAGAGCCGATGAGCGTATGCGGTTTATCGTCTCTGAGGCAACACTCCACTTTAGCCCGGATTTCTCCTCACATGGGAGGCCGTAGCTTAGCCATCTACGGTCAAGTCAGTAAATACACACACTGGCAAAATTAGCGGAACAAGAATACATTTTCGCAAAACTTTATTTTTATCATTGCTGCCCGGCGAGCATGGCCTACTGTGACATCGCTTAAGTCACACTTTTAATCACAGTTTGGGCGATAAACTCATTTTGTCTTAAATGCTAGCACGGCGGCGTGAGATATTTTCTTGACTTGTGGCATAACTTCTTCACGTTTATTTTTTTCTTTTTCGGAATTTTTCCAATTTTATTGCAGTTTCGGTTTAACCTTGGCCATAAAAACCATTTATGTTCTGAGAAGCATAGCCCTACGACGCACTGTTGCCGAATTATGGGCCTCCGTATCTTATTTTATTTTGCATATTTCCAAAATGATATCTCGAAAACGGTATGTCCTAGGCCAAAAATAATCAAAATTTTGCCCCCCCCTTTGCTACCCCCATGTTAGCAGCATCCCAACATGAATTATAAGTTTTTTTTTTTTTTCATTGCTTGGTTTTCGATTCGGTCATGACAAGTTATGATAAAAAATATGTCATGTCTTACAATTTGTCTTAAATGCTAGCACGGGACAACCATGTGACATAATTTACAGGCGCGACTTGCTTTTCTTGTTGTTGACTTCATAGTGCGACATAATTTGAATAGACGACCAAATAAAATAATACGTAAAAAGCCGTTCATACAGCTAAACAACTTTTAATTTTGTTGGGAATAAATTAATATTTGACCCACGACTATAGACTTATGCACACTTTATTTTTCTTTGTTTGTTTGATAATATATTAAGTGTTTGTTAGAAAGATATATTAATTGTGAAAATTTTAATAATTACTAAAAAATATAATAGCTTGGACCAATACCGGTGGGCCCCTATTTTTTATATTTTAAATGTTTTTTGGGGATTTTATTTAAGAAACATTTAAAAATGTAGAAAGCAAGAAGAATATGGTATAAAAGAAAATAATTATATAAAAAAAAAAACATAATTAAAATAAGAACAACAATAAAAAAAATTACAATTATGAAAAAGTAATAATATAAAAATAATTAATAATCCTGTAACATTTCAATTAATTAATAAGCATTGATCACCAATTCACCACACACACAAAATGAATTTATTACCATTTGGTGCCGTAATTAGAAGGCAAATATTTTTTTTTCAACTTTAAAATTTTATCACCACCTCCGAACGAAAGTGATACATTTTTCTAAATCATCTGTCAAAATGTGACATTTGTGACAAAATGGGTGCGCCCGTATTAGAAATTAAGACTCGATGAGTCCCAAACAAACGTCAGGAAATTTTCTCACGCCGCCGGTGCTATTATTTAGGACAAAATGGCGTTATCGCCCAAACTGCGATGAAATGTGTGACTCGAGCCATGTCACAGTAGGCCGTGCTCGCCGGGCAGCAACAAGAAAGGCATGTTGCGCCTTTAAAATATGTCACATGTTTGACCCGTGCTAGCATTTAAGACAAATTGTAAGATATGACATAATTTATCATGTCATGTCACAAATGTCATGGGTACGCCCATGCTCGCTAGGCTGGGTGGGTTTTCTTTTGTTTTATAATAAAACCAATTAGTCCTAATTGATGAAACAATTGAACTTCACTTCTCATGCGATTTTTTTAACTTTATTTGATCTTTATTCCCACTTACGCTATTGTTTTAAAATTTCGTTGTGTTTTCATTAACATACTGAGTTATTTGTTTTATTTTTAATGTCTGGATCTTTTTCGTAGTTAAGGACATCATTGTGCCCAATTTTACCCAAACTGAGAGGGCCAGGCCACTAGCAATGAGAAGAAATGATCAAACTTCCAGAGTGCTGTGCATAATTCACCATTTACTTGTTTCAACCATTTTTTTGCAGTTTCCAATGATTCAGAGTGACTAATGCTTTTGCTTTTGTGAGAGTATCAGGACAAGGCAGAAAACTCGTACTTCTAACAGAAATAATCGTTTTATTTAGTTTCACTTTCACAAAAACCCGCGTTTAAAGGCCGTTTATGCCAGGAATGAGCTGGAGGAAGTTAGAGGTGCAACGAAAAGTGAGTTTACGGTAAGAAGTAGGTTGAAAGAACTGGTTTTGGTTCGTTCTTCCCCGCCAAAGGTCTAATAATTGAGGTACACAACTTTTGAAACGGAATAACTTTTGCTCGGTAATATCGACTTTGGTCCACGGACTAAGGGTAAGGAAGTAAAACATTGTTCAGTGATGAGTATGGAATTAATTTAAATCGAATTGATGGACGGCAAAGCATGTGCAAACATGAACAATAACATCATTTTCTGTCAATTTGTTAAACTACAGCGGCATATGGTAGAGGAACAATATTGGATTCAGGTAGGATATGTTTGGGAGCTCATACGGACTTGTTGGTGATCGATGGAGGGAATCTTTATTCTCTCTATTTCTAATCTAAATCTTATTGTACATCGCTATTCGCTATAGAAGTGTTATTTAGGAATAAAACGAGGTATCATTTGTTCCTTTATCAGTGGTCACTTCGTTTTGATCCAGGAAAATGCTCGGTTCCATACCACTTTTTCAACTCCAGCCTATCTTAATAATGCCAATATCGCAGGTCTGACCTGCTAAAACGAAGAGTAAAAGACAAAAAAGACAAAAGATATTTATTTCAACTGGGCCACCAAGCGGCACTTTTGAATGTCACAATTTAAATTTAAATGGAATACAAGTTGATTCTACCGTGCATTCGGAAAGTAGCTAGTTATGGAGAAGAATGCACAAGAAACTCCATACTTTTTAAATTTACATGGAATAAAAGTTGATTCTACCGTGCATTCGGAAAGTAGCTTGTTATGGAGAAGAATGCACAAGAAACTCCATACTTACTCTTTTAAAAAAAAATGATTCTACCGTGCATTCGGAAAGTAGCTTGTTATGGAGAAGAATGCACAAGAAACTCCATACTTAAAAAAATTAAACTCCCAACAACTGTCAATGTGAGTGAACTGCGAAGCGCCGTTGTAAAGAATAATAAAGACTACCACAGGACACAATGAATAACATCATTCTCAACATATCCAGACTGGTGAAAATTTTATTAAGAGCAAGTGGAGGAAACACGCAATATAATGTGATATTATCTTTTTGTCAAAATGTTTATTTTAATTAACTGTTTTAACTTTTCTTTGTAACCTTAAAAAATCAACAATGTCCATTTTTCCCATTAAGTCATGTCACTCACAAAAATTGTACTAAATGCGCTCTCATTTTTATTTTTAAAGGTGTATTTTTAAGCAAGGAAAAATGTCCTAATACAAGTTTTTTTTAAATTAAACCTTATTTTAAAAAATATCGTAATTTTTATTTTGTTTCGCCAATTTTGCCGGTGTGTGTATATTTTTAATAGGCGGCTTTTCATCTTGTCACACCCCATATTTATTCCATAGACCAAAACCATTATCATTGAATATCTACAGTCAAGGCGGAAACACATTACTGTGGCGTGGCGTGGCGTGTCGCGCCAGATGCCTATCGGTTTCATACATTTAGTATGGTTAGAGGCACATTTGAGTGTCGTGGCCCAGCGTGGCGCGTCCTGGCGTGGCGCGGACTGCCCGCGACCGATTGCGCCACAGCCCCCACCACCGCTCTGGCGCGACACGACACGCCAGGCAAATGTGTTTCTACACCGCGTGGCTCGTGGCGCGCCATTCAATGACGTGAACTCGTAGCGGACGCTTGTATGCTGCGTGTTGAAAATTACCGACGAGCTTATTGAACTTGTACGTCAACGTACAGTTTTCTTGTTAGATACTAATTAGTGTTGTATTTGTTTTGTTTTATGCCCAACTAGCATGTACAATCATATAGAATCCTAATTTTAACATTAAAAGTTGATATATATATAGATTTTAAAGAATTGATAAGAGATATCATACATTAATAATTACGCGAGGAACTTGAAAACGTAAATTTTTGTTTGTGGAGATTATATGATGAAGTTAGCGTCAAATGAAAGGTCTTTGTCTAAAACCATTTTATCCGTTTGAATCATGTAAATCGGTCCAAACGTTGCCGAGATAATCGCTTATCATTATAATCAAAATGTAAACAAACCGAATTTTTTATGTTTTTGTCCTAAAAACTTTTAAATTTGGAATGACCTTGCCTTCTTTTTTAGGGTTCCGTACCCAAAGGGTAAAAACGGGACCCTATTACTAAGACTCCGCGGTCCGTCTGTCTGTCTGTCACCAGGCTGTATCTCATGAACCGTAATAGCTAGACAGTTGAAATTTTCACAGATGATGTATTTCTATTGCCGCTATAACAACAAATACTGAAAACAGAATAAAATTAATATTTAAGGGGGGCTCCCATACAACAAACGTGATTTTTGTGCCCTTTTTTGCGAAAATGGTACGGAACCCTTTGTGCGCGAGTCTGACTCGCACTTGGCCGGTTTTTTTTTAATTTTGCTCTAAAGTAGTTTAATTGCTAGGAGAAATTTATTTATTTATTAACATTTCATGCAACTTAAAGGTACATAGGCAGACTTAAAGCTTAAGGCATTCTCTACCAGTCAACCAAGATGGTGGAAGGGTGGTGGAGATATAACATGGCTGGTGCATAGAAATAAATTGATGGTCTTCATCGAAATCATCATCTGAATCCGAAGTTAATATTATGTACGTCTACACGTTGCAAAGGTTCGATGTATACTAATTCAGAAATAGCGCCATGGCGCGCCACGACACGCCAGCTTAGTGTGCACACTCAGCGCCACGCCAGTATGCGCCACGCCACGCCACGCCACAGTAATGTGTTTCCGCCTTCAGTCAGTCACAAAGATTACTATTATATACTGGGTCACTTCTGTTTTATCTGTGGTTGGTTTGTCAATGTGCAGTGGTTTTGCGTGGTGTTTACTCGCTGAATTTTGCAAAAAAGTGCTAAACTAACTGTGTTTCTGTATTATTTGATTAAGAAAGTGTCGGCGTGTGCCGATTCCACCTTTTTCAGTGTATTGTGACTTGTAAGTATTACGTTTTTCAACTGAAAACTTCGTCTGTTTGTATAAACCTTCCGATTTGAATGGTTTAACCGCCTTTCGGTCTGCACACATTTTTCTTGTCATGACCGCACAATTTACTTTATTTTTAAATATATTGTGGGTATACCAAATAATATTTACGTCCCACAAATATTTATTTATATGAAAAATATTTTTATAACCTTGAATAAAATGCGACTTTTCACGATTTTCTTCAAAATATTCGTTGGACCTCCTCAGCGCTGAATTTGGTCGCCTTATATGTCATATTTTGGAATGTTTGATTAAAAATTCTTGTGTTATATTGTTATTTTTATCAAAAAAAAATTCACATATTTCAATTTAATTAGTAAAATTGTTGTGCTATTTGCCTAAATTTCAAGTACGTGAATATTTTTAAGGTTTACCAAGGTTTACACTTTTCTTAGATAAGGTTATAATCTTCAGCTTTGCCCAATATTGTCCTTGGCCTTATTTTCGCGCTCAAACTACTTTTGTTTTTTTTTCTCTATACAAGGGATCTAAAGCAAAAACTGATACAATTAGCATTAAAAGATGTTGTATTCAGATCATGCAGAGTTAATACAGAAAGTGGATAACTGAACCTGGTTTGCAGTGGCCCAATAGTGTACTGTGAAAGCCTGTGTTGATTAATATCCAGAACTTGAACAAATTTAGCTAGGCTTATAAAATCCTTTTGGAGGATACTTCCTAAAAAAAGATACTATCCAAAAACATACCTCTGTTCATAGATAATATAGACAAGCAGTTCACCAGCAATATTGTTTGATATGATTTTGACATATAATCAAATGTAGTTTTGGAAAACTATTTTTTTACGTACAGTCAATACTGTTTATGGTGACTCCGCTTCTAATGATGTACTGGGCACGATGGGATGTGAAAGACCTGTGACAAGGACTTAAAAGCAAAAAAATGTTTTTATAGAATATTGGCGATAATAACTGCATTTTAACAGTCCCTTCAGTGTCCTGTGTGTGTGTGTGTTTTGACTGTACACTCATAACTTATCTTATTGCGAAGAAAGAGTTTACAATCTCGTGCAATTAATTATAGATACACAAGATAGCTGAAACCAAAACTGCTGACACAGACTGGCATTAAAAAGGTTGTATTCAGATTCAGATCATGCAGGCTTTTGATGAAGGTGATGATCTAAACCTCGTTTACAGTGGTTCAGCTGTGGACTGTGAAGGGCTGTGTTGCTTAATAACGAGCCGGTCAATTCTGTAGACAGCACATTGTGATGATTCATTCAGAGTGAGCTGTCCATTCTATTCGTTGACTGCTTACTTTGAGTTTACTTCACCTAGGTCACTACAGAGTAATTATCACAGGAAAGCATTGCTGAACGTGACCTGATTTTGACAGGTTTAAACCTATTTTCAAAGTCCTTTTAAAGAAAACTCCCTATTAACTTAGATGTCATGAAAATGGAAAAAAAAAAACAACCTCAACAAATGACAAGTTTAGTTAAAACGGTCTGGTGTCCACAATTATAGGTGCATATTTTGCGTTAAAAACCACAAACAAAAACAACAAAACTCTTCATACAGAAGAAATACAAGCATTTCGCCAGTAATATTGTTTGTTAGAATTTAGAGTGTTCCACTTTCAAACTTTAACACTGCGTTTATGCCTTGGCAGTGCTAATTAATTTTGAATTACCAACTATTTAGGTACTTGAGTAAGTAGATATATAGTAAATCATTTAATTACAAGTAACAGGTCTCTTGTTTGTAACAATTAAGTTACAAACTATGCTAGAAAAACAATAAAAACTTTACGGTCAGAGGACCCCCATCAGGAATGAAGTTCGTCACACAGACACACTAGAAAATTATTATTATTATTATTATTATTGGGGAACAGGCCAGCAGTTGAAACAACTGATATCAGCCTGCATCTCGTTGTTCACTACACTGTTTTCACTAACTACTCAATGTTTTTGTTGATTTATGTGTTTATCCAGTCTATTTTTAAATTGATTGATATTTTCTGCTGTCACAATACTTTCAGGCAGCCCATGAGTGAGATAAAAATTAAATACGTACGGCGGTCAGCGCTTGATGAAAATATCCTTATTATATATCATGTGTTTTTATTACAACTAAACTACAAGACAACACTTACTGCAAGCAACATTAAGGAACTTCGTTCCAAAAAAAGCAATACAATTGCAGTAGAAATTTCTATTTGATCACGGGTCCAGCAAAAACCAATCAGCAATGTTTCACAAACACACAGTCCAACGTGTTTGCAATTACAATTCATCATCATGAGCCTTTTTAATGTTCCCACTGCTGGGACACAGGCCTCCTCTCTATGAGAGGCACTGGGCAGTAATCCACCACGCGGGCCCAGTATGGTTTGGTGGATGTCACATATCTTAAATTTGTTGGTTCTAGGACATGCCGGTTTCCTCACGGTGTTTTCCTTCACCGTTTTGAGAGCAGTGGTGATTAAGTAATTTACACAAAGTAAAGTGCTTGGGTTCAAACCCGTTATCACTGGGCCACCACTGCTCTCTAATTAATTACAATCAGGATACTGTTGGTTTGTACCCTAAATCCCCAAGGATGGGCATTGCTTGCTCGTGCATTCCGCATGAACAGTCCATGCAAGCTTCTGCGAACTTTACAGATATGCTGCAATACAGGGCCAGCCCTATCAGTTGTATTGCATTGAACGCTAAGGGCGTTGTATGACTTCGAGTATATATATATATAAGCCTTCATCCAGACACAACATTAGTTTCCTTGTTGTTCATAGATACACCTTTTGTGTGTCCGTTTGCCAGGTGGCAAAGGCCTCTTCCAATCTTCTCCATTCTGGCCTTTCTATGGCCACTCTACCCCATGTTGTTCCAGCGACTTGTCTAATATCGTCGTCCCACCTTTTCTGTGGTCTACCTATTTTTCTCTTCCCATCCCTTGGGTACTACTGTGTGATTACTTTTCTCCTGACTATACTATGACTTCGAGTATAATGAACCCACAAATACCACGTGACATGGGAATGGGACAAGGGCAAGAAGTTGATGAGATACCTACATACATACACTCACGCCTTTTCCCCATGGGGGTAAGCAGAAACTACAGAATGCCATGTGCTACGATGACTAAGTAGATGATTTAGATCTGTGAAGTGTTTGAGCCTAGTAAGAAACATGATTTTTCATATAAAACTAGCTGTCCCACGCAGCTAAGCTCCCGTCAATTCGCTACCTACCTACCCATCTACCCTACCTACCCTACATACATGATTATTGTGTAAGTTTACCTTTTACGCAGCGCACGCAACGGAAGCTCTCAAAAAGGAATATTTTTTCCTGTTTTTGCTACATGTTTCATTTATGCTCCGCTCCTATTGGTCGTAGCGTGATGTTATATATTTTTTTCTAGCCTATAACCTTCCTCGATAAATGGACTAACCAACACAAAACGAATTTTTCAATTCCAACCAATACTTCCTGAGATTAGCGCGTTCAAACAAACAATAAAACCCTTCAGCTTTATAATATTAGTATAGATAGATGGATGAAAAACCGGCCAAGTGCGAGTCGGACTCGCGCACCAAGGCTTCCAAAATCGCAAAAAAAAACACGTTTGTTTTATGGGAGTCCTACTTAAATATTAATTTTATTCTGTTTTAACCATTTATTGTTATAACGGCAACTGAAATACATCATATGTGAAAATTTCAACTGTCTAGCTGTCACGGTTCATGAGATACAGCCTGGACAGACATACAGACGGACAGTGGAGTCTTGGTAATAGGGTCCCGTTTTTACCCTTTGGGTACGGAACCCTAAAAAATCTTTCCATACTATTGATAACAGTTTTCAGTATAATCCCTATTTAAACATTTTTATCCAAGAAAACTAATTTTTAATAGTTAACCTAGATACGAGTTATTCGGACTAACAAACGAGGCCGAGAATGCATTGATGCAGGCGGCTTGCGTACTGCTTAGACTCGTTTACATCACTTAGGTGAACAAAACCTTATAATACTAACATACAGATGCCTCATTCCATACAAAGAAACCGTGCCGACGTAACTAGCGTTTTTCGTCTGATTAAACTGATTATATTTTCTAAGAACATCGATCGCGTTCGGCTCCGTTCCATGTATGGTGTTAGCAGCGACTTGCAAGTAAAAGGGTTTAAGTACTCGGTTCGTGTTTTTTTTTATTTAAACACAGTGATGATTTGTTTTATACTATTTTTTGGCACGTTTTTACAGTTTCATTGTACCAAAATGTGTTACAATACAAAGGACACATACATACATTCATTTTGTAAGAGAACTTGGGCCCCTTTGAAAAAACGGTTGTACTTTGATGAATTTGTTTGTATATTGTAGAAAAAACACGTTATATTCATAATTAGAAAACATTTTTTATTTATTTGTCGGGGTTCACGAGATATAACGATGTTTCTGTTCTTGAAATGAACCCTTATTACAATGCAATAAGGTGCATACAAATGTCCAAGTGAAGGAACCTGATCTGTTGTTGTCTGTACATATAAAGTAAAGGACACAAATAGAAAAAAAACAAAATATAAATCCTATTTTTGGATAATATTGCAGACAAGATACCTTATAAGAGACCTGTGTATGCCCAATCTCCTTTATAAAATCATGTGGATGCTTCAGAAATTTAAAACCGCGCCATCTATTGGAATCAATTTTAAATAATCTTTAAAAGTGTGAATTAAGACCCCAATATTCCTTAATTTTGTGCTTAGGAGAGTTAATTAAACAAGAATATACATTTTTTATGAACCACTTTAGAAAATCTTAATATTACACAAAACTCAATAATAAATCGAAGGTTATCACGCCATCTAGTTCAATTTCTATTAACCACGCCAACTAGTGCATCTAGAACCAAATTTTATTTCTTCGCGTTGGGTGCCCGTGCCTTTAGGCAAGACTGCCGGGTGAGCACGGCCTCTATGATTGGTTTTAGTCACGCTTTTTATCACGGTTTTTGTTCCCGAACTGTGATAAAAATTTGTGACTCAATCCTGTCATAGACTCATAGTAGGCCGTGCTCGCCCGCCTGTGTGTAATATTCTCTGGCTTATGACTAAGTCCAAGATATACGAATGATAATCGATACCAACAGTTCAACGTGCTTCCGAGACACGGAGGTGTGTTGGCTTGTATAATAGTAGCCCATCCAAAGACCGACCTCGGCAAGAGTTGCTTAACCTTGAAAATCGATCCGTTGTTATTATTTTACCACTGCTGCAGTATACAAAAAATATAAGAGAATTTAAATCCGCGAGCGGCCTTGAAGCTTTACTGATAGGATTAGACGAGCTTGCCTAATTTTAGATAGACTAAAACAAAAACATCCTTGAACTACATATATATAGTGTTTGTAAACATACATAGTTCATAATAGCATTATATGTTGTAGGTATATAATATTCTCAGAAACGATTGCGCAATATTTACAAAACATTGCGAAATATTAACACACATTCGAATTTCGAACTCTCTTTCGCGCTTTTAAAAACTATAATTCATAGAGGATTATATTTTTAACAATATCAACTAAAGAGAGTAACAAAAGGCGGTTTCATTTTATATGAAAGTATAGTCTTTGCATGTTTTATCTATCATTTTGCACACCGCCTTTACGTATGTTGCATAATATTTTGTTATAAGGAAAAACTGGTCTGTATAAATAGCCTCTCCGCCACAGATTGCATTCAGTCCGACCAAGTCACTCTGTGATGCTGGTCGATTTAAAAAACAAGGAGTTGTATGAGGTTGAAATTATACGACACTATATATTTCGACGTACACACAACACACTTATAAAAAAATATAAAAATATTGCTGCAAAACAAGTTCCAATCAAAATATCGTTAAAAAAAGAAAAAAAATTGTTGCCGAAAAATAAAAAAAAATTGTTCTTGAAAAAAGTTACGTTCAAATATTGTTCAGTTTTCTTTATTTAAAAATCATAACTTTAATTGTTATGTAATCTGCAAGTAAGTCATTTTCTTCAATCTTCATAGTATTTATTGTAGTCTATAATATTTTATATTTACCATAATTATTGTTAATCTGTATATATTTAATAATAATTCGTATTATCTACACAGACGGACATTAGTCTACACAAGAGACACACGTCATCTTTTGATGAATAGCTGTGTTGCAAAAAAAAAAACTTTTTGTTCAACAGTAGGTCAAAGAGTTCAATCAACTCAATTTGACCTGCTTTGAACTAAAATAACCAGTTATCTGATCATTTTAAATTGTCTAGTGGTTGCAAAGGTTACTGCTGAGCATGAGGTACCGGGTTCGATTTCTGGGTCCGGCAGTGTTATTGGGTTTTTCCATCTGCAATTTCTCAGTAGCTCGAACCCACAGACATAAATCTTAACTAGATAACGCAAGTCCCTGCATCTGTATGAAAACCAAGCGTGTCACTTTTTTACACACAATTTAAAAACAAATTTACTTACCAAGGAAACATTTCCAAAGCCTCGGCAAACTCTTTCTATACAGTCTTTACAGCTCAATAATTATGGCATAAAAATACATTTTTCTTGATTTCGGTGGATTTCCGGTGCCGATAATTTTTGACACGCGAGGTATATATATACAATCGCGGCATCTAGTTAGATTTATATCACTGTGCTCGACGCCCATTCACTGGTGACTGGCCCGCCTCTACCCAACCCCTCGGGGAGTACTGGGGTGAAGTTATGTATGTTGTAAAACCCCTTTGTGACATACGGCCTCATGGGCTAAACAATTCTTTATCCTGGACGGGTGTTACGTCGCCTGAAAATTCAATCTAGCTTTCTCGTTAAACGAGCAATTCTTGTATATATGTATATACTAGCTTCTATGAGCGGCTTCGCCCGCGTGAAAGTCGAAAATTGTCAGTGTTTCTCTACTATATTATGTATGTATAGTACATATATACCTTCCTCTTTAATCACTCTATCAACTAAAAAAAATCGCATCAAAATCTGTTGCGTAATTTTAAAGATCTAAGCATACATAGGGACAGACAGACAGCGGGAAATTTTGTATGCATGGGGTTTCGGGGGCCATAAATCCATTTGGCTAGGTGTCGCGGATTCAATTCCCGCACGGAACACATTTGTATGGCCTACAGATAGTTGTTCCGGATCTGGGTCTCTTGTATACGTGAGTTTAAATGTTTGTAAATGCACCCACGATACAGGAAGAAATTCCTAGTGTGGGGCAAAGTTCTAAATAAAAAATATTATTGCCGGGGTCGGTCCGTGCCTCGGTAAGCACGTCATAGTCACGATACGGATAGTTGGAAGCTAAAAGATCAGACAAAAGTCTTGCCAAAGAATTTCGTGTTACCCAGTTACTGGGTTGTCGAATTCAGATAGGACGTCACTCCACGTAAAAAATGCTAGCGCATCCGTTTAAACTGGAAGCCAACCTCGTCATTGATGGGAAATAGGCTAACCAGATTCATTGGGTTACGAAGTTACTGTAATATTACGTAATAATATTACTTAGAACGTAAAAGCGAGACTACCTCGTTAGCAAAGAAGTCGCATGCACGACAGCTTGACTTAGGGGTATACACTGTATCGGTGGCGTGAGGAAGCGCGGGCGCGGGGCGAAGGACTGATGCAGCGACATATGGAGTTGCGTCAGTCTCAGCTTCGCGAGGTCCTGGTGGCGGGACAGGCTTAAACGGCCTCATTACCATCGAGGCGATCCGGCCAGTGCTTGAGCGCTGGCTCGGGAGGAGGCATGGCTCCCTATCGTTTCGGGTGACGCAGGTGCTCTCGGGGCATGGTTGTACGGGAAGTACCTGTGTCGCATAAACAGGGAGCCGGACGCCCGGTGTCACCACTGCGTTGACTGCCGGGAGGACACTACGCGGCATACGCCGGCTGAGTGTGCCGCTTGGGAGGCGCCGCGTCGTGCCCTCATCTCTGAAGTAGGCTGTGACCTCTTGCTGCCAGTCGTAGTTGAGTCTGTGGTCGGCAGCGAGGAGTCCTGGGACGCGGTGGTATCCTTCTGCTAAACAGTCGTCTCGCGGAAGGAGGCTGCGAAGAGTGAGAAGGAGATTTAATCCGCTCGCCCAATCCGCAGCAGACGCGCCGGGTGTCGGCGGAGGGCGGACAACACCCTCTTCCGGCCCCCCTACATGGGTTTAGGGGCGACGGACTCGGGGGGGACATCCATCCGTCAAACACCTCAATCCCCCCCAACCCGAGATCGAGGACTAGCCGGGGGTGGCGGCAATCAGGGCACTATGTATAATGCCCGGGCATTATGAATCCAGTCAAGTCAAATCGGGCAACGTAATGAATACTGATCTATACTTCTATATTTATGATATTGTCTGGTCATTATGAGTATTGCTACGTCACGGTTAGGCAATTCGATATTAGTCCAAGAGCTAGCGCAGCGAGCTCGGGAGCTTAGGGACACCCCAGGTTACTTTAGACCCTGCAGACAGAAATAAGAGCCCCCAAACAAAGTCGACGCAGCGGTTTTCCGACGACTTTGTTGCTTAAATAGTAATTGTAGCGAATCCGAACGCAACACAAACTTTGCGCCCGCATCGCGAGCGCCGCCTCCCGGAAAAGTATCGTAATTAACTATCTATCAGTAAATGAGCCGGCATCAAGGACTCTAACAAAACTTTAATTAGTGTTTAAATGCCAATTTTCTCACTGTTAACAGTTGTAATTGTGTGTGTTGTGATTTATAAATAAACAGTCCAACGATATTTGTGAGCTTAAATGAATATCTCCTATATAATCGTACTTACCTACCTAGGTGCTAAGGCGGCTTAGGTGGGTATAAAATCTCAAACTCATTCAACTCAAAGCAACATAATTGTGATACGAAACTAACGAGCAATTTCACTTGCTCAGGTTATATTTTAGCGTCTTTCATTAAAAAAAAAACAATAGGCTCGCTCTTGACCACTATCTCACCTGATGGTAAACGATGATATGGTCGACGGTGTAGCACGCTTACCTAGAAGTAACTTATTCACTCTTGACTTAAAGACCCCTAGATTGTAGCTGTCGGGAAACGACAGACTTTGGCATGGAATTCCACTTCTAAGCTGCACGCATAATAAAACTGTTCCCAAAACGTTATGTGCGTATGGGTGGGATGTCCACCATGTACCGATGGCGCATCGCCGTACTTCTGGTAGTCCGATGATGAAAAGGGGTAGGTGGAATTAGATCGTGCAATTCCATCGCACACCCCGAAATGTAACCGATAAAAAAAACCGACGAGCTGGCAATCTGGTTAGATTGGAAAACAATCCCGACATAATCGGGCAAGTGTCAAGGAGATGATGATTTCAACTTAGCTCAAAAAGTATCTGCCATGTTATTTTTCATTTAAATTGTGTTTAATTGAATATATATAGTATTATTGTTTTCTTTTGTTTCAGAAAATGATGGCTGTAGTCTAATTTGGTAATAAGAGAAGATAAAAGTGAATAATAAGCAAAAGCAGTAAGGAGAAGTCTTCACAATGTTTCAAAAACCGGCTTTCGGAACTTCTACCGCCAATTTTGGTAAATACATATTTTTTTTTGGTTTAGCATAAAATATATTGTCATCATTTCAATTGGCATAACGGAATTCAGCATAATGATCATTACACATATTATTAGTAGGCATAAATGTTTGCCATAATGTATAATTCCATAAATTCTGTTGGCATAATAATAATAAAGCACAATGTTATTAACGCATAATCATATTTACACATACTGTTCTTCGGAATAAAACAAACATGTTCGCGGGTGGCCCTTCCACTCCGCCGCACCTTAACCTAACCCAATCGAGTCATGATTAATAGACGAATAAATATTATGCCTTAATAATTTATGCAACTTCAAATTTGACCAAATGACAATTAAGCTAACCTTTGCAGTATGCCAAAGTATTATCATGCTAATAAAAGTTATGCGAAAACATTATGCAAAAAATATATTTTGCCTTAAAATTTTATGCCAAGAGGGGGATTCCAGTTTATTTTTATTTATTTTTTTGTTGCAACAAAGCGTATCGCTCTTCGCCATGCGTGACATAGACTAATGACTATACGTCCCAATTAGGACGTATTCGAGTCTTCACAATGCGCGTGCTCATAACATATCTGTTTACTAGAATATTATTGTGTCACATGCTTTTGTGTGCTTGCATGCCATACGCTTCCCAAACACTGCATATTCTGAAAGCCAGAAACAAAAGTGGCGAACACCAGAAAAGCCTTGAGTTTCGGTTGCATGTGGAAGTACATAAAACTAGATTTATTCTGTCGACACTTGATAGGGGCGATTTTATTGCCAACAACCGAACACATATCTAGATACTGTAATGCTACTAAAAAAACCGGCCAGAAAAAGACTAAAACACTTAGCCCGTCCTAGGAATATAACCTAGGACCTGATGGTCAACAATAGCGCTTGCGATCACTAGACCAAAGAGGCTTTATTAGTTTCGTGGTTGCGCAATGGCTAAGACCTCACCTCTCGTGCAATTTTAAATCCGGGCAAGTACCAATGTGACTTTTTCAAATTCATATGTATAATACTCACAACGGATCTTTGTGGCTCTAAAGTTGGTTCTGTCAACTTTTGCGCACGAAACAGATTAACTGCATAGAGTCATTTAATGGGCTCCAGTGTTTATTGTATGACATCCAAGATTTTTAATAAATTGCCATGTTGCATTACTGATATTGACAACTTGCACATATTTAAGCATAAGCTAAAGGAATTTCTAACTGATAAGGCGTATTACAGTGTGAAGGAGTATCTAAACGGGAATCCTTATGGCAGATAGTATTAATGAAAATAATAATGACATACTCTGATCTCAATTATTATTTATCTAGGACTTTATTTTATTTTATTGACATTAGTTTAATTATCTACTCTGACATTTATTTAAATTTTGACTACTGGATACCCCTTGACATTAAAAATAAAATAGTTTAATGATTTTGTAATATTTATTGTTATTCGGCTTGATATTGAATATTTGTTGTATTTTGAAACTGAGTTGTAATTTATGTGTAAGATTTTGCATGCCCATATGACGGCAGAGCATGGAGAACATTAAAAAACATGTATAACATCTTTACCCCTACCTATGCTGGCAAATAAATAATTTTTGAATTTTTGAAAAAAAGTAAACGAGATAGGGTGATGCGACAAACGTATGCGAGTGAAAGAGACAGTTATACAATGCTATTTTCACTTTCAATATTGACACAAAAATAGCTAGTGCGCAGCCTCTTGCAGCCAATTCAGAGCCACAAAGATCCGTTGTGAGTATTATACTTTTTCCAAGTTTATCTTGGACATCACAAGCAACGGTGAAGGAAAACATCGTGAGGAAACCTGGACTTATATAGTTAATGTAAGTCTGAAATAGCCAAGTCAGAGGCCTGCGGGGTTTCCAGAAACTCTGACACCAGAGGTACATTGAGATACTTCTTCTTCTCACACGAAAAGAAGAAGTATCTGAATGTGCCTTATATCTAATATATAAAATTCTCGTGTCACAGTTTTCGTTGCCAAACTCCTCCGAAACGGCTTGACCGATTTTGATGAAATTTTATATGTATATTCAGTAGGTCTGAGAATAGTTTTTTTTTTTTTTTTTTTTAATGGGTGTAGGTATGTAGGGTAGGTAGGGTAGGGTAGGGAACGTAGGGTAGGGTAGATAAATGTTTGGTCTTTTTATGGCAAAACAAAGCCGTTTGCCGGGTCAGCTAGTATATCTATATAATACCAATATTATAAAGAGGAAAGATTATTTTGTTTGTTTGTACCGAATAGGCTCCGAAACTACTGGACCGATTTAAAAAATTCTTTCACCAATAGAAAGCTACATTATTCCTGAGTGACATGGGCTATTTTGTAATCCCGAAAACGGGTCCTGTGGGGTGGTCCAAGGGAGCGAAGCCGCGGGGAACAGCTAGTAAGGTGCAAATCAGTATCCACAACGCCGCACTGCACATGTGTCTGCGTGGGGGATGACAGCCTCCCTCCCTTCCTCTAACAGCGAGGAGACCCGAGTCCCAGCAGTGGAAATATAGGCGTATCTTTTTACCCGACTGCCGAAGGAGGGTAATGTGTTTATCAGTCTATGTATGTATGTGTTTATCAGTCTATGTATGTGGCGTTCCAGAGACCAAACGCGTTGGCCGATTTTGATGATTCATACGTCAATCGATTCGTCTGAACCCTGCGAGTGTCATAGGCTACGTTAAAATTGGACAATAGAAAAATTGCGGTTTTTGGGCGCCATATTGTGGGGTCCCAAATTTTTTTTTTCTTCTATACCCATTGTGTGGGGTATCAAAATAAAGGGTTTTAAGAGGTGATTTCAAAAATATATAACACTTATATGTTTAAATGTATCTAATTCGAAAAAAACTTAACTAAAAACTTATAAATAAAAAAAGTTAAATCAAAAAATCAAAAAACCCGACTGCTTCAAAAGCGAACTAAAAAGACGTGAACAAGGAAAAAATCATGCTGTGCAGGCGGAGGATACACCAGATTTTGGTCAGCCAGCCCGCGAATATGTATCCTCCGACTGCACAGCATGATTTTTTCCTTGTTTACGTCTTTTTAGTTCGCTTTTGAAGCAGTCGGGTTTTTTTTACCCAAATTATATTTCCGCCACTCGACTCGCCCTCGACTTATTCTCCCTCGTGGTCTTAGCTTGTATTGCGACGCAATATATTTTGCGCAGTACTCTAACTTTCCATGACGTTGTATAAAAACATTGGTGACTCACACATGTACATATTTGTAGGTATGAGTCATCTGTGTTTACTTGTAACTAGTGACGTAGCGGCGGCGATTATATACTGCGGTATACAAGTTCGATTACAGTGTTGAGGAAAATAATTATGATAAATGTTTTGTGCTTTTTATTTTACTCACGATGAGCTCGCGTTTGACAACTATCTCACCTGATGGTAAGCCATGATGTGGTCGACGGTGAAGCACGCTTGCCTATAAGTAACCTATTCACTCTTGACTTAAATAGGGACCCCTAGGTTGAGGCTTAACATAACTGGCCGCATATGGCTGTGCTATACACCTCTAACTACCTCTTGGAGGATAACAAGTATGATGTTATGTTTTGTATGTAAAGCCTTTTTATGTTTAACTAGCGGACGCTTCGCGGTTTCACCCGCGTTGTTCCCGTTCTTGTGGGAATACAAGGATAAAAAAAAATAACAAAAACCCGACTGCTTAAAAAGCCAACTAAAAGACGTAATCAAGTAGAAAGTCATGCTGTGCAGTCGGAGGATACATATGCGCGAGTTGGCTGGCCAAAACCAGATGTATCCTCCGACTGCATAGCATGATTTTTTTCTTCTGTACTTCTTTAAAAGTTAAGTAAAAAAGTTGTAAATAAAAATATAAATATTTTTATTTACAACTTTTTAGTTATTTCATTTAGAGTCAGGTACGTTTAAACATACGAGTATTATATATTTTTGTAATCACCTCTTAAAACCCTTCATTTTGATACACCACACGATGGGTTTGGTAGTGAAAAAAATTTGGCCCCCACAATATGGCGCCCAAAATCCGCCATTTTAACCCCCGCCGGAAAAAGAGGGGTGTTATAAGTTTCACGTGTGTTGCTTTGTATCTGTGTGTCTGTCTGTGGTATCATAGCGCGTAAACGGATGAACCGATTTCGATTTAGTTTTTTTTGTTTGAAAGGTAATTTTGTCAAGAGTGTTCTTAGCTATGTTTGAATAAAATCGGTTCAGCCGTTCAAAAGTTATGGGCGTTTTACTGTTAGAATCGGGGTGTTTTCGCAAGATAAATGTGTTTACTTGTTCTATTATCCAATTTTAATGTAGCTAGTGACACTCGCAGGGTTAAGACGAATCGATAGAGAAAAGAATCATCAAAATCGGCCAACGCGTTTGGTCTCTAGAACGCCATATAGGAACAAACATACATTCATACTTACATACATACATACATTGACTGATGAACACATTACCCTCCTTCGGCAGTCGGGTAAAAAGAAGCCTATATCGCCCGGGGATAGTGTAGCTTCTCAATGGTGAAAGATGTATTGAAAATATTCGTATTTTTGTAACGAATTGGTATAGATTTATAATGACATCATATAATTGCTGATATCCTTCAGATAAAATATGTCAAGTGTGGTATTTTTCGATTTACCGATAAAAATGTAAACAAAGCAGTGTTATTGAATTTATTGATAAATAACACGATGTTGTCATTTGGACAAGCTATCTATAAAAATATTTTTACACAGAATAATTGTTGGTTAGAATTTCTTCTTAATCTATATAGGATCAATCTGCCTAGCCTTTTCCTAACTATGTTGGGGTCGGCTTCCAGTCTAACCGGATTCAGCTGAGTACCAGTGTTTTACATGGATCGACTGCCTATCTGACCTCCACAACCCAGTAACTGGGTAACACAGTACCCCTTGGTAAGACTGGTGTCAGATCTCAAGCTTCTGACTACTCGTAACGACTGTCAAAGATCTTCAAATGACAGCCGGGACCAACGGCTTAGCGTGCTTTCCGAGGCACGGAGGAAACTAGGTATGTTGAAAATGGTCACCCATCCACGAACCGACCTCGTCAAGCGTTGCTTAACCTTGGTGATCGACCCGTGCGGCTGTTATTATTTAGCCATGAGCTCCTCAACCTATATAGGATATAGATAGCTTAACCTATATAGGATATGTATAAAAAAAAATGTAAACAAAACTGTCCAAAAGGAGGTCCAATATTGATATTAGGGAGCCTTAAAAGCTGGTAGCTGTTGCCTACAAAACTGTGGGTGTACTATTCCTTTGGGTGATGTTATATTATAACTTATTCCATTATTTTCAGGCTCCTTCAACTCCGCGACGCCGACGGCTTCGCCCTTTGGCGGCTTCAAGCCGACGACCGCTACGAGCGCGTTTGGAGCTCCGCCCGCGTTCGGGGCAGCTACCGCGACTCAACCGACCACTGGTGGAGGTATTTATTTATTTATTTACTAGCTGACCCGGCAAACTTTGTTTTGCCATAAAAACACCAAACATTTATCTACCCTACCTACCGTACCTTACACTACCTACACTACCCTACCCTACCCTACCCTACCCTACCCGACCCTACACTACCCTACACTACCCTACACTACCCTACCCTACACTACACTACCCTACCCTACCCGACCCTACACTACCCTACCCGACCCTACACTACCCTACCCTACCCTACCCTACCCTACCCTACACTACCCTACCCTACCCAACCCTACACTACCCTACACTACCCTACCCTACACTACCCTACCCTACACTACCCTACCCTACACTACCCTACCCTACCCTACACTACCCTACCCTACCTACCCTACCCTACCTACCCTACCCTATCTACCTACCAACTTGTTGAACTATTTATTTGAATAAGAAATAATATATATACTACTATACGAATGCAACCAACTTTTGTTTCTACCGGCAGCGTTGATCTAATTAAAATTTAGAACATAAAATTTGCTATTGTGAGTCCACCTTAAAAGATAGACATATGGTGTCACGGACTTTTTTTTAGAACTTTTAAAGAGAAACAATTCCATCATACATGATATTTGCGTAACTTAAACCATTTACGCAGCGCACGCAATGGAAGCTCTCAAAAAGGAATATTTTTTCCCGTTTTGTAACATTTTTCATTTATGCTCGGCTCCTATTGGTCGTAGCGTGATGTTATATAGCCTATAACCTTCCTCGATAAATGGACTATCCAACAGTGAAAGAATTTTTTAAATCTGCCAAGTAGTTTCGGAGCCTATTCAATTCATACAAACAAACAAACAAACAAAAAATCAAACCTTTCCTCTTTATAATATTAGTATAGAAAACTTCATGCAACATACGAGTACATAGTCGGGCTTAATGCCTGAGGCATTCTCTACCAGTCAACCAAGGGTGGTGGAGAGATAACATGGCAGGTGCATAAAATTGAAATAATTATTGAAGTAAAATTTAATAACAATATATATAGGTAATTTTGTTATGAGGTTTCGGTAAATTAAACTTTAATGGGATCACGGAAAGTTTAGTTTCCGCTAATTTTAGAGTCTAATTCATAGACGACACGGTTGGCGTAGTGGTTGAGCGAATGGCTGCTGCGCTGCGTGTCGCGGGTTCTATTTCCGCACGGAACAAATATTTGTATGACCTACAGATAGTTGTTCCGGCTCTGGGTGTTGTGTATATGAGCTTATAAATGTTTGTAAACGCACCCACGATACAGGAAGAAATTCCTAGTGTGGGGCAAAGTTTTTTAAAAAATAAATAAAAAGAATATGTTTTTTAATGCACCCACGATACAGGAGAAATTCTTAGTGTGGGGCACGTTTATAAAAAATAAATTTGTTTATTAAAAAATCTTTTTTAGGGTTCCGTACCTAAAGGGTAAAAACGGGCCCCTATTACTAAGACTCCGCTGTCCGTCTGTCTGTCACCAGGCTGTATCTCATGAACGGTGATAGCTAAACAGTTGATATTTTCACAGATGATGTATTTCTGTTGCCGCTATAACATATAAATACTAAAACCAGAGTAAAATAAATATTTAAGTTGGGCTCCCATACAAGAATGTTTTTTTCTTTTTTTTTTTTTTTTTGCGGTTTTTTGCAATAATGGTACGGAACCCTTCGTGCGCGAGTCTGACTCGCATTTGGTCGGTTTTTTTTAAAGCAAGCTTTTTTCGTATCCATGATTGTCTCTAGAAAAAATTAATATTTCACAAAACTCAAATCGAAGCTTATCACGCCATCTAGTGCAATTTACTTGAACCAAATTCTATCCCCAGGTCTATTCGGCACCACGAACACAACTGGAGGCCTATTCGGCGGGACCACAGCCTCGACTTCCACGGCCGGCTTCGGGGCGACCACGTCGGGCTTCGGCTTCGGCGCCGCGCAGCCGACCACTGGAGGCCTGTTTGGAAATACTCCCACTGTCGGTGGTGGTGGGGGGTTGTTCGGGACTACGCACAATCAGACGGCTTTTGGGGCTAAGCCTACTGGTGAGTCTTTGATTCGAATGGCCTAATTCTAAAATTATACTAAACTTGCTGACCCCCGCGGCTTCGCGCCCGTCAGCTGGCTATCTACCTACCAACCGCCTACCTATTTACCTACCTTACCTACCTACCTATCTACCTACCTTACCTACCTACCTATCTACCTACCTTACCTACTCACCTGCCCTACCGATCAACCTACCTACCCTACCCTATCCCACATACCTACCTAACCTTCCATACTTACCCACCCTATCCTATATACCCTACTTACCTATCTACCTACCCACCTACCCTACCTACATAACTACCTACCAATTTGTTAAACTATTTATTTGAATAAGAGTTAATACTACAATACGAATGTAACTAACTTTTTTCTACCGGCGATCTAATTAAATTTTGACACAAAAGCTGCTATTGTGACTTAACTATGATAGTGAGATATATTCTCTCGCACCTAAATATATGGTAGGTAGGTAGGGTAGGTAGCAAAGCAAGTAGGGTAGGTGTAGTTGTCGGCACGTAACTTGGCAAAAGTCGTTAGATGCGCACGAGTCGTTTTTAGGTCCCTTTGGTTACCAATACCAAGCGGGACGCGAGGAACGTGTAGCACGGTTAGCACCGTTCCGAGCGCGCGATTGATTGATAAGTTGACACAAGGATCGACTGACCAGGACGACTGGTCAGTTCGCGTACTACGTATGAACTTATCCCCACTACTCCAAAACCCCTTGCCAAGTTACATGCCTGGGGCTATAGGCAGTTGACGGGTGCGAAGCGAAGCCGCGGGCGCAGCTTGTATTAAATAATTATCCTTTTCCACCACCTTGTCTATTATGTAACACATTGGCTAAGAAAGTCGTTTCAAAATATGAACATTTAGACACAAGATTATAAAACATAAATTAAAAAAAAAAAACATAATAACAGTTACGAAATGACTTTTGTATGGATCATTATGTAACTGGCAGAATGATACTGAACCTGTTACCTCTCGAAAAAGCGCGCGTTGATTGTGTGTATATAGTCTGTGGATTTTTGTCTAAACGTGTCTAATAAATTGTTGTTGGAAATTATTTGCATTTATTTAATTAAGTAAGCTCATCAGATAGTGGATAAAGAATCGTTCGTGCCGAGCATAAAAAGGTTTTAAAACCCGCATGTAGCTTTCGACTATTCTATTATACTTTCGAAATTGTCTACATCACTCGTGTTAAAATCTCGACTTTTTATGCTAGACACGAAATGTACTATATTTTTCTCACAAACAGCTGAAATAGCTAGCAGCTCGGATTAATATTATAATAGAGACGATACATAATTCCTCCGATGATAAGTTAATCTCTGCTTGAAGGTGCTTCGTCATCTATATGTGTCCTTATTAGTATGAGACTTTAGTTATAATAATTAAAAAAATATATATCGTGTTGATTCCCGTAAGAAATCAGTATTGTATTTTTTTTTTGTACGTTTCCCTACCTAATTTTTATAAATAAATTAATCTTTATCCAGGTTTCGGTTTCGGCGGCACAACCACGACAGGCGCACCCGCCGGCAGTCTCTTCGGCTCAACTCCATCCACTGGAACTGGTCTCTTCGGTCAGCAAACCAACACTCTAGGAGGTGGCGGACTGTTCTCCAATAATACTGGTAAGTGAACATGACTGTACTCCGGCGTGCGTGTATGACTAGATGTATGAACGTGAGTGAAGCAAAAAAAGTATTTAGGCCCCCCTTACGTACTAGTTGGCCGCCTAGGCGGTTCATTTGAGCGGCCAGCCACCTGACGCGGTTGGAATAGCGGCTGACCGCCAACGGCGGTAATGTATGAGGTGAATGGCTAATGAGCGATTGTAATTCTATTTTGGACCGCACGGGAACATTGTATTGAACAAGTGACTGGCTGAAAAACCGCGCGAGCCAAATAAAAACAAAATCTACTACTGTAACGGACGGTACTAATAAAATTGTTGCGATGCACTTCCATAATTGTTCAAATATAAACATTAGCCTCTAATTATTTCTATGTTATGTCTTATGGTTCCTAGTTGTATGTAAACAAAAAATCCAACGTTCTTGTTCATAAGTTGCTCTTACTTATTTTCTCATAGAGGGTGATAAAAAGTAGAGTGTCCACCTCGGGAGCAACACTATTTTAAGCTCGAGTGCCGGACTTTTTAACCCCAGCCGGAAAAAGAGGCGTGTTATAAGTTTCACGTGTGTTGCTGTGTATCTGTGTGTCTGTCTGTGGCATCATAGCGCCTAAACGCATGAACCGATTTTGATTTAGTTTATTTTTTTGTTTGAAAGGTGATTTTGTCGAGAGTGTTCTTAGCTATATTTGAATAAAATCGGTTCAGACGTTCAAAAGTTATGGGCGTTTTACTGTTTGATTCGGGGTGTTTTTGCAAGATAAATGTGTCGAGGTTTTTTTTTATTTTGATTAATACTTATACTCTACTACTGCTACTACTCTAGAATCCCTCGCTCCGCCCTGGATTAAAAAAAAACACTCTCACCTTTAAAATTGTTGTTTGATCCCTAGGTAAACAATTGACTATTTCACACCCCCTATTGCTGTGTGGGAGACTCCCTTAATAGTTATTTATGCTACAAGTGCGGAAGGTAGGTGATTCCCGATGAGTGGCATTTTTATTCACGAGCGAGCGAAGCGAGTGAGTGGATGAATCGACACGAGTCGGAAATCATCTTACGTACGTGTATCATACAACATTTTACTATGCATTGTGCGAGGAAATAAATAAATTAATAAAATTAAATTAGTAAAATAGCGGGCTTATTCAAGCGCGTTCAGCATATCCACAGATTAACTAATAGTTCCTCGGGCATATCTACTGCGCATGTGCGAATAGCTGTCACATCGTAACGCAATAAGGCACGAGCAAAATATACGTTCTGCCAAACATATTTAATGAATATTTAAAATTAATTTATTGATCAAAAACTAAATCTAGATTAATTAAAAACGCCTAAAATAAAGTATTAGTTTTATTTTACCTTTTATATGAATGATAATCTGTACATAACTAATTTTTAAAACTTTTCTCAAATAATAAAAACTCTATGCGTCGGGCTGACGTTGGAGTTAAAAATTAAAAAAGTACAGGAAAGTAAAAAGCACTAGTGAAAAAAAGTGACACTTTCCGCACAGTTTGGCTGCTTGGAAAACCGCTCTTTTCGAGGACATGCATTGTAAAATATTTTACAATGCATGTCCTCGAAAAGAGCTGTTAATTTAATTTAATTTTTGTTAAATTAATTTTAAATATTCATTAAATATGTTTGGCAGAACGTGTATTTTGCTCGTGCCTTATTGCGTTACGATGTGAAAGCAATTCGCACATGCGCATTAGATATCATAGACTAATATATAAAAGATTGGTAGATATGCCCGAGGAACTATTAGTTAATCTGTGGATATGTTGAACGCGCTTGAATAAGCCCGCTATTTTATTAATTTCATTTTATTAATTTTGTTTATTTCCTCGCACAATGCATAGTAAAATATTGTATGATACACGTACGTAAGATGATTTCCGACTCGTGTCGATTTATCCACTCACTCGCTTCGCTCGCTCGTGAATAAAAATGCCACTCATCGGAAATCACCTACCTTCCGCACTTGTAGCATAAATAACTATTTCAATCATTTGTATGGCTTTGGGTCACTAAGATGCTTGCTTATACTGTGAAAATTTTAAGACTGTAGCTCCAACCGTTTGTATGTAAAACCCGTGTGGCAGACAGACCGACACGTGAGTGACAGCAATAGGGTTCCGTTTGGACCCTACGGGTACGGAACCCTAAAAATTAACAGTATTGCAGTTCACAGAATTACGTCTTATATTACGTATAATATTCACAGCGGATCTTTGTGTCTCTGAAGTTGGCTCTGTCAACTATTGCGCACGAAAAAACGTAAGCGAGTGAAAGAGACAGTTATACATTGATATCTCCACTTTTAATATTGACACAAGATTAGCTAGCGCAGGCTCTTGCAGCCAATTCAGAGACACAAAGATCCGTTGTGAATATTATAAATTAACTAGCTAACCCGGCAAACTTTGTTTTGCCTTACATCACCATAACATCATCTACCCTACCAATCCTACCCTAGCTACCCTACACTACCCACCCTACCCTACCCTATCCTACCCTATCCTACCTACCCTACCCTCCCTACCCTACCCTACCCTACCCCACCTATCCTATCCTACCTACCCTACCCTATCCCACCATACCTACCTACCCTATCCTACCATACCTACCTACCCTACCCTACCCTACCTTTTAAAATAAAGATAGTAGCCGATTCTCAGACCTACTGAATATGCATTTAAAATTTCATAAAAATCGGTCATGCCGTTTTGGAGGAGTATGATAACTAACATTGTGACACGAGAATTTTATATATATAAGATGATTTTTCAATGTTTTCAGCGGGTGCATTCGGCCAGCAACAGCAACAACAACAGCAGCAGTCGGGCACGGGGCACGTCAAGTACAACCCCGTGGTCGGCACAGATGTGGTCGTCAAATCCGGCACGTCGCAGAGCGTCAACATCAAACATCATTGTATTACTTGTATGAAGGTGAGAGCATTCATCAAAATCATTAAATACTGGCTGTGCACGCGGCTTCGCTCCCGTCATCTGCCTTACCCTACCCTACCCTATCTACATTCCTTTTTTTTTCTTTTATAAGATCCTTCTCCTAACACTAACAAACACAACAAAAAAAGAATTGCAATTATTCACGCGTGCTGCCGTGAATTAGGGAAATTATATATATATATATATAGACTAGCTGTCTCTTTTTATTATTTCTTTCTCCAAAATCTTTGGAACTACTAATGTAGATTGTGGGATTTGCGGGGCAAGTTAAATGATGAACAGTTTAACAGTTTGGTTTATTATTCAACACAATATAAATCTTCATAAAATAATTTAATACAGGATGTATTCGTCTTCGCTCTCAACCTCCAACCATCACTCCACTGACATATCACCTTATACCTCTTTCTCGCACTATCATTCCTTCTCTCTCACCACGTTGCATTCCATTCCTCATAGATTTACACTAATTGATAGTGAGATTTACACTCATCCTACATTTATATATAGACTAGCTGTCCCACGCGGCTCCCATCAAATGGCTACCTACCTACCTACCCTACATACATGAATGTTGCCTAACTTTAACCGCTTACGCAGCGCACGCAACGGAAGCTCTCAAAAAGGAACATTTTTAATTTATGCTCCGCTCCTATTGATCGTAGCGTGATTTTATATAGTCTATAACCTGCCTCGATAAGTCAGCTATCCAACACAAAAATATTTTTTCAACTCCAACCAGTAGTTCATGAGATTAACGCGTTCCAACAAACAAACAAACTCTTTAGCTTCATAATATTAAGTATAGAGAGATGAAACGCCAGTGCTCTTATATAATATTCTTCTTGTTTACCACCTTTTTAGTTTGTTTTTATTATGAGAGCTGGATAAGAATCAACATCACTTTTTGGGGGTAGGTGGAACAGGGTCTTAAGTCCCACAAACCTCCATTGAAACAGGCGGATCCTCCGACCAGACGGGTCGTGTGTTTGGTCCGGGCAACTGCCCAATGATTGATGTAGTGACTAGTGTTCAAATCACTCCGAAAACTTTGTTTACGCGATGCAGGATTTGTGTGACGTCATGTTATTACAACTTAATTTATTTACGGCTTTCAAGTTATATTTTTTTTATCCAATTACTTTTAAACATGTATGTGCCATATATTTTTGTAACCAGCTCCTCATAAAACCCTTCATTTTGATACCTCAAAAGATGGGAATGGAAGAAAAAAAATTGGGCCCCAAACAATATGGCGACCAAAACCTGTCATATTTTTTTAACGTCTCCTAATTAGGACCACTTGGGCGGTCAGAACGCATCAAACGATGTCTTAATTAAATCAATCCGTCTAGCGGTTTGAAAGATATGAGGTAATAAAGTAATAGTAAAATATTACATACATACAAGATACGCGCGAAAAACATAACCCTTTCCTTGCAGCCGGGTAAAAATGGGGTTATGGTACATTACTTGGTACTATTCTGTAAACAACATAATATTTTGTCTGCAGGAATATGAGAACAAGTCGTTAGAAGAGCTTCGTCTAGAAGACTACGTGGCCGGCCGAAAGGGCAACACCAGCGGAGTGTTCGGCGGGTTCCAACAGCAGACTGAGAACAAGCCGCTCTTCGGGAACACCTGTAAGTATTGTACCGTGGTTTAATATGAGAACAAGTCGTTGTAAGAGCTCCGTCTAGAAGACTACGTGGCCGGAAAAAAGACAGCACCAGCGGAGTATTCGGCGGGTTCCAACAGCAGACTGAGAACAAGCCGCTCTTCGGGAACACCTGTAAGTATTGTAGTGTGATTAATAATGAGAACAAGTCGTTAGAAGAGCTTCGTCTAGAAGACTACGTGGCCGGAAAAAAGACAGTACCAGCGGAGTATTCGGCGGGTTCCAACAGCAGACTGAGAACAAGCCGCTCTTCGGGAACACCTGTAAGTATTGTAGTGTGATTTAATATGAGAACAAGTCGTTAGAAGAGCTTCGTCTAGAAGACTACGTGGCCGGAAAAAAGACAGCACCAGCGGAGTGTTCGGCGGGTTCCAACAGCAGACTGAGAACAAGCCGCTCTTCGGGAACACCTGTAAGTATTGTACCGTGGTTTAATATGAGAACAAGTCGTTGTAAGAGCTCCGTCTAGAAGACTACGTGGCCGGAAAAAAGACAGCACCAGCGGAGTATTCGGCGGGTTCCAACAGCAGACTGAGAACAAGCCGCTCTTCGGGAACACCTGTAAGTATTGTAGTGTGATTTAATATGAGAACAAGTCGTTAGAAGAGCTTCGTCTAGAAGACTACGTGGCCGGAAAAAAGACAGCACCAGCGGAGTGTTCGGCGGGTTCCAACAGCAGACTGAGAACAAGCCGCTCTTCGGGAACACCTGTAAGTATTGTACCGTGGTTTAATATGAGAACAAGTCGTTGTAAGAGCTCCGTCTAGAAGACTACGTGGCCGGAAAAAAGACAGCACCAGCGGAGTATTCGGCGGGTTCCAACAGCAGACTGAGAACAAGCCGCTCTTCGGGAACACCTGTAAGTATTGTAGTGTGATTTAATATGAGAACAAGTCGTTAGAAGAGCTTCGTCTAGAAGACTACGTGGCCGGAAAAAAGACAGCACCAGCGGAGTGTTCGGCGGGTTCCAACAGCAGACTGAGAACAAGCCGCTCTTCGGGAACACCTGTAAGTATTGTACCGTGGTTTAATATGAGAACAAGTCGTTGTAAGAGCTCCGTCTAGAAGACTACGTGGCCGAAAAAAAAAAGGAAAGTCTATTTGTATTTTTCGCATTGTATGTGCTACCATAACGTTCATCCGATTAAGATAATATTTTTTCATGTTATTGCTTTCATTACGCGGAAGTTTACTGCGACTAACTTGCGGCAGCCGAGTACTAGCTAGCATTATATAAAATATATTGTATTCATATTCATAGCATTTCGTAATTCACTGTATTTGATTTGTCTTTATTTTACGATATGACTGTATACTTAAATGTTACTTTTTCTTTACAGCATTCGGTCAGCCAGCCACCACCAGCGCCCCGTCAGTGTTTGGGGGCGGCGCCCTGGGCGGCGCGGGGAGCTTCGCAGCGCAACCCTCGTCGTTTTCGTTCGCCGGCAATGCCGCCACCACCAACACCACCGGCCTGTTCGGAGCTAACAAGCCGGCCTTCGGCGCTGCGCCTACCACTGGTAAGTTTACTTTCGATGGTTTATCAACTTTCTAACCAAACCAGAAAACTTTCACAGAGTTAACTAACAAATTATGTGTAGATATATTGTCAATAGGGTAGTTGACAAAAAATATCTATTTAGTCCTTCAGTTAGATCACCTAAAAATATTGGATACCCATTGAGATAATATGTACTACGTACTAGAGAAGCTATCCTAAGCAAAATACATGCTCCATTTTGACAAGACACTAAAATTCGCTGCAGCGCTGAAACAATAATTAGTCGTCTATCAAAACAATAAAAACATGCAGCGCTAGAGCGCTTCTAAGGTGTAGTTTTCTCGTGACCAAAAAGACGGAAGCGACGTGATTTTCATGGCGCTTACGCGTTTCGTTCATTATGTTATAATGTAATACGTACGCCCGACAGCCCGATTCTCGTGAGCATTGTTAAATCGCGAAAAACATTAAATCAAAGTGTTTTAATAATAGTTTATGCAACGATCATATAATAGTGGTTATTATAACACGAGTGTGGGTTGAAAATAGTATCACACAAGTGTTTTAATACCTAATTATATGCCGTTGCACACACTATTTTATCTTCACTCATACAGTTGAAATAGAACAAAAGTGGAAACGAATTTTGATTCTCTTTGCGCCGCGCGCATCCATAGATAATGACAATAAATTAAAAACTTGCTATAAAAATTAAAAAGTTATTTTATGATGCAGTTGTTTAAAAATAGAACGAATATGTTGCACTGTAATAGCTTTTTTTTTATTTTACCTGTCCACGATACAAAAGCAATTTATACAATCTTTTTTGAATTCATATTTGTAACATTACATTTTGAGTGTAGATAAATTAATATTAAACAATACTCGTTGTTGCAGGTGGAACAGGACTATTTGGTGCTACCACCACACAAGCGCCCAGTTTCGGTACCAACACCTCAACATTTGGGTTTGGTGCTACCACTATCAATCAGGTGAGTTTCTATATTTATTTACTTTTACACGGCTCGTGTATTATAACATAAGATGCTAGCAATTCTGCAATTGTTTAACAAAGATTTTGTCCTCATCCCACCGGTTCCCTTCTACCATCTAGACGCACTGCAAGTTACCATCTGCATCCTCACCTGGTTGCCATTCCACCAATTCGCACCAAGCGCTTCCAAACATCCTTCATAATGCGCATAGCGAATGAGCGAAACTCACTGCCTGCGTCTGTGTTTCCGAACGCATACAATCCGAATTTCTTTAAAGTTAGAGTGAACAGGCTTCTTCTTAGTAAACTCACTCCATCGTCGACTTTCTCTGTCACCTCTGACCTAGACTAGAGTCAAGAGGAAACCAAAAAAAAATGTTTTCAAAGTCAAAGTCAAATGTGTTTATTTCAAGTAGGCCATTATGTGGCACTTTTGAACGTTAAAATTTACATTAAAAAAAAAATGATTCTACCGTGCATTCGGAAATGTAGGTTGTTATGGAGAAGAACGCACAAGAAACTCCATACTTACTCTTTTAAAAAAAAGTTTTATACAATATTTATATAGGTACATACATTAATAAATTCGTATACGTGAGGACGATGTACCCAGCACTACTATACTACATATAGGTATGAGAGAATTACAAGCATTAACAGGTAAATTCCTTTACTTGATAAATAGGAACATGGTCCTCACGTACTTACAAATAGTGCAAACATAGGTACATTACCTAATTAAACAACAACAGAACAGTATAGTGAATATAATACAAATTAACCATTTTGATTTTGTCCACACCAAAGATAGGCCTATGGAGCAGGACCAGCATGTTTCCAAGCATTTTTATCTTGAATATAATCATCTAATTTGTAATATGCTTGTTTACAAAGTGTGCTTTTAACTATTGTTTTAAATTTTCTTTCATTTAACTTTAATATCTCACAAGGTATTTTGTTATAGAATTTAACACAGTACCCCATGAAAGATGTGTGTACTTTAGCTAATCTATATGATGGTTGATCTAACTTATCTTTATTTCTGGTATTACAATTGTGTCTATCACTAACTTTACTAAAGAGATTTAAATTTTTCCTTTTAAATATTGAGTCTGGCCAAATCTGCGCCGAAGTTGAATGAACTGTTTGAAAACCGCGAGAGTGTGATGGAAGACGCAAAGGGTGGGGGTCGGGGCGGGTCAGGGTCATACTCCTTTGCCAGTCCAGTCGCTTTTAACCTTCGGCTTCAGCTGAAGGTTCTGGCGAGAGCTGATTAATCGCCTGCGGCCAGAAATCGACCTTCGTTTGGAAACTAGGATAGCATAGGATAGATGGGGACCCTCTTTTCCGCCCTTAGACTCTCATTTGGTCCGTTGTGCGTGCAGGCCTCCTCTCTGTGAGAGGGAATGGGCCGTAATCCACCACGCGGGACCAGTGCGGGTTGGTGTATGTCACATGTCTTCGAATTTTTGGTTCTAAGAGATGCCCGTTTCTTCACGATGTTTTCCTTCATCGTTTTGAGAGCAATGGTGATGAAATAATTTACTCAAAGTAAAGCGCCTGCCTGGGCTCGAACCTACGAACTATAACTTGTAAGTCGCGGCCGTTACCACTGGGCTCTCTTCAGACGGACACTAAAGATTTTATAACTTTCACAACTCTACGTATCTTATTTTTGCTATATGTTTTTTCTTTTAGATTATGAGATTTTTTTTTGCGTGGGTTTTTCTTCGTCAAAACTTTTTGTAACATATATGGTGTACATAATAAAGAGTATTCTACATACATACATACATAAACTCACGCCTTTTTCCCATGGGGGTAGGCAGAAACTACAGAATGCCACCTGCTACGATCCTTACATACTTCTTTTGCTTCACACACATTCATACATCTAGTCATACACACACGCCGGTTATGGGTACTGCGCACTTGGCCTTTCTGAAGAACATCACCTATAAGGTCTAAATATGTCTTTCTAGGGCGTCCCCTCCCGGCGTTTCCTTTCACGTCTGCCTTGTAAATACCTTTCGTTAATCGCCTTTCATTCATCCTCTCAACAACAAATACCAGTAAAATACCCTTGGACAGTTTTTGTAATTTATATTATTTTAGATAATAGACAGAGAACACTGAAAACCTAATAATTTATACACAATAAAAAATATTCCTAACTTCAAATTATTTTAAAGCAGCAACAATCGGGCGGCGGCCTACTGTTCGGCGGCGCCAAGCCCGCCACCACAGGCTTTGGCGCGCCACCAGCTAGCACAGGCTTTGGCGCTTTCGGCTCTGCCGGTGTGTTCGGCGCCAAGACACAGGCGCCCACCTTCGGCACACAGGCTCCGGGTGAGTTCAGATCATTGACATTTCCTGAATATATAATAGCGACACAAGATTCATTTAACACGTTGAAATCGGTACTAATAACGCATCTTGTAATTCGCAATATTTTATTTCTCTAGGGATGTTACCCGGGTAGAATAATAATAATTCTATTTAGTCCGTCAGTGAGATTATTAAATAATATTGGACACGTATTTGTTTGCTTTACCAAATCAATAAAAATTATCAAAGTTCAGGAATGGGGGCTTGTGACGTCACTAAGGCAGTATAAAGTGTACTAGCGGCGTGACGTCACACGATATTTCAGCGCATTATATCACTTTATGTTTACGTGTTAAAAGAAAACATACGTTTCCAATATTTTTTTTACTAATCTACCTGACTGACAAAAAACAAATTTTCAGTGTCCTATTTCAAAAGTCAATCATACAAATGTTTACTAAAAGATCCAGCACTATATATTTTGGTTTAGTTCCAGTCTTAACTGGATGCAGCTGAGTATTTGTATTTTAGATGGAGCTGCTGACCCCCAGAACCCAGTAACTGGGTAACACAGTATCATTTGAACAGACTGGTGTCAAATTATCTGACTTCTTATCCGTATTAACGACTGTATAAGATCTACAAATTATTTATTATGTAAAGGGCCAAAAGCTTTACTTGCTTTCCAAGGCACGGAGGAGACCCGGTATGTAATAAATAGATGGTCACCCATCCACGAACCGTCCTTGGCAAACGTTGCTTAACATTAAAGACCGCACCGTGTACCTTTTATTACTAAGCCACGCGCTCCTCACCTTGAGTTACTATTATGAACTATTACCACTACTATACTGTTACTATTATGACTTGTACCAAAAAGTACTCGAATAATTACGTCACATGAAAACATGATTTTTTGTTTATGGAGATATTTTGATAATTTTGATCTCAAATTAAAGGTATAAACATAGAACCGCTTTATCCGTTTGAATCATGTAAATCGGTCCACGCGTTTAAGAGATATCAACTCATTACTGAAAATAATTATTATAATTTGGTATAGAAAGAAAGAAAGAAAAAAAAGAAAGATTGATGAGATCTGAACATGGTCTTGACCAAAAGGTTCGTAACTCATGCCAAGTGAAAAGGTCAAGGGTCCCCTTACCGCGATACGTTTGTTTTGATCGTGTTAGCGACACCGCTTTCACATATTTATCGTATCGTTTTGAAATATTTGAATACATTGGTAGGCAGGTGTCAACGACCTTTATTGTTTTTTAACTGGCGGTGACTTCGAGCTGAGCTTCGAGGAGCTCGTGGCTACATAATAACAGCCGCACTGGTCGATGATCAAGGTTAAGCAACGCTTGACGAAGTCGGTCCGTGGATGGGTGACCATTTCAACACACCGAGTTTCCTCCGTGCCTCGGGAAGCACGTGAAGCCGTTGGTCCCGGCTGTGATTTCAAGATCTTTGACAGTCGTTACGGGTAGTCAAAAGCTTGAGATCTGACACCAGTCTTGCCAAGGGGTATCGTGTTATCCAGTTATTGGGTTGTGGAGGTCACATAGGCAGTCGCTCCACGTAAAACACTACTACTCAGCTGAATCCGGTAAGACTGGAAGCCAACCCCAACAACAATTGGGAAAAGGCTAGGCAGATGATGAACTGGCGGTGACTTCTTTACTAATATTATAAAGAGGAAAGATTTGTATTTTTGTTGTAACGAATAAACTTAAAAACAACTGGACTGATTTCAAAAATTCTTTCACCGTTGGGAAGCTACACTATCCTCGGGTGACATAGGCTACTTTTTATCCCTGTATTCCCACGGGAACGAAGAACTACGCGGGTGAAACCGCGAGGCGTCCGCTAGTTAGCTAATATAATTCAAAATAATTTGCAGGTTTCGGTTCACTGACGACGGGAGCCTTCGGTACCACCACATCTACTGCTGGTGGGTTGTTCGGAGGCAATACGAGTTTCGGCAAGCCTGCTCAAGCAGCTCCTACCTTCGGGTTTGGCAACACACAACAGGCTGGTCTCGGTAAGTGTCTGAACCTACAGCTTCGGGAACTCGTCGGGTGTTTCCGTCAACCTTCGGCTCACTGACAACGCGAGTCTTCGGAACCACTAGGTCGAGGGAGTGGGGTGGGTTGAAGCTTGGGCAATCACACTACAACCGGGCGAGCACTGTCTCTGTGATAGGCTAGAGTCACGCATTTTATCCCGGTTTTTGCTCACAAACTGTGATAAAGATGCTCAAGCCTGTCACAGCAGGCCGTGCTCGCCCGGCAGCTCCTTCCTTCCGTTTTACACGACTACTCGTAACGACTGTCAAAGTTCTTCAAATGGCAGCCGGGAACAATGGCTTAACGTGCTTTCCGAGGTACGGAGGTGTTTCTGTATGTACTGGCTGGTCACACATCCACGGACCGACCTCGGCAAGCGTTGCTTAACATTGAAGATCGACCAGTATTATTATTACTTAGCGACCTATAAACTCACAGTGTATCGAATAATCCAGTGTCATTAATATTTTACAACCTTTTTTTGTATTAGCAGTAAGATAGCAAATCATTTAATGGTAAGTGATGTGGTCGACGGTGAAGCACGCTTGCCTAGAAGTAACCTAATCACTCTTGACTTAAAGACCGCCTTTTTTTTTGGGTTGGAAATAGAAAGAAAAAAGAAAGATAGAAAAATATTTATTTGTGACCCGCACAGGAGACACGAGAAAATAAGCATACACTTAAACAATAATAAAATAAAAACCCTGTGCGAGACCAAAAAGGCAAAAAAAAAAAAAAAAAAAAACATCCAATGACTTCTCCCGCTCTGGGTGAAGCAGGAGGGCGTGTCAGACTTTTACTGACTATAACCCACCCGTGTTCCTTCAGTTGCTTGTGCCAGGGCAAAGTAACTCTAATATATATCCGCGACCCAGACAGGCATCGGCACTAGCGGCACCCGTCAGTTTAGCTGACATATCTTTGAGGAGCGCGTGGAACACTACGCGCCATAAAATCGGGCCTGGTCCTTATCGGACGGCGAGCTACCCATTACTCGTCGTCTGCCTATGATAGCCAGGAATCGGCTTGCGACTCCCGACGCCCGGGGCCGTCTCCTGCGGTGGCTAGGGGCGTAAGGGCGTCTCACGCACCTACCTTATAATACCTTACTCAAATAAACTTTTGACCGTTCACAGGTACAGGTCTGGGCGGCGGTCTAGGGGCTAACACGTTCGCAGCGAAGCCAGCCGCGCAGGCCTTCGGCCTAGGTTCCACCATGTTCCCGCAGCCAGCGCAGAACACCACCTTTAAGACTGGTATGTTTAAATATACTAAAAAAATCGTAGAGGTCCGTGAAGCAGCTCAGTCGGGGATGTACTTATTATATCCGTGTAAGGGAACCACAATCGATGTTCTTAGTAAAATAATCAGTTTAATCAGACGAAAAACGCTAGTTACGTCGGCACGGTTTCTTTGTATGAGATGAAGCATCTGTATACTAGTATTATATTAATAATATTATTTTGTCGGCAGGTCTAGAAGGTGGTCTCGGCGGCGGTATGTTCGGACAGAACACGTCGCTGGGCGGCGGATTAGGAATGGGTATGGGCAGTATGCTCGGCAACCAGCAACAGGGGATGAAGTTAGTATAGATTTACTTAGTTTTGTTCTTAAAATGTTCTATTGCACGTAATTATTGTATCTCATGTTAAAATTCTCCAATTAAGATCTTTGAGCTTTGAGTGCTGCACATCGTTCGATCGATAGCCTTAACGTGCCCCAATATTCACCGTCTGACTTCGATCGATAGCCTAAACGCGTCCCAATGTTCACCGTCTGACTTCGATCGATAGCCTAAACGCGTCCCAATGTTCACCGTCTGACTTCGATCGATAGCCTAAACGCGTCCCAATGTTCACCGTCTGACTTAAGAACTTCAAGTATAATGGGTAGTTAGTTCAAACAATGATTATGGTCATAAAATGCGTCAGAATTTCAAGGTTAATTATAAATTTTTGTTGATGTTCACGATACACCAATTATTTCCATTAATTTCTTTTTTAACAGCAATGTTCACGATACACCAATTATTTACATTAACATTTTTTAACAGCAATGTTCACGAAACACCAATTATTTGCATTAACATTTTTTTATCAGCTATGTTCACGATACATCAATAATTTATTACAGCAATAGCCTATCCGGTTCTTCAGCGGGCGGCAACGTTCACGAACAAATCCTGACTTTGGCGGCCAGACCATACGGCGACTCTCCCCTGTTCAAAGATTTGTTGCCGGATTCATGTGAGTATTTTAAATGCTTCCCATACAACTTGTAAAAACTAAATTATGATTTCTAAGAAACTATCTATCATAAACTAGCTGTAGCGTGCGACTTCGTTTGCGTTACAATAGTACTTCTTATAGCCTATTTTTTGATATCGCACAATAATATTGTAGGTGTGTGGGCTATTACTTGAGTTATTATTAGTTCACCATACAAACTTCCACCTCCTTAAGTTGTCGATCATTCTTTCATACATACGTAGTCTGGCTATTACTACACTGTTTCACGGTGTACATTCAAAACAAAAAATGATATCAATTTGTCTCATCATTATCTAGCCCTATCTGTAGGGAGTGTGTGGAGTTTCTTGTGCATTCTTCTCCATAACTAGCTACTTTCCGAATGCACGGTAGAATCAACTTGTATTCCATTTAAATTTAAATTGTGACATTCAAAAGTGCCGCTTGGTGGCCCAGTTGAAATAAATATCTTTTGTCTTTGTCTTTTGTACCTATGGAATCAAAAAGTAAAAAAAATATAAATTTGAAAGTTATGAGCATTGAAAGTTCCATATTTAAACACTAATTTTAACGCATCTTTGGGCGCAAATAAATACCATAAGAAGAAGGAAAATTGCTAAACAGTCACCATACAGGGATATATTAGTAGTTCAACAATGCAAATAATTCTATTAAGAAAATATACATTTAGTCGTTTTGTCATGATATCCATATTCCGAAATGTCTGTTTATAAAATTTCGCGCGCTCGTTTTCGTCCTAAATCATCATCCATTTCGCTACAAATTTGAAAAGTGCTCATTCGTACGCGAACTAGCTTCTTACTGCTCATCACAGCATCTATCTCTTTCGCACGTGTTGTCGGATGAGATAGCACGCGAACAAAATAACTCGTGCCGTCTACTGGGGCAACCTTAAGGATGATTTCCGGGTTAAAAACCCCTATGTCCTTCCGGCAGGCTTATTACGTATCATTTGCAAGAGCAAAACGATAGCGATCAAACGCTTTATGTCATAAAAGTCGTAATTACCTGCAGTGTAGGTATGGTAGGTCCTACACAATCGTTTGCTAATCGCTCGCTGTTTGCCAAATGCACTTATTTAAAAGAAAACTGCCAACAATTCTGAAACTTTTGTATTGAAGAGCAATTATTGCGCAAAAATCGCTATCGTTTTGCTCTTGCAAAAGAAACGTAATAAGCCTGTCTCGGGTTCTCAACCCATACATTTTTTTTTCTAAATCACTTCAGAAGTTTAAGCGTGAAGGTAACAGAAAGTTACTTTCGCAATTATAATATTAGTATGTATATTATGACTGACCCAAAGCGAACCATATAAAGAAGTAAAATATTGATCGTTTGCATGGGGTAATTACTGGATGTACCGTAAATACATTCTGTGATAAAAAGAAACACTATGGCTGAGTGTGATAGCCTGATAGGTCATCTTTCTAATATTATAAATGTGAAAGTATGTATGTATGTATGTTACACAATCACGCCAGAACGGCTGAACGGTTCTGGATGAAATTTGGCACAGGGATAGTATATAGTCTGGAATAGCACATAGGCTACTTTTTATCGCGGTATAGTGTTCCTTTGGGATGATAAAACACTTTTCAGGAGAGTGAAGCCGCTGACAGAAGCTAGTACCTTTTATACCGCGAGAGTATTTGTATATGAATGATTTGAATGAATGTCGTAAAGTAATGATTTATTGTACAAATCAGCTGGAACCTGACTTCATTTCAAACATTTTGTTCAAAGAAGGATCGCATTTCTTAATAGCATAACAATTTTAATTTAACACACACACGCACGCACGTTGCAGGCACGTTAAGCTGTGGTCCCAGTTGTCATTTGAAGATCTTTGACAGTCGTTACGAGTGGTCAGAAGCTCGAGATCTGACACCAGTCTAGCCAAGGGGTACCGTGTTACCCAGTTACTGGGTTGTGGAGGTCAGATAGGCAGTCGCTCCATGTAAAACACTGGTACTCAGCTGAATCCGGTTAGACTGGAAGCCGACCCCAATATAGTTGGGAAAAGGCTAGGCAGATTGATTGATAACAATTTTAATTTATATAGTCACTAGCTGATCCGGCAAACTTTATTTTGCCATAAAAACACCAAATATTCAAATTATTTATTTGTTAAACATTCATATACCCTGCCTACCATACTTAACCTACCAACCCTACCTTCCCTATCCTACCTACCCTACCCACCCTACCCACTCTACATTCTTTCTTTTCTTTCTTTCTTTTTTATAAAAAACGTTGCCCCACACTAGGAATTTCTTCCTGTATCGTGGGTGCGTTTACAAACATATAAACTCACATACACAAACACCCAGAGCCGGAACAACTATCTGTAGGTCATACAAATATTTGTTCCGTGCGGGAATCGAACCCGCGACACGCAGCGCAGCAGTCAATCGCTCAACCTAAACAATCCTAAACGCATACAAAAAATTTCATTCAAATCAATCCAGCCGTTTAGGAGGAGTTCAGTGACATAACACGTACAGTAGAATTATATATGTAAATATTACAAATAGTCCGTATCTTTTTGCAGCCACAACAGCCCAAGACGTGCTAAAACCCACAAACCCAGCTGCCGTAAAGGCAGTACTAGACAGCAGTTGCAGCGCTGCCTACCGCGTGTCTTCACCCAACAGTGTCCGCCTCACTGTCACTCCCAGGACCAGCACCCGGCGTGATGATAAGGTATAATATTGAATCCGTATTTCCCCAAGGTTCCATCATCATCAGCCTTTTATTGTTCCCTCTGTTGGGACACAGGCCTCCTCTCTGTGAGAGGGAGTGGGCCGTAATCCACCACGCGGGCCCAGTGCGGGTTGGTGGAAGTCACATCTGAATGCAAGGCATGTCTTAGAACCAAATGGTCTTCGACAAGATGTTTTCCTTCACCGTTTTGAGAGCAGTGGTGATGAAAATAATTTACACAAAGTTAAGCGCCTGCCTGTGTTCGAACCCACGATCAACAACTTGTGAGTCGCGGCTGCTACCACTGGGCCACCACTGCTCTCGGCATTACATAGGTGTGTAAAGAAATGATAGAAAAAAAATCTGATTTAAAAAGTTTTTCAACAAGCTTTTTTAATTACCCTGCATTGTCATCCAAACCAAACGTGTATGCAAAATTTTATCTTAATCAGTGGAGGATAACTGCTTTAAAATTCAGTTGCAAGATTTGACCCGAACATACATACATTGCAACTTAATAATAAAAACCGGCCAAGTGCGAGTCGGACTCGCGCACGAAGGGTTCCGTACTTGGTAAATAGCGATTTATGATCTATATTAGAAACCTCAATATTATTTTTGAAGACCTATCAATAGATACCCCACACGTATGGGTTTGATGAAAAAAAATATTTTTAGTTTCAGTTTCAAGTATGGGAACCCCCAAAATTTATTATTCTTTTTCTATTTTTGTGTAAAAATCTTAATGCGGTTCACAGAATACATCTACTCACCAAGTTTCACCAGCATAGTTCTTATAGTTTCGGAAAAAAGTGGCTGTGACATACGGAAGGACAGACAGACATGACGAATCTATAAGGGTTCCGTTTTTTGCCATTCGGCTACGGAACCCTAAAAAGCCGTTGACAGGACGGAATGGAAGAAACAAACGTGTTGGGCCGACTCGAAATAACATGGAACAAGGGAAGGAAGATGATGATAACTCCTGTAGTCATATTCGACAAAAAAAAAATATCCTGTGTTGTCCCACTGCTGGGCAAAAGCACGGGCTCCCAGCGCTAACAAAGAAAATTTGGTTAAAATAAATGCCACTAGATGGCGCGATTTGCATCGATTTGTTATTGAACTGTGTGTAAAATTAACATTTTCTTCAACAGAAATCCCTGTTCGACGGCCTGGAAGAGTCGGACGCCAGCCTAGAAGACAAGCTGTGCCTGAAGCCGTCCCGCAAGCGCCTGGTGCTGCGACCCAATCAGAAGGCGAATGATAGCCATCACGACTCTGCAGACCATGCCAACGATACCGGCAGGTTAGTTAATGTTACCCTTTTTTTTTTCGAAATGCTGCCTATAAATGTGAGTAGTATGTAGGGAATATGGTTAAAAAGTCATCATCTGACTAGTCTTTTCCCAATTGTTGTTGGGGTCGGCTTCCAGTCTTACCGGATTCAGCTGAGTACCAGTGTTTTACATTTAGCGAATGCCTATCTGACCTCCACAACCCAGTAACTGGGTAACACGGTACCCCTTGGCAAGACTGGTGTCAGATCTCAAGCTTCTGACTACCCGTAACGACTGTCAAAGATCTTCAAATGACAGCCGGGACCAACGGCTTAACGTGCGCACCGAGGCACGGAGGAAACTTGGTATGTTGAAATGGTCACCCATCTACGGACCGACCTCGGCAAGCGTTGCTTAACCTTGATGATCGACCAGTGCGGCTGTTATTATTTAGCCACGAGCTATTTGATAATCCTAAATTATCTAACTTGAGAAAAGCTTAGTTTTTAACCGACTACGGCAAAACAAAAGGGAGGATTATGTTTTTATCTGACTGCCGAAGGAGGGTAATGTGGTTATCAGTCTATATATGTATATATGTTTGTTCCTATGTGGCGTTCTAGAGACCAAACGCGTTGGCCGATTTTGATGATTCTTACGTCAATAAATTCGTTTTAACACTGCGAGTCACTGGCTACATTAAAATTGGAAAATAGGAAAATGGCGGCTTTTTGGGCGCCCAATTTTTTTTTCTTCCACACCCATCGAAATAAAGGGTTTTAAGCCTTAATTATATACAAAACTTACATGTTTAAATGTAACTAATTCGAAAAAAAAAAAAAAAAATTTTTTTTTTTTTTTTTTTTTAATTCAATTTCAAAAAACCCGTCTGCTTAAAAAGCAAACTAAAAAGACTCAAACAAGAAGAATATTGTTTTTTGACTTTTGAATTAACTTTTTTTATACAAATAGGTTACTCACCAACTGCTATGTCTGTCGGAGCCAGAGCTTACAAAACTTCAGCGAAAAAAAAAAACGACTAACCTCGTCGCTGAGGTGAGAAGAAGAGAAGAGAATTAATATCTCACTTTCTTATTCGCAGATCTCTAGAAGAACACGCACAATCTAACGGAGGACCACAGACAAGAGAGCCGGCCGAGCAGCCGAACACCGACGAAGTTGACCGAAGGCAGGACGACTATGTTTCTATGAAGAACGCAAAGACCACCGGGTGGCGTAAGTGTTTTTTATAATGTCTATCTTTATCAACAACCAATCTGCCTATACTCAACTCAAAAGTTAATGATTTATACTCCATTTATACTAATACTAGCTGACCCACGTGGCTTCGCTCCCCTGAACTGGCTACCTACCTACCCTACATACATGAATGTTGCGTAACTTAAACCGTTTACGCAGCGCACGCAACGGAATCCCTCAAAAAGGAATATTTTTTCCCGTTTTTGCAACATTTTCCATTTTTACTCCGCTCCTATTGGTCGTAGCGTGATGTTATATAGCCTATAACCTTCCTCGATAAATGGACTATCCAACACAAAAATAAATCCGAATAATTCATTTTAGAATGGCGGCTTTTGGGCGCCATATTTTCTTACTTACCCATCTTATGGGTGATTTCAAAAATATATAACACTTATATGTTTAAAAGTACCTTATTCCAAAAAAAAAATGTTATAAATGAAAAAAAAGTTAATACAAAAAATCTAAAAACCCGACTGCTTAAGAAGCGAACTAAAAAGAGGTAAACAAGAAGAAAATCATGCTGTGCAGTCGGAGGATACATCTGATATTGGTCAGCCAGCTCGCGAAAAGGAGTCTCGGTACCTCAGCGACGAGGTTAGATAATCTTATTAATTTATTTTTCTTTATTTACAGAAGCTGATGTAAGCTCTGGCTCTGATAGACATGGCAGTTGGTGAGTAACCTTTTTATATTAAAAAAAACTTACGGGGGATCAGTTTTATCCGTTCAAAAGTTTTGGGCGTTTTACTGTTTGAATCGGGGCGTTTTCGCAAGATATCGTGTCATAATTACGTGTTCAATAGATTCTCGATCGAAGCGTGTCTATTACTTGATAAATTATGTAGCATAAAATAAAAAAAATACGGGGTTTTTTATTTTTTATTTTATGATATATTAACTGACCCCCGCGGCTTTGCTCCCGTCAAAATTATAGCCTTACTCGGGAATAATGTAGCTTTCCATAGGTGAAAGAATTTTTTAAATCGGTCCAGTAGTTTCGGAGCCTATTTCGGTACAAACAAACAAAAAAATACTTTCCTCTTTATAATATTGGTGTAGATAATTTAACTAAAAGAAAATATGATTTGTTTTTAAGTAACTAAAAGGCCATGGTTTATCTATTCAATCATGTTTTAACAATTTTAACGTTTATTTGGTGTCTAAAAAGACATAAATGATAGTAATAATTGTATGTCTTTGTTTCAGGCTGAGCTCTACCAAAATGCCGTGGAGTGACAAGGAGAAACCTTTAGATAATGAGTCCACGCCACGGCTGTATCCTAACCTAGGTAAGTTCCATTTTTTTTTTTTTTTATTAACTTTTTTTATTTATAACCTTTTAGTGATCATTTGCTTTTAGTAATTAGCTACATTCAAGCATATATATTTTTGAAATGACCTCTTAAAACCCTTCATTTTGACACACACGTGGGTTTGGAAGAAAAATAAAATGGGCCCCAACAATATGGCACCCAAAATCCGCCATTTTTCTATTGTCAAATTTTAATGTAGCCAGTGACACTCGCAGGGTTAAGACGAATCGATTGACGTAAGAATCTTCAAAATCGGCCAACGCATATGGTCTATACATACATACATAGACTGATACACATATTACCCTCCTTCGGCGGTCTTCTAAAACAACTGTATGTCGCATCAAGGCTGGCCGATAGATGTAAACCATCGGGAAGTCAGGATGTATTCGCTTAGGTTAAGACATCGTGTGTGGGCAGGTTGGTAGGTACAATCGTGCAAATGAAATCACAGAAGTTATTCGATACACTGGGTTTATTTAAAAAGACTCAACTCAGTTACAATCTTGCTTACTAATATTACGGATGGACACTGATTCTACGACGTGTTAGCTCTAAGGCTGTCAGTACTCAACTGCCATATTCTATGTTCCCCACCACGCAAGTGGTTAGAAATAGCGCACCAATGCGTAGTTGTTCTTGCTTTGCCGCCAGATGGCGTGCTTGCGATTTGTTTTAACATCCGTACTATTGACTAAACCCGACATGTATATATTATTTACTAGCTGTCGCGTTTCCACGCGGCTTCGCTCCCGTCAAGTGGCTACCTACCTACCCATCTACCTACCCTACATACATGATTGTTGCGTAACTTAAAATTAAAAAGGAATAATATTGCCCGTTTTTGCAACATTTTTCATTTATGCTCCTCTCCTTTTGGTCGTAGCGTGATATTTTGTAGCCTTAAACCTTTCTCGATAAATGGACTATCCAACACAAAAAGAATTTTTCAATTCCAACCAGTAGTTCCTGAGATTAGAGCGTTGAAACAAACAAACTCTTCAGCTTTATAATATTAGTATAGATTACTAGCTGACCCCCGCGGCTTCGCTCCCGTCAACTGGCTACCATAACTACCTTACCTATTCCTACCTACCCTACCTATTCCTACCTACTCTACCTATTCCTACCTACCCTACTTATTCCTACCTACTCTACCTATTCCTACCTACCCTACCTATTCCTACCTACTCTACCTATTCCTACCTACCCTACTTATTCCTACCTACTCTACCTATTCCTACCTACCCTACCTATTCCTACCTACTCTACCTATTCCTACCTACCCTACTTATTCCTACCTACTCTACCTATTCCTACCTACCCTACCTATTCCTACCTACTCTACCTATTCCTACCTACCCTACTTATTCCTACCTACTCTACCTATTCCTACCTACCCTACCTAGAATTTTCTTTGCTATAAACCTCACGGAGCCCGAGACCTTTCCAACGAATGCAAAACCGTGGAAATCGGTTCGTGCGTTCTGGAGTTATAGCGTCAGGGAGGAAAACCCGCCTTATTTTTATATAGTAGACTAGCTGACCCGGCAAACTTTGTTTTGCCATAAAAAGACCAAACATTTATCTACCCTACCCTACCCTACACTACCCTACCCTACGCTACCTATAAACCTCACGGAGCCCGAGACCTTTCCAACGAATGCAAAACCATGGAAATCGGTTCGTGCGTTCTGGAGTTATAGCGTCAGGGAGGAAAACCCGACTTATTTTTATATAGTAGACTAGCTGACCCGGCAAACTTTGTTTTGCCATAAAAAGACCAAACATTTATCTACCCTACCCTACCCTACACTACCCTACCCTACCCTACCCTACCCGACCCTACACTACCCTACACTACCCTACCCTACACTACTCTACCCTACACTACCCTACCCTAACCTACCCGACCCTACACTACCCTACCCTACGCTACCTATAAACCTCACGGAGCCCGAGACCTTTCCAACGAATGCAAAACCGTGGAAATCGGTTCGTGCGTTCTGGAGTTATAGCGTCAGGGAGGAAAACCCGACTTATTTTTATATAGTAGACTAGCTGACCCGGCAAACTTTGTTTTGCCATAAAAAGACCAAACATTTATCTACCCTACCCTACCCTACCCTACCCTACCCGACCCTACACTACACTACCCTACACTACCCTACCCTAACCTACACTACCCTACCCTACACTACCCTACCCTACGCTACCTATAAACCTCACGGAGCCCGAGACCTTTCCAACGAATGCAAAACCATGGAAATCGGTTCGTGCGTTCTCGAGTTATAGCGTCAGGGAGGAAAAACCCGACTTATTTTTATATATTAGATTATTATGCGACTGACTGCAGGACAAAGGTCTCCCTTCCGTCTTTCCATTCTTGCCTGTCTCTTGCTACATCTGGCCAATCCTTCAGAGAGACGTCTAATTCGTCACGCCATATCAGTTCCTGTTATTCGGAATCCAGTCGGTGGTTACTTTTGTCCATTTCTGTTGCGACATGCAATTTAGTTTGGCGGCTGTGTTGCCAACGTCTGCGATTTGTGTTTTGGAATTTATACCTTTTTTTTATATATAAATGAATAAATAAACTCTTTCAGAAAAAGACATCCAAGCTCAAGTAACGGAACGTCGCGCCAGTTGGTTGACAACCAAGCCTCTTCGGCCGCCGCTGGTCAACAACCCAGATTCTGCAGAGAACTCAGTGCGAGAGCTAGCTGTGAGGGCTGATCGCTCGCATGACAAGGAGAATATTGACACGCTGTCTCGTAAGTGCTAAGTTATATATATATATATATAAAACAGTCGTGTTAGTTACACCTCTTATAACTCAAGTACGGCTGGACCAATTTTTATGATCTTTGTGTTTTTGGATTTATCTTCGTCCGGAATAGGATAATCTATATAAATAAAACAAAGACGGGTTTGTTACAACACTTATAACTCAACCTCATTTAAAAGTAGTGAGTCATGCTGCAGGTTATCAATCGGTTAAACTGTTTAATAAACTACCTGTACACTTAAAATCAGTTTACAACTTACATCAATTTAAGCAGCAGTTAAAATCATTTTTGATAGAAAAGTGCTACTACACCCTTGATGAGTTTCTCTGTGACAAATACAACTAGACTTACATTATATACTTACCTACTATTTTTATTGACATTGTATTTTTATTTTATTTTTGACGACTTTTGTATGTGTTTATACAATATTTTTGACATGTGTATGGGAATTAGTAATATTTTTGATTTGCCACTATTATTTTTGATTATTATTTGTATTGGATGATTCTGAGTTAATTTGTTTTTACATTCTTTATTTGACATTTACTTTAATGAATTTATTGGGTTACTGTTTTATTGCTATCTTTATTGTAAATCTTTAATTTTTATTTTATAATTTTGTGTAAAATTTCGATACAATGTAAAAATTGTTAATGAAATAAATGAAATGAAATGAAAACTCGAGATCTGCTGGACCAATTTTCATGGTTTTTGATTCGTTGGATTTGTCACCGCCCCGAATAGCAGAATACATCTTAAAAACGTAGGGTAGGTAGGGTAGGGTAGTTGTGGTAGGTAGGTGCCAGTTGACCGGAGCGAGGCCGCGGGGATCAGCTAGTAACTAATAAAACATAAAAAATTAACGATAAAAAAACATTTTTCCATACATTTTGCTACATATTGATGCACCTTGCTACATAAGAAATGACGATCTTCACCGTGACCTTTAAACGGAATTCGTCACCACCATCATCCAAAAATTTGCTGAAGCCCACGAACACAGACTTCATCGACACGTGAATGTTGAGGCTATCCAGCTGCTAGACAATACAGACTTAGTGCGTAGGCTAAAAAGAACTAAACCTTTTGAATTAGTGTAGTGTACAAAGTGAATGAATAATAGTGACAACGCTTTGCTATACATATAAACATGAGCATATTGTTTTTATAAATTATATCAGAATGGAAACGCCGGGAGGGGACGTCCTAGAAAGACATACACAGACCTTATAGGTAATGTTCTTCAGAAAGGCCAAGTGCGCAGTACCTACCCATAACCGGCGTGTGTGTATGACTAGATGTATGTATGTGTGTGAGGCAAAACAAGTATGTAAGGATCGTAGCAGGTGGCGTTCTGTAGTTTCTGCCTACTCCCATGGAAAAAAGGCGTGAGTTTATGTATGTATGTATATCAGACTCTAACAAAGTGCTACGGACTTTTGTAAAAGTGCAAATGCATTTGCACTTTTCTTCGTTTATCTATCTATATATATTAAAATCAATTGATGTTCGTTAGTGTCGCTAAAACTCAAAAATGGCTGGACCGATTTAAATATTTTTTTTTTTTGTTATGTTCGCCAGAATAAAGGGATGGTTTAAAAACAAAAAAAAATGGTAGGTTGGATAGGTTAGGTAGGTATACCAAAAAAAAAAAAAAAAAAAAAAGTTAGGTTATGGTAGGGTAGATAGGTAGGTAGGATAGGAAAGGGTAGGGTAGGTAGGATAGGGTAGGGTATGTAGAATAGGCAGCGTGGGTAGGGTAGGGTAGGTAGGGTAGGGAAGGGTCGGTGGGTAGGTAGGTAGGGTATGGTAGGGTAGGTAGCATAGTTAGGGTAGGGTAGGTTAGGTAGGGTAGGGTAGATAGGGTAGGGTAGATAGGGTAGGGTAGGGTAGATAGGGTAGGGTAGGTAGGGTAGGGTAGATAGGGTAGGGTAGGTAAGGTAGGTAGGTAGGGTTTGGTTGGGTGGGTAGGTGGGGTAGGTAGAGTAGGTAGGGTAGGGTAGATAAGGTAGGGTAGGGTTGGTAGGGTAGGTAGGATAAAAGTACAATGAATTAAAAAAATGAATGTTTGGTGTTTTGTTACTTTTATGGCTAAACAACGTTTGCCGGGTCAGCTAGTTATTTATATACTTTATTCGTATTCTTAGTTTTAACATAATCTATAATGTAACATATTAATTTAGAGTTAAATTGTGTTATGTGAAGTGTTTATGGCAAAACAAAGTTTGCCGGGTCAGCTAGTAACTTATAATATTACGTTACCTTCCTAACTCCTAATCCCTTCCCTGCCAGTATCCTTGTTGTGTCCGGGCAGCGGCGACCGCCTTCAGTTCTGTTGCCACAGCTATTGGGGCGAGCAGGCGGGCTGTACCCGCTGTGAAAAGATTGCTGGATTATACGGTTATTTTAAAATGATTTGCGAGTAGTAGTTTGACCATTAACACCATTTGTATAATAATAAGCCCATTTTACAGTCCGTTCAACCGATTTTGACTTCTATTGCGTTGTGTTACGACAAATGGTAGCTGTAGTAAACAGGTTTATGCTTTTTATATCATCCTTATGTTAACGGGATAGAACTCAAAATCGGTTGAACGAACTGTAAAAAGAGTTGTAAACTTGTCTAATGTTATTTTAAATAGAGTATATATAGGTTGGTTTTGGAAAGTCGGACCCAACATGCACTACATAAAACTAATGAATAAGCTGACATGTTGTCAGATTCGATTTCGGACAATATGTGTTTGAAAATCTCATTGATGTATTAAAAAGCGGAAGATACGTTACTTGCCAACATCGCGATCAGAAAACCTGAGCTCGGCGCACGACTACATGCATCGAAACTCACACATCTGTGTTTAGTGTCAGCACCAGACCCAAACCTACAGTTACCGATAGACAAGGACAGAGATAGGATACGGCGCTGTAGTGCAAGCGAAATCGCGTTAGCCGCCGAATGTTGTCCGAATGCTAAATTAATGAAATGACATTGCAATATGTGCGTATCGTGTCTCTCACGCATTTTTGTAATATCTATCTCGCTCTCACAAATATGGCGAAACAAACATTAAATATTATTTACTGACTGTACTTACGAATGGTAAGTGATCCCGTGTGACTTATTTTTCTTTCTGGTATTATTAAAACACTGTTTAGCTACACAAGAAGTCATTTTGATACGTATTTATTGCAAGAAAATATAAAAACACTGAAATTATTGAGCTGTGGGATCAACCATGTGCCGTGCGCGACTGAGTGCCCGCTGCGGGCATTCACTTAGATTAGTAGGACCAAGCGCTGTGAGCAGTCCCGTATCTACCGCTTTTTAATACATCAATGGAAAATCTTTATATTTTTGCCTTTCAGGAACCGAGCGTCAATAGTTTTTTTGTAGTACGTATATGTAGTAGTTTTAACGTATACTGTGATTTTTAAAGTAGACTAAACTGACAGCTGCCAATGCCTTATTTTATTAAAATGTTGCAAGCGCGGAGAATAGTGTTGTAGCATAGATAGGTAAGCCTCAATTAAAGTGAATATATAATGAATCAATATAAGTGATTCAACAAATCGATACGACACGACTCCACAATTTAATTTTACTAATTGGTGTAAATATATGTGTTATGAATATGACTTACTTGACTTCTTGACGTGACTTTGTAATAAGAGCACAAATACAACCGTATTTGTGCTCTTATTTTTGGGACCTTTTCTGAGGCACCTACCGGTTATCTAGTCACTAGATGTTTTTCAACCTGTGGGTCACGACCCCCTGGGGGGTCGCGAAGCTTCTGTAGGGGGGTCGCCAGAGGTCGAGAGAACAACTTCAGTAAAAAAACAATAAAGATTAAAAATATAGATTTATTAAGTATGAGAATTTTGACAAAAGGATATACTCATAAACATTTGTATGTCAATACAAGCAAATTAACAAAAAATAAAATCCTAAGACTCATGTTAATGCGAAGGTTGTGCTTGTTTTCGATTAATCAATTTCTCCCATCGTGGATCTGTATTTGCTACACATATAATTAAATCGTTCGAAAAGCTAGTCGATAACTAGCAAGCAACGCTTTCTCATTTAGGTTGGACATTTGTACTTTTTGATATTGAAGAGCTTGTAATTTTCTCTAAAAAAATGCCACGGGCTTATTTTCATTCATTTGGATGTTTTGTGTTGAGGTGGCGTGTACCTATGTGTGTAAATTGCGTTAGTTAACAATTGGCGACGTATTCGATGTATGTAATTGTAAAATAATGTGTTTTACGTACTATATTATGTACTTATATCCGAATCTTAATTATGGAGACGCATAAAAACGTCGTATGGAATGAATATTTGTAACACTGCAACATACACATACATACATGATCAAAAAGCGAAGGGTCGGGGGATCGCGAAATATTTTTTCATACCAGGGGGGTCGCATCATGAAAAAGGTTGGAAAACACTGATCTAGTGTTTTAATAATAGAAGCCGTAACCTGTAGTTTTAAACTAAAAACCTTACCCAACATATGTGTAATCTTAATATTCCTTCAACAGTGTCAGCAGAAGAAGAAAACGTAGCTCCCCGTGAGTTGCCGCCGCACCCTACCGGCGTGAAGCTTACCCGCCCGGGGTACTATACCATTCCTAGTTTGGATGAGATGATTGGTGAGTACCTTACTGTCTATACCACAGATATAAATCTAACTAGATGGCGCGAATGTATGTACCAAAAAATGGCTTAAAGTTACGATCAATGATCGTAATCTGAGCTTTTCATTTAGCATTATCGGCACCGGAAATCCACCGAAATCTAGAAAAATGCCGACCTTTTTATGCCATATTGAGCTGTAAAGAATGTATAGAAAAAGTTGGCCGAGGCATTGAAAATGTTGTCTTTCATTGGTAAGTAAATTTGTTTGTGAAAAAGTGGCACGCTTTTTTTTTCATACATATGGAAGTACTTGCGTTATCTAGTTAGATTTATGTCTGTGGTCTATGTCTATACCTTGAAATTATGTGTTGAGGATTAAATAATACTTGTGTCCGTGTGTCAACTTTGTATGTGCCATTTGTGACTGTTGGGTACAATATGATGCATTTGATTGCCTTTAGAAGCACAGAACTGAGACTCCTGGGTGCCTTCTAGTAGTTTACTGGACTGTTAAAACTTTACTGTTAACTTTTTAATTTTTATAGCACACTTTTACTTTTTAATTTATTGGCGCTCATTGACTTAATGTAGAAAAATAGTGTCATTGTCTATCGATGCGCGCGCTTCGCGGTCATGCACAATGAGAATCTAAATTGATCTAAATTGCCCGCCATACTTACCACATTTTTTTTCCGTTTCCACTTTTGTTTTATTTCAACTGTATGAGTGAAGATAAAATAGTGTTTGCAACGGCATATAACTAGGTATTAAAACACTCGTGTGATACACCGACACTCGTGTTTTAATGACCGCTATTATATGACCGTTGCATAAACTAATATTATAATGAATCAATGAAATCTTTGCTTAGCTGCAAATCGTGCTGTCCTATTGCGTCGTGAGTTATTATTAGTGTTATTAGTTTAACTTTCGTATCAGAAACCTTAAGTCTGGTTAATTATAAGTACCAAAATGTGGGCGTACTATTCACCTTTAGTTCTATAGAGGAATACAAGCGCAATAGGGATGTTTCCTGGGTAGAAAAATGATAATTTTATTTAGTCCCTCCCGTATTTTTTGCTATATCCAATAAATAAAAATTTACTAAAATAAAGCGCATCAAAGTTCAGGAGTGGGGGCTTGTGACGTCAATTTGTGTGAAGCAAAAGAAGTATGTAAGGATCGTAGCAGGTGGCGTTTTGTAGTCCCTGCCTACCCCCATGGCAAAAAGGCTTGCTTTTATGTATGTATGTATCGTCATAATTTTTTGGTTACGTGGCTAAAGAAAAAATACGCATCCAATATTTTTAGGTTATCTAACTGACGGACTAAATAGATATTTTGTCAACTACCCAATTTATATTATTACTAGCTGACCCGGCAAACTTTGTTTTGCCATAAAAATACCAAACATTTATCTACCCTACCTACCCTACCTTACACTACCTACTCTACCCTACCCTACACTACACTACCCTACCCGACCCTGCACTACCCTACCCTACACTACCCTACCCTACCCTACACTGCCCTACCTTACACTACCTTCCCTACGCTACACTACCCTACCCTACCCTAAATTGACAGCTAAACTTGACAGATTCACTAGGGTTGTAGTGTTCGTGATATTAAATGGATATTTGATGCCCTGTTTACCCTCTAAGGCATGTAAGCATGATATGATGTATGTTTAGACGAATCTATGTATTTATGTTTGTAACTTGGGCAACCTACCCTTTTTTTTTATTCGGAATCAATATAGTAGCAACCCTAGTGAATCTGTCAAGTTTAGCTGTCAATTTTCCAAACGGCGGGAGTGGCCCTTCTGTATAATTACTATTTTGTGGTAAGAGTTAACGAATGTTACTTAACGTAACGATCGTTAGCTATGTCGAGACTGCAGGCCCAGGTCTCAAACTATCTTCATACCAACTTTCATCTTAATCGGTGCAGCGGTTTAAGCGTGAAAAGGTAACAGACAGACAGACAGAGTTACTTTCACATTTATAATATTAGTATGGATAATAAATAAATATTTCTTCCTCAGCCTACATGCGTCCGGACGGATCATGCGTGGTACCACACCTGACCATCGGTCGCAAGAACTACGGAAACGTGTACTATGACTGCGAGATCGATGTCGCTGGCATGGACCTGGATAGCTTGGGTAAGTTCCTTTTATTTTACAAGCTTTATTAAACGACATCAAAAAAAGCAGGAGGTTCTCAATTCGCCAGTTGTTGTTGAATTAGGTAATTTACCTATGTTTGCAATATCTGTAAGTATGTGAGAACCATGTTCCTAGTTATCAAATGAAGGAATTTACCTGTTAGTGCTTGTAATTCTTTATATCTATAATTAGTACAGTAGTGCTGGGTGCATCGTCCTCACGTATATTAATTTATGTATGTATGTAAATGTTGTAAAACACTTTTTTTTTAAGGAGTAAGTGTGGAGTTTCTTGTCCGTTCTATAACTCTCCATAACAAACTACTTTTCCGTGTGGACGGTAAAATCAATTGTTATTAACTTGAAATTTATATTTTTGTCGTTCAAAAGTACTGCTTAATGGCCTAGTTGAAATAAAGAATTTTCGTCTTTGTCGGAATATTTTTTTATGAATGTTGAAGATTCTTCTTTTGGAAATTCTTCTTTTATCTGAAAGGATATACTCCCGAGGTGGTCCCATGGTCAGGATCTAATCTTGGGATCCTGGCCAAATCGAAGGAACTCCTTAAATGTTATTGGCATACGTATAGCGATTTTGGTATTTTCATCAGCATTTTATTTTACCTTACTTTTGTATGTACGTCCGGCAAGTTTGAAAAAAAGTAATTTAATTTAATTTCCCTTTTCATCACCGGACAACAAGACGTACGGCAATGCGCCACCGGTACATGGTGGACATCCCACCCATACGTACAAAGCGTTTTGCGAATACTTTCATTGTACGCACAGTTAAGGAGTGGAATGCCCTGCCGGAGTCTTTGTTTCCTGATAGCTACAACCTTGGGGTCTTTAAGTCAAGAGTGAATAGGTTACTTCTAGGCAAGCGTGCTTCACCGTCGACCACATCATCGCTTACCATCAGGTGAGATAGTGGTCAAACGCGAGCCTATAGATAAATAAAAAAAAAAAAAAAAAAAGTTTTTAATCGGAGAAGAATATTTCTAGCATATTCCTTATTACACTCGGTAATCATCAGTCAATTGTGGTGTTTACAGGACTATAAGCCTTCCTTTGTTTTTTTTTTAAACACTAGGAATTGCTTCCTATATCGTGGGAGCGTTTACAAACATTTAAATTCACATACACAAGACACCCAGATCCAGAACAATTATCTGTAGGCTTTTCAAATATTTGTTCCGTGCGGGAATCGAACCTGCGACATGCAGCGCACTAGCTGATTGCTCAACCACTACGCCAAATTCCATCAAATTGCTCCATAAGTGGTATATCGATGTAGTTTTCCCCTTTATTTTTTTATATTCAATAGACTCACACTTGACCACTATCTCACTTGGTGGTAAGCGATGATATGGTCGACGGTGAAACACGCTTGCCTAGAAATAACCTATTCACTCTTCACTTAAAGACCCCAAGATTGTAGCTGTCGGGAAACACAGACTCCGGCAGGGAATTCCACTCCTTAGCTGTACGCATAATGAAAGTGTTCCCAAGACGTTTAGTGCGTATGGGGGGGATGTCCACCATGTATCGATGGCGCATCGCCGTACGTCTGGTTGTCCGATGATGGAACGGGCTAGGTGGAATTAAATCATGCAATTCCATCGCACACTCCCCGAAATGTAACTGATAAAAAACCGACAAGCTGGCAACTCGGCGACGATGTTCAAGGCTCTGGAGCTTTGACATCACCAGCGCTTCATTGCCGATGAGCCTCTTGGCCCGCTTTTCGATCAACACCAGTGCGTTGAGCTGGTGTTTAGCTGATCCGTCCCAGAGATGAGGACAGTACTCCATGAATGATCAAACTATCTCTATATTCCCCTATTTTGAACTTGGTCCCTCACATATCTAGAAGTATTATCTTAATCAGCCCTTAAATGATTAAAAGTGAAATGTTCACTAACTTAATTACTTTCTCTCTTCTCAGTCCACTTCCTCAACAAAGAAGTGATAGTGTACCCGGAAGATTCAGTAAAGCCTGCCCTAGGCGAGGGCTTGAACAGACGCGCCTACGTCACTCTGGACAGAGTGTGGCCGAGAGACAAGAGTGAGAAGAGAGCCATCACGGAGCCTGAGAGGTGAGTTACATCGTCATCTGACTATTCTGATAATAACACAATACCCGCTTGTAACTTGCCCACTGCAGGGCAACGGGAAGGACCTATTTTAACCACAGTCGGAAAAAAAAGGGGATTTATGTTTTTTATTTTTTTTTATTTAAGTTGACGTGTGTATTTGTATATCTGTCTGTGGCATCATAGCTCCTAAATGGATGAACCGATTTTGATTTAGTTTTTTTTTTTTGTTTGAAATGTGACTTTATTGAGTGTGTGTTCATAACTATGTTTGATGAAAAAAGGTTCAGCCGTTCTAAATTAATGGGCGTTTTACTGTTTGAACTGGCAAATACTATAAAACAAATCGTCACTGTATTTAAAGAAAACACCAAGTCACCATCTATAGCCGTGGAACGGAACCGAACGCGATCGAAGTGCTTATAAAAATAACCATCTTAATCACGGTTTCTTTGTATGGGATGAGGCATCTGTATGCTAGTATTATATTATCTGTAACTTTGTTAAGACTGGCTTTCGTGCTTCTAACTACCCTTAATGACCTTCAAAGATCAGCAAAAGGCAGCCTTAGCCAGACGAAAAGATTGTTACCAAAAATTATACTAATATCATTGTTTTTGCCACAGACTCCTCAAAATGGAATACGAGAGCAAACTCCGTCGCGTTTGCGACAAGCACAGCACCAAGTTCATCGAGTACCGCCCTCAGACCGGCAGCTGGGTGTTCCGCGTGGACCACTTCAGCAAGTACGGGCTGACGGACTCCGATGAGGAGGAGGACCCTCAGAGGCAGCTCGTCGTCAATGCGCTGCAGGGACGAAGCGCGCCACCTGGTGAGTGTATACACCTACTAACTTTTGCCAGCGTGAAGGTCGGAAATAACACCAAGGGACCATATTCCCGGAATGAAAATTATCCATCATCGAGGGACCATACTCCTGGAATGAAAATTATCCTACTCTGAGGGACCATACTTCCGGAATGAAAACTACGAGTATCCTACACCGAGGGACCATACTCCTGGAATGAAAAGTATCCTACATCGAGGGACCATACTCCTGGAATGAAAATTATCCTACACCGAGGGACCATACTTCCGGAATGAAAAGTATCCTACACCGAGGGACCATACTCCCTGAATGAAAAGTATCTACACCGAGGGACCATACTCCCGGAATGAAAAGTAGCCTATATCCTAATCCAGGTCATGGTCTTCCTGTGTGCCAAGTTTCATCCAAATCCAACAACAAACAAGAGTTACTTTTCAGCCACCACATACGGTTTTACTGAAGAATTTTGTGACAGTCGAAGTCGAGTTACGAAAATTGTTTTGTCACCAATCTAATAATAACCTTCTCTGTCCACAGCATCCATGCCTCCAGTACCACCACCAACAGTAGGTCTAGGAGGCCTTGGTCCATCAGCGCCTCTGGTGGCAGAAGACAATCTGTTCGCCATGCAGCAAACCTCGCTGAACCTACTCAATGGAGCTGCTAAAGGTATGATGATTTTAAGACCCCATCATCAGCTTTAAGCCGAATGAATTCCGCAATTAGACGTGAGGTATTATATACGTACTACGCAGGCAACTTGTTGGTTGTTCAAATAGGAGCTTGTTGGCAGTTGTCAGCGCTTGTCCACACGTGTCCAGCGTGTTTTTAGCAGCAGACTGCCTGACTTTTTAGTAAAGTGCTTATGTCTAGAGTTAGCAAGAGCTACTGATGAGCATTAGACCCTGGGTCAGATTCCAGTGCTGGTCACAGTGTTATTGGGTTTATCCATCATGAATTATTCAGTAGCATTCCAGAGCCTGAATTTGTCCATGGTTGAGAGCAACAGTATCGCCCCCTAAGGCCCACTTACAAGAAAAACTTAACTCAGAGTTAGTTAGCACGAGGTTATATTGAGTGTTTATCATACAATAGCGTCAATTCAACTTCGTTGTCCTATAGGCCCATTAGTTTGCTGCATGTACTCTCCAAACTTTTTGAGAAAATTCTGTTGCGCCAGCTCCTTAATTCAATGATAATCATTCTGATCATCAGTTTGGCTTCAGACCAGAACATGCCACTACAGAACAAATTCACAGAGTGGGTCGCGTTAACAGAATTGCTCGAGAAACTAAGCAATACTGTTCATCAGTCTTCCTCGACGTACAACAGGCCTTCGACAGAGTATGCCATAACGGACTACTATGCAAGATTAAAAATCACACTTGCCACTCTCCTTTTACTACATTCTGGGATCGTACCTATCCGATAGAATATTCCAGGTAAAGGAAGATGATAGCACCTCTGGTTTCCATAATATACTAGCGGGAGTACCCCAGGGCTCTGTTCTTGGTCCAGTATTGTACACTATCTTCACGGCAGACCTACTGCAAACCCCTGAAGTGACTATTGCCACTTATGCAGATGACATGCGGTGTCATCTGCATAAGTCCTGGCATGTAGCAGTTGCCGCAACAAACCAACAAATAACCATAGTCAACCATACTATCATCAACTCTTGGATACTATTTGGTGAAAAAGAGAAATAAAATTATCCAGCGAATTCTTGTTACCTTCGCCAGAAGACCATACTTGAAGCATGTTAAAATAAAGTCTAACGATTTTTTAATAGGTAAACTTTGTAAAATAGCACGCACTATGTCTACGTGGTTACAGAGAGGAAGACCTCATGCAACATCCCAACGGGGACGTTATTTATTTATACTAAATAATTAAATCTAAACGGTGAAAATACCATACTAATTCGAACAGTTTGATTCTTCCCACCCAACAGGCAACCAATCGACGACGTACCGTTTTAACCCGACATACGTACCCCATAATGGGGTACAATATCACCACGTTGGGGTACCACACACCCACAGTGGGGTACCACATACCCCTACTGGGGTACAGCAATACCGCAGTGGGGTGTCAAATACCCATAGTGGGGTGACAAACGACCCCGAGATGCCATCAGCGCCGTACAACGAAGAATATGTTCTACAAAAGAAAGTAGCCAAAGCTATGCTTTGTACCAATATGTGGTTGATAACTGTAGTACTTATTGTGGTTCTAGTTTCTTTCATTTTTGTGTTTTTGTTCTTTATGTATTTTGGGAAATAATTAAAAATAGTAATCGGAAATTTTAATAATATTTTTTCATATAAGATGCACTTAGTTAATTAAGATTGTAAAACATTAGTTTATTTTAATCTAAATAAAATATAATTTAGTAATAATCCATACTTATATTATTTTTAAAAAGTATGTGTGGTGTAACTTTAAATGATAGATTGAGGAATGATTTAATAAGAGAATGTTGTGGTTTAAAAGAAGTTGTAGTGACTAAAATTGAAAAGAGTATTTATTTTAAGATGGTTTGGCCATGTTGAGAGGATGAATGAAAGGCGACTAACGAAAGGTATTTACAAGGCAGACGTGAATGGAAACGCCCGGAGGGGACGCGCTAGAAAGACATACATAGACCATATAGGTGATGTTCTTCAGAAAGGCCAGGTGCGCAGTACTCATAACCGGCGTGTGTGTATGACTAGATGTATGAATGTGTGTGAAGCAAAAGAAGTATGTAAGGATCGTAGCAGGTGGCGTTCTGCAGTTTCTGCCTACACCCATGGGAAAAAAGCGTGAGTTTATGTATGAAACGGGAACCGATAATATCCCTATGGAGTACTACAAGTACAGTATCCCACTATGTTTCAGTACAATTATTCGGTTAGGTGATACATAAAAGGGACTTCATTTGCTCATAACGACATTCACATCTATTTTCAAAATCAGTTTAAATATTATGTAATCTTTTAAAAGGAGATTGTTGCCCGCGTAAGAAGTGTGAATACAAACTATCCTATGTCCTACCCAGGGTCTCAAACTATCTCCTATGCCAAACTTCATCTATATTGGTTCAGTAAATCCAGATATTATCCCCTACAACCTTACAAATTCACAAACTTTATCTCTATATAATACTAGCTGACCCGGCAAACTTTGTTTTGCCATAAAAACACCAAACATTTATCTACCCTACCTTACACCACCTACCCTACCCGACCCTACACTACCCTATCCTACACTACCCTACCCTACACTACCCTACCCTACACTACCCTACCCTACCCTACCCTACCCTACCCTACATTACCCTACCCTACACTACCCTACATTACCCTACCCTACCTTACACTACCCTACCCTACACAAAGCAAAAATAACTTATACAATAGCAATAAAGCTCAAATTGTCTCTACGTTTTAGTTAGAAAACTTTTGTATGGGAAAAAGAAAAGGCCTGTTTTTTTTTCCGGCAATTATTAGATTTTTTCTCGCCGTAAAAACCATCTTTGAACTTCAACGAACATTTAAAAAAAAGAATTGGCCAAATTGGTCCAGGCGTTGTTGAGTTATGCGCTTACCAACACATTTTGCGATTCATTTTTATATTATAGATTACTAGCTGTTCCACGCTACTTCGCTCCCGTCAACTGGCTACCTACCTAACCATCTATCCTACCTACCCTACATACATGATTGTTGCGTAACGTAAATCATTTACGCAGCGCACGCAACGGAAGCTCTCAAAAAGGAATATTTTGCCCGTTTTTGCAACATTTTTCATTTATGCTCCGCTCCTATTGGTCGTAGCGTGATGTTATATAGCCTATAACCTTCCTCGATAAATGGACTATCCAACACAAATATTTTTCTATTCCAACCAGTAGTTCCTGAGATTAGCGCGTTCAAACAAACAAACTCTTTAGCTTTATAATATTAGTATAGATTTATAATACTAGTATACGATTAGATATCTCATGTTATTATTATAATTCCCGTTTGTGTAATAATTTTAAAATATTTTTGTTTATATTATTAAATAATTATGTATTGTCCTAATGTTCTATCTATTTAAGTAAATATTATAAATTAGTAGTAGCATGAAGACTATGATTAGTTAATAAATAAAACTTTGTTATATCATAATAGTTAAGAATAGTTTGTACTCCAAAAATGCAGTATAATACACATTTACTATTAGATTATATAGTTATTATTTTTAATCTTGTATAATACTCTAAATAATCGTTTAAATATATTCTTATTGAGATTTAAATAAACTTTCGAATTATTAAAAGATAAAATAAAAAAATCGTTCCAGTATATCAATTATTTTACCTTAAAAACATACCCACAAAAGCTAAAAACAATTAATTTTATAATGTCCCCACTGCCGGGGCTCAGAATTCCTTTCTATGAATAGTGAGCCGTAATCCAACACCTTAAAAACATACCCACAAAAGCTAAAAACAATTAATTTTATAATGTCCCCACTGTCGGGGCTCAGAATTCCTTTCTATGAATAGTGAGCCGTAATCCAACACCTTAAAAACATACCCACAAAAGCTAAAAACAATTAATTTTATAATGTCCCCACTGCCGGGGCTCAGAATGCCTTTCTATTAATAGTGAGCCGTAATCCAACACCTTAAAAACATACCCACAAAAGCTAAAAACAATTAATTTTATAATGTCCCCACTGCCGGGGCTCAGAATTCCTTTCTATGAATAGTGAGCCGTAATCCAACACCTTAAAAACATACCCACAAAAGCTAAAAACAATTAATTTTATAATGTCCCCACTGCCGGGGCTCAGAATTCCTTTCTATGAATAGTGAGCCGTAATCCAACACCTTAAAAACATACCCACAAAAGCTAAAAACAATCAATTTTATAATGTCCCCACTGCCGGGGCTCAGAATGCCTTTCTATGAATAGTGAGCCGTAATCCAACACCTTAAAAACATACCCACAAAAGCTAAAAACAATTAATTTTATAATGTCCCCACTGCCGGGGCTCAGAATGCCTTTCTATGAATAGTGAGCCGTAATCCAACACGCAGATACAGTGCGGGCGGGTGAATACACTGTACAAGTAAACATTCACAATTGACCAATCGACATTCACATTCTGAATGTTTCTCAATTGGTGCTCCTACACTGCTGTTAAAAATGGTTACACACATTTTCTAACAATAATACATTTACTAACTAATGTTAGGAACTGTTCGTTCTATTATTATTTATTTATTAAAACTTCATGCAACATAAAGGTACATAGGCGGACTTAATGCCTGAGGCATTCTCTACCAGTCAACCAAGGGTGGTGGAAAGATAACATGGCAGGTGCATAAAAAAGATAGTAAAGCAAAATGAGTACAATAGTAGATATATATAGCTAAAATAAATTTACTTATATATTTACTATAATAAATACTATAAATATATATATATATATATCAAGTAATAGAAAGGCGTGTTATTGAGACGACTCTGCTAATCGTGTAGAAAATAATTCCGCAACTTCCGCTTAAATGCATACTGACTGGTGGCCTTCCTGATATCGAGAGGAAGCGCATTCCAGAGAAGAATGGACTGAATGTTAAAGGAAGAATGAATAAAATCAGAAGTATGAGACGGGCAAAGTAAGAGAAGATTGTTAGATGAACGTAGATTCCTAGAGTGTGAAGTACACAGATATTGAAAGTGAGGTATGAGATAAGAAGGAGGAGTAGGAGAGTTGAGAAGAGAGAAAAGCGTGGTCAAGGCCCGCAAATTTCTCCTCTGCCGAACTGGCATCCATTTGAGCTCAGATCTGCAGCTCGAAACATGGTCATATTTCCGGAGGTTGAATATGAACCGGATGCAGTTGTTTAGGAGTCTATCCAGCTTATCCAGGAATACCGCGTTCAGGTCAAAGTAGCACACGTCACCATAGTCGATTAAAGGATCTATTAGGAATTGTTAAATGTTTTGAGTGCTCCCTGATGGAAAATGTTTAAATATTTATAACATTTGAAAACATGTTCCGAGGTGTCATGGTGATTTGCTCATTGGCTTAGGTTTTATTTTTTGTAATTAAAAAAAAGAAAAAGCGCCAAACGCTAAGAGCATTTTTTTTATTTGTTACAATTTGTTTACAAACACGAAAACATTTTCTTAACATTGTGATCAAATGTTTGTTCAGAAAATGTTTACCAATGTTTGTTAACATTTTTAACAGCAATGTGGGGGCACCTAATCAATCAGACAATGAAACCATTATAGGATTGTACTTTTGTAGAGCGGCTAACTGTTGAGGTTGACCATATAATTTTGTGTGGCAAAAATTTTTGCCGCTTTGAGCCAAACGATTTTTTGTAGGTAATCTTTGTGAAATAGGCACGCCCTGCACTATGTCTACGTGGCGAATTACCCTTGACAGAGAGGAAGGCCTCCTGCAACGTCCCAACGGCGAGGAGTATCCAAAGATACTCCTCCAAAACGACTTTAAAATAAAAATATTTTTACAAATTGGTGACTAGAATTTCTTCATAACTGAAATAGCATACGTAAATCAAATAATATTTTGCAAACAAAACTGTCCAAAAGGAGGTTCAATATTGATAGTCTGGCTCCGAGCGGGCGCACGGCCAGTAGGTACTGAGTTATCATTGGAGAATATATACGCCTTAAAGGATTACGCTCGGTAAGAACCGCGATAAGTATGGAAAATTATAAGTATAATGGAAAACAATGAAACAAGCAAAATTATAATAGATGACCTTGACCTTGAAAATGTAAAATGACCTTGAACTACTAGTAAACTAAGTCAGTTGATAAGATTCGATGGCCTTGATTCTGCTTACAAGGCGAATGTCAAAAATCAGCAAATATGTGTCAGACCCTTCACTCTTACATGTGTGACAGTCGTCAATATACTTAAACCATCCTTCAGCCAAATTGCATAAGTGAATACTAAGCGTGTTTTAGGTTAATTTACCACCGGCCATCAGCGTCATAATTTGGCAATTATAAAACTATTTTCTTCTTACCGATCAATCTCCTTCGTTTATCAAAACGTAAACATAAAGACCTAAAAAACGACTTGTGCGCATCTAAAAACTCTTGCCAACTTACGTGCCGGCAACTATATCGTGTTACCCAGTTACTGGGTTGTGGAGGTCAGATAAGCAATTACTCAGCTGCATCAGGTTAGGCTGGAAGCCGACCCCAACTTAGTTGAACAAAGACTAGGTGTACTCAGCTGCATTAAGTTAGGCTGGAAGCGACCCCCACTTAGTTGAGCACAGACTAGGTGTACTCAGCTGCATCAGGTTAGGCTGGAAGCCGCCCCCAACTTAGTTAAGCAAAGACTAGGCAGATTTATTTGTTCATTAATTAACACATTCTATTTTTGTTGCAGCTTTTGAAATGGATACAACTGAAGATAACACCGAATCGCAGAGCCTGTATCTGGATAACAAAGGTAAATATGTTATTTTAACTGAATTTAACCCGACACATCCTCGAAAAAGTGGCAAAAAAAAATGTGGTCAAATAATAAAAGCCCGATAAGTATTCTTACGATGTTTTCCTACAACCATGTCCTGTCTTCTGACTTAAATAATTATGATTTACCAAAAGTTGCACACACACACATTTCCACATCTAACAAGGGAGGTCCAGCCGAGCCGTTATGATGGCTTCTCTGTAACTGCAGTGCACCTCTGGAACTCACTCCCAAACACCCTACGCGAAAGCCCTTTTCTCAATGGCTTCAAAAGGAAAATTAAGAGTCCTTTTAACACATTAGACATATATATCTGTATTTATGTACGTATGTATATGATTATAATTATGTTATTTTAAAATTGTACACTGGATCCTACCCTCTTTTGTCATCATTCTCAGTCACTCTCTAGGGTTTGCTGTAAGAGAACTCAACATTGAGTTAAGCTCGTCTTTGTACATGTACGTTATTATCTTAATATGTATTGACCATTGTTGTTGGTGTACAATAAATAATTAAGCACAAATCCCACATTCTTCAAATAGTTTTTTTTTATTTGCATATATTTAATATTATCAATGTATTTTATACTTTTTTTTATAGCCTACGGCGTAAAGAGTCCTACTAGCGAGTTGGCTCGTCTAGAACATCGTCAGAGCCACAATGTACAACTGATGAAGGCTTCCCTGTACGCTGATACCGGTATGTAATATTCAACCAACAATTCTTTTTGTAATTTTAATGCACTGAAAAAATATTAGCCAGTTAGTTACAGAGCATTTCGAGCACAGACTTAAATCTAACTAGATAACGCAAGTCGCAATCTGTATGAAAACCAAGCGTGTCACTTTTTTCACATACAATTTAGAAACAAATTTACTTACCAATGAAAGAAAACATTTCCAATGCCTCGGCCAACTTTGTCTATACAGTCTTTACAGCTCAATATGGCATAAAAAGGCATATTTCTAGATTTCGGTGGATTTCCGGTGCCGATAATGCTAAATGAAAAGCTCAGATTACGATCATTGATCGTAATTTTACTCCGTTTTTTCGCACGCGAAGTACATACATACAATCGCGTCATCTAGTTAGATTTATGTCTGTGATTCCAAGGTTGATCTGGTCTTTGGTCTAGTCGTTGCAAATGTTACTGTTGAGTATAAGATACTGGGTTCGATTCCCAAGTCGGATCGAATAGATGGACCACGTTTGCCGCGCCGATTTGGTCCGTTATGCGTGCAGGCCTCTCTGTGAGAGGGAATGGGCCGTAATCCACCACGCGGCTCAGTGCGGGTTGCTGGATGTCGCATGTCTTCGAAATTTTGGTTCTAAGACATGTCGGTTGCCTCACGATGTTTTCCTTCACCGTTTTGAGAGCAGTGGTGATGAAATAATTTACACAAAGTGAAGGCCTGCTCGGGTTCGAACCCTCGTATAATTTGTAAGTCGCAGCCTTTACCACTGGACCACCACTGCTGATCTTCCCAAGTCGGGAAAAGTATTGCCGTGTTTTTCTGTTAGCTGTACGAAATTCCCATACAAGCCTGCCGTTCGCCTTTTTACAAGCTTTTACTTAACTTGCAATATATGTATGTATGTGTTTTCGGGTCAAATCTTGCAACGAATTTTTTTAGTTATCCTCAACCGATTAAGATGAAATTTTGCATACACGTTTATTTTGGATGAAAATGCATGGTAAGCTAAGTGACGTCATTCTAAATCCAATATGGCGTACGGTCCAAGTTGGTGGACTAGTTATTTTTGTGCACTGCCATGATATGGGTATCAAATGAAAGTGGTTTGCTGAGAAGAATACGAAAAAAGCTTGATTAATAAAAAAAATCTTATGCCAACCTTGCTCTTACAGAAATGGAAGACGATACATCAATATCCACAGGAGACCAGCTGGTTCCAGTATCAGCACCCTTGTTATCGGTACCGTCACTGCCGGCCTCTGTGATGAGAGAGGATCGCCAGATATCTGAGATAGAGGCGCCGCTAATTGATGGTATGTAACTGCAAAGGACATCTCTGTCTACCCAATTTCTTTGGGTAATACAGTCGTGAATTATTTCCGTTAATGACCGCGTCGATCGCGTATTCGTGGCATGACCAGTGAGCTTATTTCGAGTTTTTTAACGTACTCACTCGTGATCTACTATATAAAAATAAGTCGAGTTTCTTGCTGACGATATAACTCCAGAACGCACGAACAGATTTCCAAGGTTTTGCATTCGTTGGAAAGGTCTCGGGCTGCGTGAGGTTTATAGGTAGGGTAGGGTAGGGTAGGTAGGGTAGATAAATGTTTGGTCTTTTTATGGCAAAACAAAGTTTGCCGAGTCAGCTAGTAATGTATACAAAAAAACCGGCCAAGTGCGAGTCGGACTCGCGCACGAAGGGTTCCGTACTATTATTGCAAAAAAAGAGCAACAAAATCACTTGTTGTATGGGAATCCCACTTAAATGTTTATTCTCTCTCTATTATAATCTGTTTTTAGTATTTGTTGTTATAGCGGCAACAAAAATACATCATCTTTGATTTCAACTGTCTAGCTATCGCGGTTCATGAGATACAGCTTGGTGACAGACAGATAGACGAATAGTAATAGGGTACCGTTTTTACCCTTAGGGTACGGAACCCTAAAAGAGGTTTCTCCATACCGTCCCCAGACGGTGCTTATCCAGTTTCAAAACAAATTGATGTATACGTTAACGCGATTGAGCGTAAGTAAAAACTCGCACTAAGGCCTCAGTTTCTATTAGGACAAAGCCTAACTCCGTTTTGCGGTCCCACTCATGGATACTGCCCCAATGTTAGATAGCCGACTATATTTAAGGGCCTACATACCCTTTAGTGCCGTAAAACGGCATTTTTCTAAAGCATACTCCTTAGTAACGGCTAGGTTAAAAGATTTGAAAAAAAAAAAAAAAATGATTCATTTACATAATTTTGAACACAAACTAAAAACTTTTTGGATTTTTCGTGTAACAAAAAAAAAAATTACACGATATTTTTGAGCAACTTTTGGAAACTCCTCCAAAACGACTTGGATGTTAAAATATTTTTACACAGAAAATTTATGGTTGGAATTTCATCATAACAAACATAGCATTATGTAAATCAAATAATATTTTGCAAACAAAACTGTTCAAAAGGATGTTCAATATTGATATTTTGGCATCGAGCGGGCGCACGGCCAGTACTGCCTTAATAAATATTTGTAAGGTGATTGCCCATTGTACAGTATAAGAAAATGCGTAAACATTTGAGAAACCATTTCAAATGGTCGATTGACCGCTAACTAGTGGCATCTTTTGTAAGTGTAATTAAAATGTTAATTTTGTCCACAGAAACACCAATGAAGCCACTAATTGTAAGGCCACACACGATAGTGCTGAAGTACCACAGAAAAGTGCCTCCCTTCAGACAGACTATTGCTGGTAAGTGCTATTAAGTTTTGCTGGTAAGTCCTTCTGTCGCATGAAAGAGGTAGAACAATTTCAGGTATAGCCAGCCTAATTCCGTCCAGAAGCTTCCTGGGAGCTTACAGGCTTCACGGAGTGACCTCACTGTTTCGAGGATTTCTACGCGTTGAGACGCCACGGCCACGCATGGATTACGTGGGCGGCTGATTCTTCGGCGCTGTTTGTTAAGAAGGGTGTGGCCCGTTATTGCCCCTAAAGGGACTCAAGATGAATGAAATACCCAGTTTTCAGAGATATGTGAACAAGTTATAAGTAATAACCTAATGGTTGTGTAGTGCAAAACCAATAGGAAGTACCTAAACCGAAAATATTACCGCTCTCATAGAGATGAGATGATGATGGTTTTCGTGGGTGTGTCCGTGGCATCAACAGTAACCCTTATCAGAATATCAGCGCAGCGTTTTTTTTTCTTTGTTTTTGCTTATTTCTTGTGTCTCCTGTGTGGGTCACGAATAAATATTTTTTCTTTCTTAAAAGATATTTTATTTCAACTAAAATCTGCAAGAAATAAAAATTGATTCTATCTTCCTTTCGGGAAGTAGCTTGTTATGGAGAAGAACGCACAAGAAAATCCATAAAAACACTTTAAAAAAAAAAAGATTACAATATTTAGGTTCATAAGTACATACATTAATAAATTCATACAGGGTGTCCCAGAAATCGACGTCAAGCCGTAAATGGGTGATAGACCAAGTTTTAACAGTTCTCAGAAAAATACGAAAAAAAATCTATCTCATGTTTTTAAAAAATTATGTTCACTTTAAAAATTTACTAAAAAAATCAATCCCTGTAATGGTTCTTTAACTCCAATTGCTACAAATCCCATAATTTATCAATTTTTTTTATTATTATGTAATCTTGAATAATGCTTGTGTAGATTTTTGCCAAAATTTAAAGCCAACTCCTCCTACTTAGAAGAAAATTAAACTTTTTCAAAACCAAATTATTCAAATTTACTGTTTCGCCCAACTTTAACTGACTGTACTGAAAAAAAAATGTACTACGCTAGTTTGGCAAGTAACATGAAAAATTGGCGCATTTAATAAGGATTCAAAAATGGTGTAACACTTGCTAGATTACGTTTTCAATAATTGGTCAAATTTTTTTTTGTAAATGGTATCGGTTTTTACCCAAAATGTCCATACTTCCTTAAAATGACTTTAGCTTACCTAAAGCTTTGCTAAACTCCGTTTCTAGTTCGATAGAGACGGAGAGAGTCATTTTACGAAGTGTGAGCGAGATAAGAAATCGAAATTTTACGTAATTTAAGAGCAAAGTTATGATAGTGACTCAACCTTTTTACTTTAAGTCAGGACCAGATTTCTCATCTTAGAAAAAAAAAACAAATTATCAGATTTAATTTTTTTTTATTACAATAAATGTTCAAACTGCCTTCCTTCGACGGCAATGCAAGCACGACATCTTCTTAAAAAAGATCTGGTTATTTTCCGGGCAAATCTTCCCCTGTTTACAAAGACAACGGCTTCCGTTATTCTTCCCCGCAGCTCGGCTAAATTCTCTATTGTTTTTGAGTACACTTTCTCTTTTACCGCTCCCCAGTAAATAAAATCTAGGGGATTTAAATCAGGCGAACGGGGTGGCCACAAGATTGTCCCACCGCGCCCTATCCACCTGAGCGGGTATTCTTCATCAAGATGTTCTCTTACTAAACGGGCATAATGCGCTGGGCAGCCATCTTGCTGGAACCACATTTCCCTGTAAACGTTCAGTGGCATGTCTTCTAATAAATCTGGTAAAGTATTTTGAAGAAAATCCAAATAAACTGCGCCATTCAAAATCTCTGGCAGCTCAAAAGGTCCAATTAAATTGCCATTTAGTATCCCGGTCCACATGTTTACTTTAAATCGATACTGTGACTTATCTTGCCTCATCAAATTTGGATTTTCTACATGCCACTCGTGCAAATTGTGCAAATTCATGTAGCCATCTTTTTTAAATGTTGACTCATCGGTCCATAAAATCTTCTCTAAGAATCGAGGGTCTTCTCTGTGCCTTTCTAGCATCCTTTGGCAAAACGCAACTCTGGGAGCGTAATCCCGTGGCAGTAATGATTGTACTCTCTGTACATGATACGGGTGGAACTCGTTCTTTTTTAAGATTCGGTGGGCGGTACTCTTAGATACACCTGTGCTTGTTTCGATTCCACGTACAGAAGCACTTGGGTCTTCTTGGACTGCTTGTAGTACGACGTCTTCGTACGGATTACGATGTCTTCCTTCACCATGTACTTGGTTAGGGAATCGTCCCTCTGATAGTGAACGGTGCACATTAATAAAAACTCGATGATCTGGGTGACGATTGTTCGGGTACCTCTCACGATAAAGTCTAGCGGCTGCATTGGCATTGCATCTGCATTCCCCATAAACGAGGTGCATGTTCGCATATTCCAATGCAGTGTACACAGCCATGGTAGTACTACACAATCACAGGATCAGCAACAGTCCAGAGTAAAGCACAGGTCGTCAGAAAGAGGAATTAAACAGTCCAAATCACAAGCAATTAAGTCCAGAAAACAACGCAAAAAGTGGTAAGTACGGAATCAACATGAACGAATACGGAGATGCGCAGTAAACAAAGCAGCGTAACGTACTGATTTGTAATTGTGTGTGCGTCTGCGCTTACAAAACAGAACAATAACTACTGCTGTCTCATTCGCACTCATCGGTAAATTGTATCTCCGTTTCATGATAAAGGTTGTGTCACTGATAAAGGTGGCGTCACTCTCTGTCTCGCTCACACTTCGTAAAATGACTCTCTCCGTCTCTATCGAACTAGAAACGGAGTTTAGCAAAGCTTTAGGTAAGCTAAAGTCATTTTAAGGAAGTATGGACATTTTGGGTAAAAACCGATACTATTTACAAAAAAAAATTTGACCAATTATTGAAAACGTAATCTAGCAAGTGTTACACCATTTTTGAATCCTTATTAAATGCGCCAATTTTTCATGTTACTTGCCAAACTAGCGTAGTACATTTTTTTTTCAGTACAGTCAGTTAAAGTTGGGTGAAACAGTAAATTTGAATAATTTGGTTTTGAAAAAGTTTAATTTTCTTCTAAGTAGGAGGAGTTGGCTTTAAATTTTAGGCAAAAATCTACACAAGCATTATTCAAGATTACATAATAATAAAAAAAATTGATAAATTATGGGATTTGTAGCAATTGGAGTTAAAGAACCATTACAGTCTATTAAAGATTACGTTGAGGAGAAAAAGGCTTGGGATTGAGCTGCTCCAATTAATTTTGTTTTTTTTTTTTATATTTTGCACCGTGAATTTTGTTTTTAATCTTGATATTTTTTTTTGTTTTCTTGCAATGACAAGAATATTTACTTTTTAAAGTATTATATTATTTTTTTTTTTTTTTATTTTTTTTTTTTTTTATTTGTTTATTCAATGATATTTTAATACAGAGGTGTAACTTAATTCTAAACTCGCCAAACTTTTACGTTTGATGGCGTGAATTTGTAATTTGTGAATGTGAAGACTATGTGGATTTTTGTTTTTTTATTATAACTTAGTTAGTTTTTACTCATGGTCTGGCAGTTTGAGTAGTTTATGCGGCCTACCCGAATGTCCTTTCTTTGGTATTGTTCGTCGAATCGTTGAGCACCGTAAATTCTGAGTTGAGCTGCTCGGTTATTGACAAATGCGTGCACTGACTGGACAGGTCCACTCAATCTGGCTGGTTCTTTCCTCAAAAGACCATTTCAGACATCTGTCTACATGGTCTTCACATGATATAACCAAGATTTTGTCAGGACTTTAAAAGAGACTGTGACCTCTGAGTTTGTTTCGGCCTTTCTTCTCAGAGTAGTCAGATAGGAAACGCCGACCTCATCTAGTTTAAAAAAATATGATCGACGTGTAAAAGTGTTTGTACAAACCAACTTACAGAAATAAAATCATTTATCATTTATCACAGGGATTGATTTTTTTAGTAAATTTTTAAAGTGGACATAATTTTTTTAAAACATGAGATAGATTTTTTTTCGTATTTTTCTGAGAACTGTTATAACTTGGTCTATCACCCATTTACGGCTTGACGTCGATTTCTGGGACACCCTGTATATGTGAGGACGATGTACCCAGAATAGCTCTACACACTATACTACGTACAGGTATAAAGTATTAAGAGTACTCAATCACACATGTACTGTGCAGTTATATAATACATACATAAACTCACGCCTTTTTCCCATAGGCGTAGACAGAAACTACAGAACGCCACCTGCTACGATCCCTACATACTTCTTTTGCTTCACACACATTCATACATCTAGTCACACACACACGCCGGCTATGGGTACTGTGCACTTGGTCTTTCTGAAGAACATCACCTATAAGGTATATGTATGTCTTTCAAGGGCGTCCCCTCCCGGCGTTTCCATTCACTGATGCCTTGTAAAATAATAATAGGTACTAGAAAAACATTAACTTCCGAAGCAGTTAAGTTATGACCAATCCCAACTGACGGCGCCTGTTCACGAACATGGCGCATGAATCGGCACCACCCAGCTCAACCATCACCTACATGTTACAGATACCGTAAAGTATTGTAACGCAATTTGATGTGTTATTTCTTCCGCCAGGTCGTCTCGACGCATCGTATATTTCAGACATGTCCGTGTGCCGCGCGCGACACTCGCGGGTGGGCTTCGGTCCATCCGGCGCGCTCACCTTCGCCACGTCCTACGACTCTGTCAACGACCTGCCTAAATGTGAGTATATCATCTGCTTAGCCTGATCCCAACTAAGTCCTCGACATGGTTGGAAACAGTCTACCTTCAGGATAGAAACTGACCAGAAAAAAAAGATATGATTTATCATAATCAGATTAGGATGGCGACAGTGGCGTAGCGTGCTAACCTATAATAGTAGTTTATCTACACTCATAACATAATGTTCCAATTATGAATTCAAAAAGTATTGCATAAGCACGTACTTTATATTCCTGGAAAAGTAAAATAAAAAAAATATACCATTACAGTTCAACATTTTCCTTCGATTTTCAAACAACTACATCATAAAATAACTTTTTTTCAATTTTTATAGCACACTTTTACTTTTTAATTTATTGGCGCTTATGAGCTAGCATGGTCATATAACCCATATTATATGACCATTGCATAAACTACTATTATGCAATGGTCATATAATAGGGGTTATTAAAACACGAGCGTGGGTTTATCACATGAGGCAAAGCCGAATAATAACACGCGTGTGTTTTAATACCTTATTATATGCCGTTGCATACACTATTTTATCTTCACTCATACAGTTGAAATAAAACAAAATTGCAAACGGAAAAATATATGTATGGCGGGCAATTTAGATTCTCATTGCGCATGACTGCGCAGCGCGCGCATCCATAGATAATGACACTAATTTTCTACATTAAGTCATTGAGCCCATAAGCGCCAATAAAATAACACGTTTTCTCTAACAAAATAATGCTATAAAACTTTATTTTTCTTTTACGATACAGGGCAAATCCAAGAAGTTAATATCACCAAGGAGTTGCCATCAATTATTATTTTGTAATGAAAAGCTTTTAAGCGGGCCGCGCCGTTTTTACCTTTTATTGTAAACCACCTAAACCTTTATAAAGTCCGCTTGCTTTCCTTTAACCTGGGCCTATTCGTCAACTTTAAGAGTGAAGATAAAATAGTGTATACAATGGCATATAATTAGGTATTGAAACACTCTTGTGATACTATTATCAGACTAGGCTTCGCCTCGTGTGATAAACCCACACTTCAATGACTTTTTTCTTGGCTATTGATTTGGAACGAAAACCTAGAAATCGATACGGACTAACTTTTAAGGAGTATGCTTTGGAAAGTAACCGTTTTACGGCACTTTAGTGGAGCAAGAGCCTTAATGTAAATTGTTCAATGTTATGTATATTTTCATAAGAATTTCATATGAAATTGCAATTTTTGTTACAGCCGCAGAACTATCGGAACTCGGTAAATACGTTTGCGGCAGATCGGCCAGCGATTGGTCAGAGCCGTTGCTGGTCAGAATGGCTTTAGGACAAACTGAGAAGGATGATGGCATGCTGGTAAGTTGGTTAAAACTTGATAAAAATCTTATATTCGTTCGTTCACTGACAGAGAAAGTAGAACCTTAACCGGTGGGTCTAGAAGGCTTCAATTTTACATACAAATTCTTTAAATCTCAAACCAAGAAGTATTTGGGAAAACTAATTCCCAAAAGGGCTTAAACAAAGAATGTATTTTTTTTATGTTTGTCATAATTATTAATAACTAGCTGACACCCGCGGCTTCGCTTCCGTCAAAATTATAGCCTATGTTACTCGGGAATAATGTAGCTTGCCATAGGTGAAAGAATTTTTTAAATCGGTCCAATAGTTTCGGAGCCTATTCGGTACAAACAAACAAACATACAAACAAACAAAAAAATCTTTCCTCTTTATAATATTGGTATAGACTAACTGAGTCCGCGGCTTCGCTCCCGTCAACTGCCTGCCCTATCTTACCTACCTTACACTACCTACCCTACCCTACCTACCTACGTACCCTACCTACCTTACCCTACCCTACCCAACCTACCCTACTCCCGTATCCTATGTCCGTCTCCTGGTTCTAAGCTACCTCCCCACCAATTTTCAGCCAAATCGATTCAGCCGTTCTTGAGTTATAAATAGTGTAACCAACACGACTTTATTTTATATATATAGATAGTTTTGAGTTTGAGTAATGATACTTCATAATGATTAGTACAATGATCTCTTAGAGATTTTTAGTTAATTTTATTATACCTAGTGTTATAAATGGTCTTGTACTATTTCTTTTTACAGACAGTCCTTAAGAAGCACCTAGCAACGCTGCTAGAACACTCAACATTCACTCAGAGCAGTGACTCTCAATGCGCTCGACTCAACCTGTCAGTAACTCCTAGCGACCGACGCGCGGTTCTGTCGCAGTACCTACGAGATGCCAGCGCAGTCCAGACCAGATACAAGGTATGACTGCCCTTAGTTCTTATATGTACCTACATAGCATATTGACCCCTATCTCCACAGCTTAATACACACATTTTTACCAAAAAAAAAAGGTTACCAACTGCTAGCAATTCGCATTCAGTATCAATATTAAAATTCGGCGTTATATTTGGAGGAAATTCCACTAATAAGGAAATACTTTTAGGAACGGATGGATGCAAACCGTATTTTTGTATTAAATATAATATTTTACAAACCAATCCCAAACTATTTGAAAAACCTTCAGAGGTTTCAATCCGCAATCGACGGGATAACAATAAATTATGGGGTACTCCCCATATTTTTTTATTTAGGTCAACCACGGCACTCATGCGTAAAATTAATTTACAATGCATGTCCTCGAAAAGAGCGGTTTTCCAAGCAGCCAAACTGTGCGGAAAGTGTCACTTTTTTTCACTAGTGCTTTTTACTTTCCTGTATTTTTTTAATTTTTAACTCCAACGTCAGCCCGACGCATAGAGTTTATATTATTTGAGAAAAGTTTTACAAATTAGTTATGTACAGATTATCATTCATATAAAAGGTAAAATAAAACTAATACTTCATTTTAGGCGTTTTTAATTACTCGAGATTTAGATTTTGATCAATAAATTAATTTTAAATATTCATTAAATATGTTTGGCAGAACGTATATTTTGCTCGTGCCTTATTGCGTTACGATGTGACAGCTATTCGCACATGCGCAGTAGATATGCCCGAGGAATTATTAGTTAATCTGTGGATATGCTGAACGCGCTTGAATCAGCCCGCCATATTATTAATTTCATTTTATTAATTTATTTATTTCCTCGCACAATGCATAGTAAAATGTTGTATGATACACGTACGTAAGATGATTTCCAACTCGTGTCGATTTATCCACTCACTCGCTTCGCTCGCTCGTGAATAAAAATGCCACTCATCGGAAATCACCTACCTTCCGCACTTGTATCATAAATAACTATTCTCTTTAGCACCAGATATTTACAATAAAATCCCTAAGCCCATTAGACAAATGCCCTCAACTCTATTTAAACTAAATCTACAAAATACCTGATTGCCAAATTTTATGATAGCTTAACAATTTTTTAAGTGATCGTACTCAAAATATTTTTTTTTATTTCACATAGGCCTACATGGGCACTTATAACACGTCGACAAAAGGTGCACGGTTCGGGTTGGTCGTTTCCTATGGAGAAGAACCGGCAAGAAACTCCACGGTTAATCTTTTAAAAAATTGTTTGGTTTTACAATATTTCCATGTTGTATACAGCATTAGTACTTAGTATAGGGGGACAACGTGGGCCCGACAATAAGTCGTAAGAAAAACAAAAAAAAGATTATATATTATATAAACAAAAGAAAATAAAACGAATTAACTTAGTACCTACTTAGTGCCTATCTTTAAGACATTTTTTAGTTTAAAGTTTGTTTTTTTCTAGATTTTTTATAACCGTCTGCACGACAGTAGGTTAAATAATTGTGTTTTTTGTTAATTATATAAATTAATATGACCATAACAATTTTTTTGGAAGCCCTAAACGGCAAAACATGTAGATCCCTATTACCAAACGTTATTTTCAGACCAGCAAATCTGTTGTATAATCATGTTTTACAAATATAATTATCTTATCTTATGCAACGTTAGTTATATTGCGGGGAACGATTGGTCACATTATTCCTCGGTAGACGTCCATGTAATGCAACTTGGAGGCTAGCTTGTTGCAGGCAGGGATGTTACGGATATAAAATTTTGATCTGGATACGACTACGTATCTAGAAATAATATTATACCGATTTCGGATAAACTTACGGATTTTTTTCGGATTATCTGTTAGTTTCTGTTACGGATATGAATTTTTTATTAAAAAAATTGAAACTTAGGGTAGTGTAGGGTCGGGTAGGGTAGGGTAGGTAGGGTAGATAAATGTTAGGTGTTTTTATGGCAAAACAAAGATTGCCGGGCCAGCAAGTAACTTTATAACGGCTAAACCGATTCTCATCAAACATTGTTAAGAACACTCTCGATAAAGTCACTTTAAACAAAAACTAAATAAAAATCGGTTCATCCGTTTAGGAACTATGGTGCCACAGATAAATACAAAAAACATATCCGTCGGGGGTTTTAAGTATGTATCAACAGTACTTTTAAAATTAACAAAAGTGGCCACCGCAAGACCAGTGGTGTCGGCCGCGACTTACAAGTTTTGGGTCGTGGGTTCGAACCTAGGCAGGCGCTTTACTTCGTATAAATTATTTCTACACCACTGCTCTCAAAACGGTGAAGGAAAACATCGTGAGGAAACCGACATGTCTTAGAACCATAAATTCGAAGACATGTGACATCCAACAACTCGCACTGGGCCCGCGTGGTGGATTACGGCCCATTCCCTCTCACAGAGAGGAGGCCTGTGTCCCAGCAATGGGAACATTAATAGGCTGATGATGATATAAGTGGCCACTTCGGATTATAACTACAGCTTTTTGTCAACAGTTCGGCGTATCGGGATCTTATTGCTACGAAGTATGGAGACTATGTGACGCTCTATGGGGAGCTGATCTTGACAATGATGGTGAGTACCTTTTTTTACAAGCTTTTATTTAACTTGCAATGTATGTATGTATGTATGTATGTTCGGGTCAAATCTTGCAACTGAAGTTTAAAGCAGTTACCCTCTACAGATTAAGATGAAAGGAGAATGACCAATAGTGATACCAAAAAGTCTCACGCATCAAGACCATAATTTTATAGTAATTAGTTTCATAAATTTCTACGACATTACGCGTCGCGGATTTGCTTTTTGAATAGGGAATTTAATTTTGAGTTTAAAAGTATGGATATTTGTTTTACTCTCTATAAATGACGTTCCGTTTCACATGATATGATTAACGTAACCTTGATTTTTGAAAGTGTCATGATCACTGTAAAAAAATTATACGATTACAATTCTACATTAATTTAAAAAAACTAGCATAGAATCTTATCATTTACTTATAAAAGATTAGGTATCATTATTTTATCTATGGTTAATTGGCCGTTCACAGCAGCCGGTCATAAAGATGTAGAATGCAATAGAAACGAATTTTGATGAATCGACTAACTAGTAATGGTTTCTTTTGTATAATAAATAACTATAACGTTCATGTATAACGTGTCTATAATAAAATATGTCGTTGATAGTGTCGAACAAAATAGACCTAGTTTTTATGTTATTTTCGATTTTATGAAATAACTCCGAAACCCGGGTTTTGTTTTCAAAAAGAAGTTTTGTAGGAGTTAACATGGTGAATGTAGTCTATAAAAAACAAAGTTTGATTTTGATGCAGCTTGGTACGGGATTCCATACATCGATGAGCATTCTCCTTTGCAAATACGTTTAGTTTGGATGACAATGCATGGTTAGCTATTTGTCACACTCAGAGACGTTACCGGTTACTTAAAGCTCTCATTAGTATAGATTTTAAGTACAAAATGTATACTTAAGTAATCGTTAAATGTCTATGAGTGCCACAGTAAGTGACGTCATTCTAAAGCCAATATGGCGGACGGCCCAATATGGCGGACTAGTTTATTTTTTTGCACTGCCATAATATGGATATCAAATGAAAGGTTTTCTGGGTAGAACACGAAAAAAGATTGTTTAAATAAAAGTTTTTTAAAGAATATTTTTTTTAATATCCTGTTTAAATGTCATTGGGTGTTAGGATTCGACAATTGTAGGAATTAACGACTATCTATCAAAAAGTTAATTAAAAAACCGGCCAAGTGCGAGTCTGACTCGCGCACGAAGGGTTCCGTACCATTATCATAAAAAACGGCAAAAAAATCACGTTTGTTGTATGGGAGCCCCACTCAAATATTCATTTTATTCTGTTTTTAGTATTTGTTGTTATAGCGGCAACCGAAATACATCTTCTGTGAAAATTTCAACTGTCTAGCTATCACGGTTCATGAGATACAGCCTGGTGACAGACAGACAGACAGACGGACCGCGGAGTCTCAGCAATAGGGTCCCGTTTTTACCCTTTGGGTACGGAACCCTAAAAAATCTAAAAACCCGACGGCTTATAAAGCGAACTAAAAAGACGTAAACAAGAAGGTTAAAACATGCTGTGCAGTCGGAGTATACATCTGGTTTTGGTCAGCCAACTCGCGAATATGTATCCTCCGACCACCATATTGTGGGGCACCAATATTTTTTTCCAAACCCATCTTGAGGCGTACCAATAAAGGGTTATAAGAGGTAATTTCAAAAATATATAACACATATGTTTAAATGTACCTCATCATCAGCCTAGTCTTTTCCCAATTGTTGTTGGGGTCGGCTTACAGTCAAAAAGTTATAAAAAATAAAGTTGATAAAAAAAATCAAAAACCCGACTGCTTAAAAAACGAACTAAAAAGACGTAAACAAGAAGAAAATCATACTGTGCAGTCGGAGGACACATCTGGTCTTGGCCAACCAGCTTGCGAACATGTATCCTCCGACTGCACGCACAGCATAATTTTCTTCTTGTTTACGTCTTTTTAGTTAGTTTTTTAAGCAGTCGGGTTTTTGATTTTTTTTATCAACTTTATTTTTTATAACTTAGGGTTCCGTACCCAAAGGGTAAAAACGGGACCCTATTACTAAGACTCAGCGGTCCGTCTGTCACCAGGCTGTATCTCATGAACCGTGATAGCTAGACAGTTGAAATTTTCACAGATGATGTATTCCTATTGCCGCTATAACAACAAATACTAAAAACAAATAAAATAAATATTTGAGTGGGGCTCCCAATCAAATATTTTCAAATAATACAACAAACGTGACTTTTTTGCCGTTTTTTGCGATAATCAAAAAATCAATTTTACGTTTGACATTGTTTTATACATTTCTGACATTTTTATATTTATTTGACCGTTTTAATTATTACTTTTAATGAGTTTTCAACTATTTAAATTGTAATTAATACATTAATTTTGTTTTAGGTTTTTATCTGTTTTATAACTTGATGTTTGTATAACTATGGACTCGAATTGTGTCTGATACAAATAAATAAATAAATAATGGTACGGAACCCTTCGTGCGCGAGTCCGACTCGCACTTGGCCGGTTTTTAAGCAGTCGGCATTTTTTTTTTAAATTTACTTTTTACTCTCAATTATGGTATTTATTATTGTCAATTTCTGCCTATCGCCAAAGTAAATACAAGTGTAACAATATATAACATTAGTATTTAGTTTTATCTTTAATATTTTTCTAATATCCCTCCCAATTCCAGGCGTACCCGGCACAGACCCGCTATCAACAGTGAACCGCCACAGAAACTTCCTAGACTGGCTCAAAACGGCCGTTGCCGAGGTTACTGACGAAGATCTGTCTAAACCGACGCATGGAGAGAATGAGGATGGTAAGGAAATAACGAATATATACGAACGATACTAGCTGTCCCCCGCGGCTTCGACCCTACCTGTCTACATACCTACCTGCCTACCCGCCTACCTACCCTACCATGTCTACCTACCATACCTACCCTACGTACCTACCTACCCTACCTACATTATGATTTTTTTTAATACAAAAACTAGCCTATGTTTGCTTATTTTTAAACTTTGCCCCACACTAGGAATTTCTTCCTGTGTCGTGGGTGCGTTTACAAACATATAAACTCACATACACAACACCTAGAGCCCGAACAACCTAAAATGCAATGCAATGTCCAATGTCTTTCCTCGGGATGTCATCTATCTCCTTGCCAAATTTCATTGAATTCAGTTCAGTGGTTTAGGCGTGAAAAGGTAACAGACAGACAGAGTTACTTTCGAATTTATAATATTAGTATGGATAAAGTAAATATGTTACATCGAGCTGTATAAACAAACTGTTGCACAGATAAGTGTGACAGAATCAAGTCACCATAGCTCCTAAACTGATGAACCGATTTTGATTTTGTTTTTTTTTTTGTTTAAGTTACACTAGTCGAAAATTCTTCCATAAAAACGTTGTCCAGAGATTACTCCACTGTTTGACGATGTACGTTCAAAATAAAAAAATGATATAAATTTTTCTCATCATTATCTAGTCCTGTATGGAAACAAAAATGTAAAAAAAAAAAAAAAAAAAAAGTTATGAGCGTCGAAAGTTCCATATTTCAACACTAATTATAACATATCTTTGGGCGGAAATAAATACTATAAGAAGAAGGAAAATTGCAAAACAGTCACCATACAGAGATAGATTAGTAGGTTAACAATGCAAATGATTTTATTTTGAAAATATACATTTAGTTTATTTTCATGATATCTAGACTCCCAAAGGTCTGTTTATAAAATTTCTCGCGCTCGTTTTCGTCCTAAATCATCATTCATTTTGATACAAATTTGCAAAAGTGTTAATTCGTACACGAACTAGCTTCTTACTGCTCATGACAGCATCTATTTCTTTCGCACATGTTGTCGGATAAGATAGCATACATTTTAAATCGCGCACAAAATAATTCGTGCCGCCGACTAGTTCAGCCTTAAAAGGTGACTTTGTCGAGAGTGTTCTTAGTGTCGTGGGGGTAGTTCTCGTAGCCAATGTTAAGTATGCGGGTGTAGACAAGTGAAACGCTTAGCTGCTATTTACGCACTGGTTTATTATCTTAAATGACCGTTGGACGTGTCATTACAATAGGTGGCGCTGGGGAGGGAGATGCGCGCCTTGCACACATATATAACACTATGTTTGGTTGAAATCGGTTCAAACGTTTAAAAGTAATTCGCATTTTACTCTTTGAATCTGGGTTTTTCCCAGAATATCCTAATCCTTGTATTTCTTCTACAGAGGCAGATGGCCACAGCGCTCGGATATGGACGCTATTGCTGGGCGGTCGTATACTGAAAGCGTGCAAGCTTGCCAACGAACACGGCGATATGAACATGGCTATACTCATCGCCCAGGCTGCTGGTAAGTTGCATACATAGATATAATAAACAAGGAGATATGCCCGGTAGATAAAATATATCGGCAACCTGTGTCTCCAGTTTGCCCCTACCACACGGCAACTACTACACATGCAGTTCAGAAAAAGCAATAGACACGCAGTAGCGCACACACCCGCAACTCTTAAATCAGAACGTACTACAGAATCCAATATAAGCCTTATCTCATCAAACACAGCGTGTATTTAGCATGCTCCGTACAACTTACCCACACAAAAACATCTACACAATCACATCACTAACTCGTCGCAAGAAGCAGCGGCCGTACTACGCGATGCATCCGCTTAGTAAAGTATCGTTTTGTGATTTTCACATTGCTTGTCCAGTCACTTAGCGACGAACTTAGCTAGTGGTTAAGGAGCAACTTAGCATGTATTAATTGCAAAAATAGTACAGTCGCTGTGATATTTTGAAACATGATTTTGGACATGGGCACTGTGACCACGTCGCGCGGACACCGACACGCCCCCTTGCCACTTCTCCTGTATTTAATATTTCTATGGTTGCATACAAATCACAGATAATATAATACTAGCATACAGATGTCTCATCCCATACAAAGAGACCGTGCCGATGTAACTAGCGTTTTTTGATGATTATTTTATAAGTACTTCGATCGTCTTCGGTTCCGTTCCACGGCTATAGATGGTGTTAGCAGCGACTTGCGAGTAAAAGGGTTTTCTAACTCGGTTCGCGAATATTTTTTTCTTTAAATACAGTGACGATTTGTTTTATAGTACTTTATTCACCTTTCGTTGTACCAAAATGTGTTACAAAAGAAATTTAAACAATCGAGTGGAAAGCCACAGAAATTTCAAACCACGCCATCTATTGGAATCAATTATAATGATCCGATCAAATAATCTTTGAAATGTGAATTAAGAGCCCAATATTCCATAATTTTGTTCTTAGGAGAGTTGATTAAACAAGAACATAAAATTTTTACGTTCAGCTTAGAGCTCGTGGCTAAATAATAACAACGGCACTGGTCGATCTTCAAGGTTAAGCAACGCTTGACGAGGTCGGTCCGGGAATGGGTGACCATTTTAACATACCGAGATTCCTCCGTGCTTCGGAAAGGACTCTAAGCCGTTGGTCCCGGCTGTCATTTGAAGATCTTTGACAGTCGTTACGGGTAGTCAGAAGACTGCGATCTAACACCAGTCTTGCCAAGGAGTATTGTGTTACCCAGTTACTGGTTGTGGAGGTCAGATAGGCAGTCGCTCCATGTAAAACACTGGTACTCAGTTGAATCCGGTTAGACTGGAAGCCGACCCCAACATAATTGAGAAAAGGCTAGGCAGATTGATACAATTTTTATGTTTAATTCCAGAAAATGTAAATTTTACACACAATTCAATAAAAAATCGGTGCATGTCGCGCCATCTATTGACATTTATTTGAACCAACCGTTATTTGTTAGCGCTGGGACCCCGTGACAAGGCTATTTTTATCGGAAAATATTCGTCATATTATCGACCGTACTGTTAGTGCTTATTTGTTCCACAGGCGACCCAACATTCCGTTCCCTCATCACCCGACAACTGACTCTGTGGCGAGAATGTGGCGCCGACGCGCTAATGTCGTCCCACCGCTGGGCAACGCTGCATCTCATCGCTGGACAGAGCTCACCCCGGGATAAGTTGCTAGAGACAGACTGGTTGAGAGCCTTGCATGCTACTGCTAGGTAAGTTGGAGATAATTCTTCTTTTGTATAAAGATTTTGTGATGAGACAGGGTTATGGCGACTGCGTCAATTTAAATTATATGTGTTACAATTCAGTGATTCTATCCTTCGTGGACTCACTTATTTCGGTTATGTAGATCTCGAATAGGCCGAAGCCGGACCTTCACACAGACTATACTCTTACTGTCTTTATATCTGTTTTTGTGTAACCCTGAAAAACAATTTGTTGGCAAAACTAGTAATTTTTTTTTTTTATCTTTACGTTGTGAAGAATTTTAATGATGTAAGGTTACAAGACAGCTGATTGTTCTTTGTACAAATATTTTCATAAATGACATTGAAGTAATAAAAACTAAAACACAATTGACCTACCCTATCGAATGTTGTATCGTTGTTTAGAGTTCGATGTAGATAAATACTATAATTTTTGTTTAAAAAATATTGAAAAACAAAGGAATGAGAAGCCACCAAAGTCGGCTTTTTTAGGGTTCTGTACCCAAAGGGGTAAAACGGGACCCTATTACTAAGACTCCACTGTCTGACTGTCACCAGGCTGCATCTCATGAACCGTGATAGCTAGACAGTTGAAATTTTCACAGATGATGTATTTCTGTTGCCGCTATAACAATAAATACTAAAAACAGAATAAATTAAAATAAAACAACAAACGTGATATTTTTACTGTTTTTTTTTTTTGCGATAATTGTACGGAACCCTTCGTGCGCGAGTCCGACTCGCACTTAGCCGGTATTTTATTTTTACAAAACTTTGTTTCGAAGAATTGTTTAATGTCCCATTGGCCTATGAACTTCAAATTTGTTGATAATGTTTATTATTACTTATATTTAACCAACAAATACCAATATATTGAAAAATATTATTTTCAAAAAATGCCATTGTTAACATGCTTTTATTAGCTTGGTATGTATGTATGAATGTATCAATGTAACAGAATCTTTGAACGTGATTTTCATCCCCTTCAAAACGTGGGATTGATTTGAAACTTTCCACACATATCAAGGACCTATATAGTTTGTCCTATTATCCTGACCAGGTGCTTCAGGATTAGCAACTTTTTAGTTCAATTGACAATTAAAGCGTGTTTTTTTTTAGTTTTTAGAACTACAATTAATTTTTCGTATTATAAACAACTTAATTTTACGGTTTGGTACGGAATTAACTTTAACTTTTATTATTAACATATTTTTTTTTAATACTTTAAATGTGTGAAGTCCGACACGCACTTGGCCGCTTTTTTTTGTGATTTCTTTAGCTTTCTACAGTAATATTTTCTTCCACAGATACCTCTGCCCTTACATAGCATCTCTCGAGCAAGTGACGCGCACATACGAAGGATTCTTCACCGACGAGAACCAAGACGGCGATGGTGACATAGACTTGTCTTTGATAGAAAACGACGAGATGTGCATGAGACTACCTCTGCCGCCCTACGTCACTCACTATGACGTAACTGTGGTAAATGTAAGCACATAAATAATATATTTCCTTAATTTCATTCACGGGAATGAGAGAAATTACATTTTTCAACACCGGAGGGTGTTGGAAAACGTCGTTTGAAACACGTGAGCATTTGTTATTACTAATGACAAATCTTCTTTCGTGTCAATTAAATCAAACTAGCAATCATCGCGCGATCACACGCTTTATGTCATAATAATCTGAATTTCCTACAGAGTATGTATGGTAGGTGGGTCCTACGCCAGGGATGGCGAACATATGGCACGCGTGCCCGTGGTGGCACACGACAAAATATTTTGGGCACGCTAAAATGAGATTATTTACAGGTCTAGCGCTTAACTGTGTCCATTCCTGAGGTATGCGAGACACGAACGATTCTTATTCCACTACCTGATGAGCTTACTTAATTAAATGCAAATAATTTCCAACAACAATTTATTAGAAACGTTCAGACTAAAAACCACAGACTATATACACACAATCAAAGCGCGCTTTTTCGAGAGGTAACAGGTTCAGTATCATTCTGCCAGTTACATAATGATCCATACAAAAGTAATTTCGTAACTGTTATTATGTAACTTTTATTTTATAATCTTGTGCCTAAATGTTCATATTTCGAAACGAATTTTTTAGGCAATGTGTTACATAATAGACAAGGTAGTGGATAAATAAATAATGGTGTCTTATTTTCAGAACAGCAAACAGCGTCGAGTATTAGACCTGCGATACGAATTGATTCGTGCTCGCGCCTTCAACTCGAGACCGAAGTTACGACCGGCGTCTTACACACCCGACCCGCTGGACTATAGCTTGTGGTAAGTTGTAATTAAAAATATTCATTCACTAGCTTTACCAGCGGCCCACCCCACAGGACGCATTTTCGGGCTAAAAAAAAACTTTACAAAAAAATACTACCGACTTCGAAATAAAAATAACTACAAAGTGAAATATTATTTTATTTTTGGAAGTCGGGTGTCCTTCATATGTACCAATTTATTGCGTTATGGACACCAACTTCCAAAAATAAAGTTATTTTTTAATTGTACTTACCTAATAGGCAAGTTGTTTAGTAAGGTACCTATAACGCCAGAATAGATTACCCGAATATCTTGAAACATGAACATAAGCGGTGAAATGATAGATCTGCGTACCCCTCAAGAGCGTACTGCCGTGATGTTATTTTATGAAATGGTATAAACAATAAACAGACATGCGATTGCAGCAATCCCGAGATATTTGCCGTTATTTATTGAAGAGTTCTGTTGTATATCTTCGAAGTCCTTCATCAGATCTTCACCAAATCAAAAATGGGTCCAATTTTGGAACATACTCTTTCAAACGAAAAATAATGATAAATCATTTTATTTCTGTAAGTTGGTTTGCACAAACACTTTTACATGTCGATCATATTTTTTTAAACTAGATGAGGTCGGCGTTTCCTATCTGACTACTCTGAGAAGAAAGGCCGAAACAAACCCAGAGGACACAGCCTCTTTTAAAGTCCTGACATAATCGTGGTTAGATCATGTAAAGATCAAATAGCCTATGTCACTCTGGAATAAAGTAGCTTTCCATAGAAAAACCTGATTGAGGAAATGATTACGCAGGTACCTCATAAAGGGAACTGTGTCTGGGCACAGATACCCCATGCAAAGAAACCGTGCCGAAGTTTTCTGCCTGCGTTTTCTGTCTGATTAAGATGATTATTTTTATAATAACACCGGTTCCGTTCTACGGATATAGATGGTGTTAATGTTAACAGCAGTGGCGGCTGGTGGATCATAGAAGTAGTAGTTCACCAACGAACTCGCTACATTTTCAAATTCGGATTTCTATGTCAAGTTAATTTTACGTAAATTCACAGGACCCTATGTTAATCGGCAAACCATCTCGCTAGCGACTTTTAATTCGACGCCAACGCCATCTAGTTACGTCGTTGTACAACTTCACCAAAATTCAACATTTTGTGGTCTGATGAGCGACTATTGATCATTATCAAGTTGTATTTTAAATAACGAACATTTTGTCTAAACTTGATATTTTTATATTTTATAAATTAAATCGATACGCCGATTTTTTTCCGCAGCGGCATGTTCGCTCACCTTTTTTAAATCTGGTATTGACTGAATATATTTTTTTTAATGGTGAGTACAGAAAGTGCATTTAACCTGTCCGTGAGTAACGTTTTAATTCAATTTAGTGTTGAAATCTAACACAGTCACACACTGTCCCACAACTCAGAAAGTAAAAAAAAATAAAAATAGAAATTAGAATATAGAAATAACTATAAGCCGTGATTAACTGCAAAATTGCAAGCAGCGTACTGTGTCTAAAAAGTAAACAAATCCCGCGCCCGCCTCACTTCCCACCTGCGTAATGTTGGTACTCGACCCGAAGGTAAATTTCGTTCGTCAAACCGCGGCCGCTCTCGGTAATCTTCGGTTCGCTGGGGCGGCGCACGAGAGTGCCGTATTTTGCCGTACATTTTCTATTGAACTATCTCTGTCTCACGCGCCAGGCGTTTTCGCTCGGATCTCATAGAAGTTGTACTGCACTCGCCGTGCGCTTTAGCCTAGCGCACGGGGAATATTTTTTTACAGCAATATACGTCTTATTATTTTAGCAAAGAGCTTAAATTGGTTCGTCATAATTTCGTTCATATTGAACAGATCGTTAATCAGATATTATTAAACATTTTTTTTTTCTTATCCTATTAAAATCTGGTAGTTCAGCGCACGAGTGAACTTAAAGTACAGCCGCCTCTGGTTAACAGCGACTTGCAAGCAAAAGGGTTTACTCGGTTCGTGAATCCTTTTTTTCTTTTTAAATACAGCTACGATTGGTTTTATAGTATTTTTTGCATGTTTTTACAGTGACGTTGTACCGAAATGTGATACAAAACAAATTTTATTTTAGAAAATAGATTGGATGCCTTAGAAATTTAAAACCGCGCCATCTATTGGAATCAATTTTAAATTATCTCCATTCAAATAATTTTTGAAATGTAAATTAATAGCCCAATATGCCTTAATTTTGTGCTTAGGAGAGTTAATTAAACAAGAACATATTTTTATTATGATCGTCTCTAGAAAATCTTAATATTTAACAAGACTCGATAACAAATCGAAGCTTATCACGCCATCTAGTGCAATTTATTTGAACTAAATTTTCTTTCTTCGCGTTGGTTGCCCGTGGTGAGGCGAATCTCCTTTCATTATTGCCGAAGTATATATGGGTGTGCTCATTTGTCAACCCATTGAGGTTACTACTCTATTTTTAACCGACTTACCAAAAAGGAGGAGGTTCTATGTTCGACTTCTTGTGTTTTTTTTTTTTTTTTTTGTATGTTCACCGATATCTCTCCAATTGTGGACCGATTTTGAAAATTCTTTTTTTGTTTGAGAGAACATGTTCCGAAATTGGTCCCATTTTAAATTGTTAAAGATCTGATGAAGAACTTCGGAGATATACAACAGAACTCTTCAATAAATAACGGCAAATCATTCGGGATTGCTTCAATCGCATGTCTGTTTATTGTTTATACCATTTCATAACATAACATCTCGCCAGTATACTGAAAGGGGTACGCAGAACTCTTATTTCACCGGTTATGTTCAAGTTTCATGTTTTCCGGGTAATCTGTTCTGGCGTAATAGGTACTTACTAAACAACTTGCCTATTAGGTAGGTAAAACTAAAAAGGGAAAAACAAAAAACTTTTTTGCAAAAAAATACTACCGACTTCCAAATATAAAACTACAAAGTGAAAAAAAACTTTATTTTTGGAAGTCGGTGTCCATATCGCAAATAATTGGTATCTACGAAAGACACCGACTTCCAAAAATAAAGTTATTTTTCACTTTGTAGTTTTTTACTTGGAAGTCGGTAGTATTTTTTTGCAAAAATGTTTTTTATTACTATTACTCAAAATATTGCTATAGTTATTTATGCTACAAGTGCGGAAGGTAGGTGATTTCCGATGAGTGGCATTTTTATTCACGAGCGAGCGCAGCGAGTGAGTGGATAAATCGACACAAGTCGGAAATCATCTTACGTACGTGTATCATACAATATTTTACTATGCATTGTGCGAGGAAATAAACAAAATTAATAAAATGAAATTAATAACATGGCGGGCTTATTCAAGCGCGTTCAACATATCCACAGATTAACTAATAGTTCCTCGGGCATATCTACTGCGCATGTGCGAATTGCTTTCACATCGTAACGCAATAAGGCACGAGCAAAATATACGTTCTGCCAAACATATTTAATGAATATTTAAAATTAATTTATTGATCAAAAACTAAATCTAGAGTAATTAAAAACGCCTAAAATAAAGTATTAGTTTTATTTTACCTTTTATATGAATGTTATTCTGTACATAACTAATTTTTAAAACTTTTCTCAAATAATAAAAACTCTATGCGTCGGGCTGACGTTGGAGTTAAAAATTAAAAAAGTACAGGAAAGTAAAAAGCACTAGTGAAAAAAAGTGACACTTTCCGCACAGTTTGGCTGCTTGGAAAACCGCTCTTTTCGAGGACATGCATTGTAAAATAATTATTTCTTCCTACAGCTTCCTCCTGGGAACTTGGTTCGGTAATCCAACCATAGAGAGCATTACTGGCATAGCTGATCAGCTGGAAGCGAGCGGTAACTGGCACTTGGCAGTACAGGCCCTGTCTTACCACCCCGATGATGTTGCGTAAGTATTTAACAGTTTTCATACAAATTGAAAAGATAACAAACAGAGAGACAGGGTTACTTTCGGCGCCATCTTGGATTATCATTTTGAGCTCATTTTTGTTTTTAGTAGCATTGAAAAACAATGAAAGACACTCATGATGCAATATCGGCAAATTCTAGTTCACTTTGACTCCGTCACTGTTTTTAGCGACCCCGAAAAACACGAAAATGTCATCCATGACGGCAGTATGAAAATTTTCGTAAGCACCATCTTGGGTTTTGTTTTCGACCCTATATCCTTCATAGGTGAACACGAAAACGACACCCACGACGAAAACTTGTGAAATTTTCGTTTTATCTCCTTATTTAGCGATCCCAAAAACCATAAAAAAACTACACTCAAGTTTTCAGATTTACATTGGCGCCATCTTGTATTTTTGTTTTGACCCCATATTCGTTATAAGCGAACCCAAAAATTATGAAAATTACATCCATAACGAAATGTTGGAAAAATTTCCTCGGTGCCATCTTGGCTTTTGATTTCGGTACCGACGCCCAAAAAGCACGAAAACGACACCCATGACGAAAACTTGTGAAATGACCAAGAGTTGTCAATTTCTCGTTGGCGCCATCTTCTATTTTGGTTTTAATCCCATATTAATTATTAGCGACCCTAAAAACCGTGAAAATTACACGCAAGTTGTCAAATTTTCGTCGGCGCTATCTTGTATTTTGGTTTTGATCCCATATTCGTTATTAGTAACCCCAAAAACTGGTAGACTTGGTTGATTGGATGGCGGACTCAATACCACACAATACCTTTGCGCGTGAAGTTTTAAATAAATTAATAAAAACCCTCAAGACGAAATGTTGACAGACCCATCTTGGGTTCTGACCCCATATTCGTTATTATAACAGTGTTGAATTTATGCTTAATGCGTAGCCCATCTTTTAGTATGGACCAGTTTTATAAACTACTATTTTAGCAAAATATGGATTTCTTTCTTTGACCGATCAACTTTTGTTTCACAGTCGCGGCCACTTAATCCGCGGTGTACTATCACGCCACGCGCCCGCCAAAGCGGACACAACAGAGTTGAATGCTCGACTAGAGCTGATTAGAAGACTGAAGGTTCCCGAGCAGTGGTTACTGTTGGCGCAAGCTCACAGGGCTAAGTATGAGGTAAGAACGTAAACAGTAGTACATTTCGTGTCGAGCATAAAAAGTCGAGATTTTAACACGAGCGAAGCTACATACGAGTGTTAAAATAAAGCCTTTTTATGCGAGACTCGAACGATTCTTTTTCTACTACCTGATGAGCTTACTTAATTAAATGCAAATAAGTTCCAACAACAATTTATTAGAAACGTTCAGACTAAAAAACCACAGACTATATACACACACTCAACGCGCGCTTTTTCGAGAGGTAACAGGTTCAGTATCATTCTGCCAGTTACATAATGATCCATAGAAAAGTCATTTCGTAACTTTTTTTTGTTTTATTTCAACTGTATGAGTGAAGATAAAATAGTGTGTGCAACGGCATATAATTAGGTATTAAAACACTCGTGTGATACTATTATCATCATAAACCTACACTCGTGTTTTAATAACCCCTATTATATGATCGTTGCATAAAGTACTATTATTTTTATATTTTACCTATCCACGAAAATTTTTCATACAATATTTTTTTAATTCATATTTGGAACATTACGTTGCGTATAAATAATGTTTATTGTTATTATTAAGCAACTTCTGTTCGATGTTTGATACATCTCTGGCTATCTCTACGTGGAATAAAGGTTTGATGGTATGCTGTATTGTTTCAGCGCCTACCCGCGGTGGAGGCAGAACATCTAGTAGGCGCGGGACAATGGAACGCGGCGCACAAGGTTTTGTTAGAAGAATTGCTGCCTGAGGCTGTTTTAGCAGGTAAGACAACTTTAATCCTTAAAGTAAGTTTGGAGGCATGCAGAACAGGGTGGAGAGTCCCACAAACCTCCATAGAAAAGGGAGGATCCTCCGACCAGACGGGTGTTTTGTCTGGTCCGGGCAACTGTACAACGGTTGTTGTCGGATTGTTGTATGTGTTCAAACCGCGCCGAAAACTTTGCTTGCGCGATGCAGGATTTGTGTGGATTTCACGTCCGTAGTAGGTACGTATAGTAGTCATAGTGGATCTTTGTGTCTCTGAAGTTGGCAGCAAGACCCTGCGCATTAGCTATTTATGTGTCAATGTTGAAGTAGAAGATGGCATTGTATAACTGCCTCTTTCACTCGCTTACGTTTGTCGCATCGTCCTATCTCGCTTACTGAATGCAGTATACTCGATGACAAACTGTTTCTTGCGCAATGGTTCGCAGAGCCTAATGGACTTATTGCAAACTGGACCAGTTGCGAATTGGACCTATTGCGAACTGGACCGATTGCGAATTAGACAGTTGGACGAACGTTGGCCACTAACGTTTTCTTAAACAGTCGGATTTTTACCCGACTGCAAGGAGCGCGTTATGTCCAATTCGCAAAATGTCTCTAGCACTTGCTTACGTTTGTAGCATCGTCCTATCTCGCTTACTGTATGCAGTATACTCGATGACAAACTATTTCTTGCGCAATGGTTCGCAGAGCCTAACTTCAGAGACACAAAGATCCGCTGTGACTACTGTAACCTGACTGTAACAAACTTTGACAGCTGTACGTCTCGACCTAAGTCAACTCTCCCAGTCTTATTACAAAAAGCGGTTTAACCAAAAACCCAGGTTTAAATCTCTATAAACCACGGTTTAAATAAAAATGATATTACAAAATAATGGTTTAGCGATAAACCATGGACCATATCATGGTCTAACGCTAAACCTCGGCGGCCCCTAGTTTAACGGTGGTCTAAGTCGTATCTGTGAAAGTTTTTCATTTAGGTTATAGAATCTTTTTCATTGTGTTGTGTTGTTTTTACCCGAAAATGGATATTAACATGGTGGATTTAATTGATATTGAGGATATGACTTTTTCCTCGGTACTCCAATTCTCAGATGTTTTTTTTGTTGGTCCATCACAACACTTATTATACTAACACATTATTAACAAAGAGGCAATTATTATAATAGAGACTTGGAGAACTTCAAAATCCAAAGCCTAATGAACTTTGTTCAACGAGCGATGGTTTTGTTTATTGTTATGGTTTCATGAAACGCGCGAGAATGTTACGTTTCGTTACACGTAAGTAGATGTATTATTAGTAATTAATACGAATTTAAGAAATGTGCTTAAACCTAAACCAAACTGCAATCGATAAAATAACTAATGTTTATATACATGCAAAATAACAAAGTGTCAATATTTTAACAATCCTAAACATCATTTAATCCTTATCGTATTATCAAAAAGATTTCTTTTCTGGGCTTACGGAACGTTGCAATTGAACGATATTATGGTGAACGAATGATATTTGTTTTATTCTGTGGTTGATATATTGACAATGGTTCAAATGACGGTACTAAGAAGACCAGGGTTTTTTTAAGTTTTGTAATACGGACAAATTTAGACCATGGTTTTGCAGATAAGCCTGGACTTGATAGGCCAGGTTTAAACCAAGGTTTATTGAGTTTTTTGTAATAAGACTGTCCAAGTTTAAATTGACTTTAAGTAGTTCATCCTCATTGTCTCAGCTTGTATGTACAAGGATATGGTGCAAATGCAACTGTTCCAAACACTTGCACCTACGGGAAGTAAAAGCATAAAGATATTACTTTGAGATTCTTTGGAACCTTTGAAAGGCTTACCAGGGGCCGAATCCAACTCACTCTCCACTCCCCCCCCCATAAACAGTCGTTAGCACTTTAGTGACGTAGCGCCAAGGGGGCAACATATACGGAGGTGCTTGAGGAGTGGAGAGGTATACCATGGCTTTCAGGAAAATCCCGGCAGTACCGTCAAGATCCCTACCAGCAAAAAAGATAAAAAAAAGATATTATATTATTACGATTGTATTTCACAGATGATCTACAAAGCATAGCCCCGCTCCTAGAGAAAATGAACGAAGCCGCACAACGACACGAAGTGAGCGGCTGGGAGAACGGAGGACAGGCGCTGCACAGCTATCTGCACGTGTGTGATGAGGTATGGTACTAGGATATGTCGATAGATTTAAGCTGTTCATCTGTGAAAGAACTGCAGTGGCCAATTTGGAAATCTCTTAAGCGAAATCGGCCCCGGCCAAATTGGGATATCCTTGACCCATCTCAAACGGGAATCCCAATCCTAGCATAGTTTTTTTAAGGCATAATTTTATTTGGCATAACGTTTTCGCATATCTTTTATCAGCATAATAATACTTTGGCATAATGCAAAGTTTAGCATAACTGTCATTTGGTCTAATTTGTTTTGCCATAATCTGGATTTGCATAAATATTTAAGGCATAATATTTATTCGTCATAATAATTTTATGGGTAAATTTTGAACGTAAAAAATAAAATACGCACGGGTAAAATGTTAATTTCCAAAATTTCGAAAATTTTAATATCAGTGTAATTTTTCATGTAATTAATAATTTATTCAACAACAAGTAATTTGTACAAGGCATACAGAGTTGTCTTACATACTTAAATGTTATAAACAAAAATCAGTACAAAATAAAAAATAAAATATTTATAAAATGGGTCTTAGGACACCCTTTCCTAAACTAGGCAGGAAACCTGTCTGTATCTTAGGAAAGAGTATCCATACATAATGAGTCTTATTACGGTTGCGAAAATATTGGTACGTGCAGTGGATAAGCAAAGGATAAGAATAAAGAATAAAAAATTGTGTGTGTGATGGTGCATGCGTGTGTATAGAATGTGTGTGTGAGAGAGTGAGTATGTGTTTATGTGTATATCGGTTTGAATCGATTGAAATTCTAATGTCTAATTAAATATATTATATATAAGGACTCAATTTAAATAGTTTAAGGTGCCAGGTGGTTGGCCAGCCGCAAACATTTTTGTTTTATTCCAAAGAACATTATGTGTAATTATCATTATGCATTTATAACATTATGCTTTATATGATTATTCATCATTATCATTATGCCAACAGTATTTATGGCAATATACATTATGGAAAATCATTTATGCCTAATAACATTATGCGTAATGATCATTATGCTGAATTTCGTTATGCCAATGTAGATTATGGGAATATATTTTATGCTTATCATTAGTAAACCATCCCAAACACAGTGCCAGTGTACGGGAACCGCATATTATTTTACGGAGTCGCTGTGAATTCTACACGCTCAGCATTTTGTACCTATCATTAAAGATTATATAAGTACATTAATTCAATGAATCAGTGTTCAACAGACATTTGCGGTGGTCGGTTTTATTTCATCATCATCCCCATAGAATCGCCCAGGCATCATCGTTAAATGTGGGATCCCTTACAATTATTTTGGTCCTTCGAGCCGGAAGCCATGGAGTCTCTTCACAAGATATGCCGTTGTTTAAGATACAACATTATTAATATAATGTGTTTTATCTAGAGTAAACCCAAACGGTTATCGAGAATGTCAGCGGTTATTACTAATCTGTGAAGTTTTGATTGGTGTATGTATTCAGTTACTGCTTCCTTTTCTGTCCGCTAGCCTGTCGTTGTACGAAGTAACGAAATACTTTTTTTATTGTATATAGGCTTGCGTTTGACCGCTATCTCACCTGATGGTAAGCGATGATGTGGTATCATCGCTTACCATCAGGTGAGATAGTGGTGGTTCGCGGTGGTTGACAGTGAAGAACGCTGGCCTAGAATAAACCCATTCACTCTTGACTTAAAGACCCCTAGATTGTAGCTATCGGGAAACACATACTCCGGCAGTGAATTCCATTCCTTAGCTATACGCATAATAAAAGTATTTACAAAACGTTTAGTGCGTATGGGTGGGATGTCCACCATGTACCAATGGCGCTTCGCCGTACGTCTGGTAGTCCGATGATGAAACGGGCTAGGTGGAATTAGATCATGCAATTCCATCGCACACTCCCCGAAATGTAATCGATAAAAACCGACAAGCTGGCAACTCGGCGACGATGTTCAAGGCTCTGGAGCCTTGACTTGACCAGTGCCTCATTGCCGATGAGTCTGTTGGCCCGCTTTTCAATCGACTCTAGTGCATCCAGCTGGTATTTGGCAGATGCGTCCCAAAGATGAGAACAGTACTCCATGCACGATCGAACTTGCGTATAATGGTCGTAGCTGACTTATACGACTTCACTCACACCCGGCAAAATAATGTTTATTGAAATGTGAGCTTCAGGGCGTCCTCTGTAGACATACTTTACATTGACAACACAAATTACCACCATCGTAGCACTCGACAGCTGACGTCTCGCTTACCGCATGCTTACCACGCGCTTCAAGCGGGCGGCCCGCGCGCTGTACGCACGCTGACTGTGAGCTTCAAGCACGTTGCTAGCTTGTCGAAAACGGTAAGGCGAAAGCGGTCGGCGTGGACAGATAGTTGAATGCTAGCTGTAAGCGCGTGGACAGCGAGCAGTACGCAGTTGCCGTTGCGTGGCCGTTTAAGGTGGTTTTTGTGCGGGAGCGGGGTACGACCTTAAATTTCTTGTGTTCATAACCAACACATGCGACATCTTCTTTCCTGTGAAGCATGTACAATTTGAGTTAAATCGACATGGAAAGAAAAAGATGAATTGGGCAGAATTGCTTTTGGTTAATTCTTTGACAATGTTTGAAGATGCTAGTAGCAAAAACTAAAATACAATAGGAGATTGTTTACCTAGGGAGCAAACAACTATTTTAAAGGCAAGAGTGTTTCTTTAATCCAGAGCGCAGTGAGGGATTCAAAGTACGTCACTCGAGCTTAAAATAGTGTTGCTCCCGAGGTGTACACTCTACTTTTTATCAATCTCTATGAGAAAATTTAGCCAATAAGTAAGAGCAACTTATGGACAGGAAAGTTACGTTTATTTATTTACATACAATAAGGAACCATAAGACATAACATAAAAACATTAGTTTATATTTGAACAATTATGGAAGTGCATTGTAACAATTTTATTAGTACCATCCGTTACAGTTGTAGATATATATTTTAACTAACTCGCGAGCGGTTTTCCAGCCTGTCAATTTGTTAAATTTTAGCGATGTAATCCTATTTTGAACCGCATGGTTTGTGATTCATCTCTTTGCTGATTGGAACATTAACTAACAATATCCACATTCCAAATTCAAATGACTTTTAGTCCCTAGAGATTAATGATCTATTTTAGTCCCTGTTTACGAAGAATAAACTAGCTCTTTTTGAATAGATGTGTAAAAATAATTTTCTTTCTTTCTTGTTTATTTATTTATGTACACACAAAACACTTAACAGAGAAAATAAAAAAAATACAGATACAAGAGCACAAAGGTACTGCTTATTTGCTTTTCAAAAATGTCGTAAGTTACATAATCAAGAGTAGCCTCTTTTAACCAATTATTCTATTATTTCAGATCCGCGGCCTAGTATCGTCAGCGGAAGCACAGCGGGACAGGGCGACCGTCCACGCGAGACTTGAGGCGTTGCGACCGAAAGTCGCAGCCGCTTGCCGGGCCTTAGGCGGCCTGCAACCTAAGTAAGCGAACTTCTACTAACTAAGATTCAAATAAAACGCTAAAAAAAAATATATGCCATTTTGACTCCTATCTCGACAACGTATGGCATACATTTCTATCCAGATGAAAAACGATTGCATTCGAAAATTCAAGGGTCGAATATGCAGACATTTTGAGTATTTTTTTTGTCTCTGTGTAAATATTCCTTTTTTTGCTTGGAGTAATGCTCATGCATACTGAGCTACCACGGGGAGATAGCGCAGTTATGTGGGACTCCAACCCACTAAAACTCCACGGTGTCCTCCTGTGCCGCTTGTGGCGGGAACACGGGCACGTGTTACCACTCCAGAGACTAAACAAGCACATGGATCCCAGACGACCTCGTGTATGGCATCCTCGGTCCCCCAGTGACGGGTCAGGACAATGGCCCCGCCACCTACCACTTTTCGACCGCAGGTGATAGGGAGAGCTGCCAACGCTATACCGACACTCCTCCTCCCCTGCGGCTCCACCGCGTCCGCCATCAGACGGTGGCGATATGTTATATATAACTTCTTTTAGTTCTATTACAGTATTTGAGATTACAAGAGTTATGTATTATAAACTTCAGGAGGTCTAATAAGCCCTAAAAGAAGTAATTTGAATGTATAAATTTTGTCTCAGAGATGGAAAACCAGAAATTAGGTAGATATTGCTGAGCTCATTGTGCCTACTTGGCGCCCTATTATTAAAGGGCCTCTAAACAGTCCTAGGGCGCAAATAAGTAAATAAGCAAATAGAATATGGCTGGTTAACTTCGTCTTAATTTTGAATGAATTTGTATTTAAACATGATGCTCGCACACAGATCACTATGTTTTTGGTTTATTTAGTTCTAGGCCATGTCGGTTTTCTCACGATGTTTAGAGAGCAGTGTCTCTGAGTTGGCTGCAAGACCCTGCGCAGTAGCTATTTTTGTGTCAATGTTGAAGTTGAAGATAGTTTTGTATAACCGTCTCTTTCACTCGCTTACGTTTGTCGCATCGTCCTATCTCGCTTACTGCATGAAATATACTCGATGGTAAACTGTTTCGTGCCTGCTAACCTACAACTACCGCGTCTATCCGCTTGTCCCTGTACATAAACAGTCTCTTGATATCCCCCCTCCCCCTCCAGGAGCGTCGGCGTCCGCTTCGCGCGCGCAGAGATGGGCGCGCGCCTGGTGCAGTGCACGCTGGCGGCCGGCGAGCCGCCCGCGCACCTCGCCGCGCTGCTGCGGGCGCTCAAGCTGCCGCCCGATACTACGCACGCTGCTAGTCATAAGGTAACATTCATCTGTTATTATACGAATACTAGCCACACACGTTTGTAGCGACCGCAACTTTCAAACTAATGACCTGACAACACACGAAATCCTGCATCGCGCAAGCTGAGTTTTCGGTGCGATTTGAACACATACAACAGACAGACAATAACCGTTTTTCCATTACCTAACACATTGCCTAAGAAATTCATTTCGAAATATGAACATTTAGACACAATATTATAAAATAAAAACAAAATTACATAATAACAGTTACGGAATGACAATTGTATGAATCATTATGTAACTGACAGAATGATACTGAACCTGTTACCTCTCGAAAAAACGTCCGTTGATTATGTGTGTATAGTCTGTAGTTTTTAGTGAAATATGTGATAGTAGGGTAGGTAGTGTTAGTAGGTTCGGGTAGGTAGGATAAGGTAGATAAGGTAGGGTACAGTGTAGGTAGAGTAGGGTAGGTAGGGGTAGATGAATGTTTGGTGTTTTTATGGCAAAATAAAGTTCGCTGGGTTAGCTAGTTTCTAATAAATTGTTGTTGGAACTTATTTGCATTTAATTAAGTAAGCTCATCAGGTAGTTGAACAAGAATCGTTCGTGTCTCGCATAAAAAGGCTTTATTTTAACTTATGTAGCTATGATGTAGCTTTCGACGAAACTGGCTACACCGACGTGTTAAAGTCTCGACTTTTTATGCTCGACACGAAATGTTCCATTAAATCCATTCACAATCAGTGTGAATTCGGCCAGAAGGTGCTTAAGCCTCAAATTTTTCAAATAGGTTATATTGTTTGTTTCTGTTTTTATTAATTTACTAGCTGACCCGGCAAACTTTGTTTTGCCATAAAACACCAAACATTTATCTACCCTGCCTTACACTACCTACCCTATCCTACACTACCTTCCCTACCCTACGCTACACTACCCTACCCTGCCTTACACTACCTACCCTATCCTACACTACCTTCCCTACCCTACGCTACACTACCCTACCCTATCCTACACTACCCTACCCTACCCTACGCTACACTACCTTACCCATACACTACCCTACCCTACCATACACTACCATAAACTACAAAAAAAAAAAAAATACTTAAAAACCATCTTTGAAATTCAACGAACATTTAAAAAAAAGAATTGTCCAAATTGGTCCATGCGTTGAGTTATGCGCTTACCAACAAATTTTGCGATTCATTTTTATATTATAGATTATTTTCTTTGTCATCAGTCATATAATTGCAAACCAAGTATTTGCTTCTTACTTTAATTGGCAATTTGACAGATTTCAGAAAAGTAATGTAAAAATTGTAAATTGTATTTTATACCTCTTACAAATATCGTTTTCTTAAAAAAAGGCGTTATTAAAAGAAATATATAATTTTTCCATGATAATTTGAAAGGCGCGCGAAAACAGTCAGTCACATGAAATTTCGGGCTATGACGTCATATCTTAATAAACCGACCCGAACAACGACGAAAAACTCTTTGTTTTTTGTTTAAAATGACGTCACACGATGCATCAATCATGGCCACCCCGTTATGGATCATTTATTCCATAGATAAAAAATGGCAAAGGAGAATGCCCATTTTGTAAGGGAACTTGGTCCCCTTTGAAAAAATGGTTGTATCTTGATGAATTAGGTTGTATATTGTAGAAAAAACACGTTATATTCATAATTAGAATTTTTTTTTCTTTATTTTGTGGGGTTCATGAGATATAACGATGTTTCTGTGCTTGAAATGAACCCTTATTATAGGTGTACCAGAATCTCATGGCATTTTTTATTTTTTTTAAATTGTGATTTTCATATGGCAATGTCAATTGTCACCTGTCGAATCAAAGTACTTAATGTGTCAACCGCTGCTGAAATTTTTTGATATTATCTTGAAAGTTTGTTATTTTTGTGAAAATGTCGAAAAACCCACTTCGATCTCATGTGAGACATATTGTTTTCAATGTGTATCATAAAATAAGGGAAGAAGAAGGCGTAAATCAAACTCAATCTTTGATTTTAAAGTGCGTCGTAGAGTGGACCGGTAAGTTGGACTGACTTGTTTTGATACTTTTAGTTTAATTTATATTTTTCTTACTTAATTTTTATTTCTTTTCATTACTATTATATGGTAAATCGTAGGTCAGGGCACATCGAATGATGGCCGGAAGGAAATGGCAACAGTAATGTAACTGTTACTAATTCTTCGACAAGATATTGATTTTAACGGAGATTGAGAATCTTTGACGTAAGAAAAATATTAAGTAATAATCTGCGCCCTGCAGTGGGACGTGTATATAGATGGGAGTTTTTGGCGGGATTTTGTCGAGTGAAGTTCATCAGTGGCTGTTAATATTATTTGCAAATTGATTCCTAGTGGATATTGTGATATATTATTGGTGTAGTTTTGTGTCTCAACTGTCTCCGCAACTGGACAATTTGTAAAATCATTGACAAAAGCGATCTCGGGATAGTGGAGCGGTGTATTTTATTGTAGTATTGACTGCCTCTGCAAAGCTTACTGGGAAGACTGACTCGATACAATTTGCTGCCAAATATTCCAAAAAACATTAGAATCTGTTACATCCACATTCTAATGCATACTAAAGAATAAATATAAGATTAAAAACTCTTTCCAAAGACGTGGCTAAAAGGTCCCAGCAACCAGGCCATAAAACTTACATAAAAAAAAATATATAGACTGATGATGTTGAATGATTTTAAGTAACATGATACATTTTAATATTTTTACAGACTTTATACATTATTTTTTACAGGTTTTGAATATGTTAAATGCCAATGAAAAAGAACCATTTTGATGGAGAGAGATGACATAAAACTACAAAGATACAAGTTTTTGAAATGCCAGTGGAGTTCATGGAATCGTATTCTAGTTTTCTAGTTCTGAATGAGGTTTTAAGTTATTAGTATGATTTAAATGCTAAATAATAAATTAGTACATAAATTAATATTCAATTGATTTATTTTTCCTATGTTAAGAACACGATGTACCTATAACAACATTATTCATACACATACCTATAATACTCACAGTGGATCTTTGTGTCTCTGAATTGGTTGCAAGACCCCGCGCAGTAGCTATTTTTGTGTCAATGTTGAAGGCGAAGATAGCATTGTATAACTGTCTCTTTCACTCGCTTATGTATGTCACATAAGCTTACGGCGTTTCTTGTGCATTCTTCTCCATAACAAGCTACTTTCCGAATGCACGGTAGAATCAACTTTTATTCCATGTAAATTTAAATTGTGACATTCAAAAGTGCCGCTTGGTGGCCCAGTTGAAATAAATATCTTTTGTCTTTTTTGTCATCGTCCTATCTCGCTTACTCTATGCAGTATACTCGATGACAAACTGTTTCTTACGCAATGGTTGGCAGGACTAAGTTCAAAGACACAAAGATCCGTTGTGACTACTATAATATAGGTACCTCATGTTCATTAATACTAAAGACATAAATAAAAATTAAACAGTATCAAGATCGTTTGATCCAATTTCCCCAGTATTGCATACAACAAATTTTTATTTCCCTTTTTGCCATGAGATTCTGGTAGACCTATACAATGCAATAAGGTGCATACCAATGTCCAAGGGAAGGAACCTGATCTGTTGTTGTCTGTACATATAAAGTAAAGGACACGCATGGAAAAAAAACACAAAATATAAATCCTATTTTCGGATAATATTGAAATTGCAGACACGATACCTTATAAGGGGCCTGTGTGGGCAATCTCCCTTGTTTTCCAAAAATAAAATATGAACACGATATATATTGACGAAAACTTGGTTCAATTGAAAACCAGCATCTAGCAAATCCTATTTGTCTGGCATTTTGCTGAACTGGAACTTCTAATAATATAGCATATACGCCCAGGTTAAAACGTATCCTTATATGTCCTCTAAAGCACAATCTAGCAAATTAATAAAAATTAATTATACAGTATATTACTAATAATAATTATATAAAATATATTTTATTGCTCGAACGTTTCGGATGCTTTCAAACATCCGAATCGTTTATTACCAAACTTGATCGACTTGGGCACGGAGTCCCGATGCTATGAAAGAAAATTTAGTTTACATAAATAACACTACATAGCGCGATATGCATCGATTTGTTATAGGAATGTGTGTAAAATTAACATTCTCTAGAATTGATCATCAAATTGTATGTTCTTGTTTAATCAACTCTCCTAGGCACATAATTGTGGAATATTGGGCTTAATTCACATTTCAAAGATTATTTGAACGGATCATTTAAAATTGATTCCAATAGCTGGCGCGGTTTAACTTTTCGGAGGCATTTCACTCGTTTATTTTAATTTTTATTGTAACTCATTTTGGTATTATGAAACTGTATAAACGTGAAAAAAAATACTATAAAACAAATCATCACTGTATTTAAATAAAAAAATATTCACGAACCAAGTAAACCCTTTTACTTGCAAGTCGCTGTTAACACCATCTATCGCCGTGGAACGGAACCGAATGTGATCGATGTAATTATAAAAATAATCCGTTTAGTCACACGTAAAACGCTAGTTTTGTCGGCACGGTTTCTTTGTATGGGATGAGGCATCTGTATGTGAATTCTGCTAATACGGTTTGCCCAAAGTGTCTACCAAGCTTTTGCAAGAGGCCCTAGTCAAAATCTCGTAGAACTAATATTAAGTTTCCAAACCGTTAAATTCGTTGAAATGAAGACAAAGTACTCCCTTGTAAAAATATGCTTATAACGATAAGACCCTTGATCCTTTCTTATATAATATGTAGTGTTTTATTTGAGTGTCTAACAAAGAATATGTTTTTCTTTCTTCCAGATAAGTTCTCTCCTCGCCGCCCGCGCCGCAGAAAGCTGTGGAGTATCAGCAGTAAGTCCTTCCTCATCTCGCGTCATAGCTAGCTAGTGTACTGTGGTGGTACCACCCCACACAACTCTGTGTGTATCGTACACACTACAGACAGACGGATTCTCAACACTTTCCATAAAAAAACAAGCGTAGGATCAACAAAGCACTATCGGACAGCGTTAGTCTTAAAATATACTTAGCATATTGACCCCTATCTCCACAGTATAATGCACACATTTATAACCAGATAAAAAAAAAATGTCGCAAAACGCAAGCGAATTTGCGGCGTTGTCGCTTCGACATAGTCTGCTTCACCTTTTGCACGAAAAAAATAATCTTAAGGCCGAGTTTCCCACCTATAAATTATCGCAGAATTAATGTGACAAATTGTCAAGCACGCGTTATATGCTGTGATTGGTTGAATACATTTTCAACAACCAATCACAGCACAAATCTGCGAAAATTTAGAGAAACTCGGCCTACCGAGTTTCTCAACTCTAAATTATCGCAGATGAGGCCCAGTTTTTTGATCCCTTGTTAACTCAACCAATGGTTAAATAATCTAACTAATAGTTTCAAATTTCGGTAAAACGCGTTTGAATTTATCATCAATTTTTTGCCTCACAAATGGTCAAAAAGTTGGCTTATTAATTATTTGATCATTTGTAAGACCAACAATTGGTAATTTAACGCGTTTTACTGAAATTTGAAACCATTGGTTAGCTACGGATTAAAAAGGCCCGCTTACGCCATCCAACCTGATAAAATACTAACTCCGAGTTAGTAGCTAACCCGGTCAATAATGTACGACTTATTTGTTAAATAACCTCGTGTTAGCAGCTAACTCCTAGGAGCAAGTTCGCCGAACTAAAGGCTAACACGAGGTGAAATGGAAAATTTAGTATGACATTTATCCTCGGGTCAGCAATTAACTCTGAGTTAATTTTTTTCGTGCAAAGGGGTCTTAGTGTCTTGGATAAAAAAGTTGCTGCTTCCGGCTTGACTGGAAATCGACTGCAACTTATTTAGGAAAATAGATAGATTCATTTTTATTTCGATGTCTTAATAAGTACAAACTGTCCAATACCCAATTAATAATAATACATTCATTTTCATAACCAACGTGATATATTATTGTAATTTTTAATTTCGAGGACTAAACTGACAGCTGCCAATGACATTTTATTTTTGAGTGTTGCAAGCGTGGAGTATAGTGTTGTAGGTAAGGCTCAATCATCAGTGATTCATCGAATCGATTTGACATGACTCCTCAATTTAATTTGAAAAATTGGTGTAAATAAATGTTTTATGAATATACACGTAATAATATTAATACACATAGTACATAAACTTTTACTGTAAGAAATCAATTATAAAATAAATGCGATCGATAGAATTAAGTCTAACATAAATGAGTAGAAATTAAATAAGTGCCGCTAGTTTCTTAACAAATGTACTTTTTTTAGAGATGCCGCGAATACTCGTATTTTCATTTAGATAACTATTCGCCGAATGTCGCTATTATTCGGTATTACTCAATTTTTTTTGTTATTCGTCGAATACCGAATAATAGTGTATATTATTTGACGTACGGCGAATAGTTGTCTAAATAAAAATAAACTATTAATGAACACAAAAACTATTGACATAATAATTAAACTTGTATAAATCTTTAAAAACGTTAGCCAAAACACAAATAATTTAATATTTAAAATCCAAAAGAGGCAGATTGTGGTACAGAATAATTTGTTTTCTTATTTCTTATCTTCATTTGAGGAAATAAACTATTTTTATGTACTTTTTAATGCCGAGTAATAATAGCGACTATTCGCCATAGTGAATGGCGATTAATCGGTATTCGACTTTTCGCTATAACAACTATTCGCGGCATCTCAATTTTTTTTTGACGTGGAATAGTTCCATTTTCGATAAACTTCGATTTTCGATCAGTCAGGAAACAACACTATTTTAATTTATGTAACGATAAAGTGGCAACACCCGAAATGTCAGTTCAGTCTACGAAATTAAAAAGCCGAGTTTAGTGCAAAATTGTAAATACAGACAGTGTCTCAATAAGCTAAGATATTGGTGGCATGTTCTACCACTGGTTAAGTTCCACATACAGTAATCCCCAATCTTCGTGACCGACCTGAAGTTGGCTGCAATGGCCGCGACTTACAAGTTGTAGGTCGTGGTTCGAACCCAGACAGGCCGTTAACTTTGTGTAAATTATTCCATCACCACTGCGCCCAAAACGGTGAAGGAAAACATCGTGAGGAAACCGCCATGTCCTAGAACGAAAAAATCGAAGCCATGTGACATCCAGCAACCCGCACTGGTCCCGCGTGGTAGATTACGGCCCATTCCCTCTCACAGAGAGGAGGCCTGCACGCACAACGGACCAAATGCGAGACTAAATGCGGAAAACGGGTCCATCTAACCTATCCCATCCTAATGGCTGCAGTAGTATATCTCAAAATAAAAGGAATTAATTCTATATTTAGCCGGGCCAATAAGATTGGGGAGTACTGTAATATTCGATAATTTATTAGTTTCCTTATATAGGTGTATGATGTTGAGTTCAAAATAATAAAATGTATTTTCCACTACTTCTGGATAAGTTCCGGGTAAATTATCCAGCAGATACTTTTCATATAAGTAATAGTTGATGTTTGTTTAGATGTTTAAGTTCGTTAATACGATATAAAAAAACAATTTTATTTGAGCGAACTTTGAAAAGCGTATTTTTCTGTATGTGTTTGGATTTAGGATTATTTTAATTTATTTCTGTAATAGGACATGCTTTTGGATATCAATAAATTAATCTTTAATACTGATTGATTGTTTTATCACCAACCAAAATTTTCACAGCGCTAGATTATTTAAAATCGAAAAAGAAATAGCGGATGTTCCCTACTTTAAGAGTTACCCGACTGTTTAAGAAGACGTCAGTCGCCAACGTTTGGGCGCATTATGTCCAACTGTCTAATTCGCAATTTGTACAGTTCGTAATTGGTCCAGTTTGTAACTGGTCCAATTTGCAATTAGTTTAATTCGCAATTGGCGCAGTTCGCAATTAGGGGGCGTCCTTAATTACGAGAGGCGTTTTTAGACGACCTCCACGTGAGGTTAGTGGAGATTCAGCTCGAAGTAAAAATGTTACGCTATCTTCACCTTCAACATTGACACAAAAACAGCTATTGCGCAGTGTCTTGCAGCCAATTCAGACACACAAAGATCCGTTGTCAATATTATCTTATGCCTGTATATGTACCTACAGTCAGCATCGAAAGTTCTAATAAAAACAACAAAAAGGAAACTAAATTTCTTGACTACTAAATATGAATTGCTAAAAGCCTTTAATCAAATTGAATAATGATTATAAAGTAACAATACTATTCTTGGACCTGTAATGGGTCGCTAGGCAAAAAAAAATACTTTCTTTGCTGATTTGACATTAAAATTTGTTTTAGTGAAATACTGATATGAATACACTAGCGTAATCAATGCAAATAATATCTGCAGATTTTTTACCAACATCTAAAACTTATCGATTTATTGAGACACGATTTATGCAGAATATTTCGTTAAATAAGGCCCAGTTTTTGGAGCCCCAGGCCGAGTTTCTCACCTCTAAATTATCGCTGAATTAACAAATTGTCAAGTGCGCGTTATCTGCCAGTCAATCACACAGCATTTAACGCGTGCTTGAATTTTTTTACATTAATTCTGCGATAATTTATAGGTGAGAAACTCGGCCTTAGTTAACTCAACCAATGGTTATATATAGTAACCAACGGTTTAAATTTCAGTAAAATGTTGAATAGTTAACTCTTCAACTTATTTGACAGTTCGTGAGGCTACGCACGTACGTGTTACGTGTACGTACTTAACTCCATCAATTGTTAAATAGGCCCAGTTTTCAACCGACTTCAAAAAAGGAGGAGGTTTCTCAATTCGTCCGTATATTTTTTTTTTATGTGTGTCCAAGTTATTTATTTCATAACAAAAATCAATTCGGATAACTTCGTCGTTTATGAACCGATTTTTGTAGCCATAGTTTAAACTGGACCTAAGAACAACTAATGTACAGAACAGCAGACTGTTTTCTTTCTTTTGCGTAAATCTAAGTCTTTTATTAATGCTTGAGACATCAAATTTTTTGCAGACTTCAAAGTCTGCAAAAAATTTGATGTTGATAAAAAAATCTGCTTGTAAAAAAAAAATAATCAGAGTCGAAGCTGGAATTGAGGTAGATTCAAATTTAATGGCAGCTCGGTACACCTCGGGCACGCAGTAGCGACTACATGTGATAGCTGGGGTTAAGGGGTGGGATACTGCAGGGAAAAGCGTACTTCACATATGTCATTATGTTTGAATCGACCTGTAATACGCCCCAGAACTATCGTGTCACAGACATAAATCTAACTAGATAACGCAAGTCCCTCCATCTGTATGAAAACCAAGCGTGCCACTTTTTCACACACAATTTAAAAACAAATTTACTTACCAATGAAAGAAAACATTTCCAATGCCTCGGCCAATTTTTTCTATACATTCTCTACAGCTCGATATTGCATAAAAAGGCATTTTTCTAGATTTAGGTGGATTTCCGGTGCCAATAATGCTAAATGAAAAACTCAGATTACGATCATTGATCGTAACTTTGCTCCGTTTTTTGGCACGCGAAGTACATACAATTGCGTCGCGATAGGAGCTCGTGGCTAAATAATAACAGTCGCACGGGTCGATCTTCAAGGTTAAGCAACGCTTGCCGAGGTCGGTCCGTGGATGGGTGACCATTTCAACATACCGAGTTTCCTCCGTGCCTCGGTGCGCACGTTAAGCCGTTGGTCCCGGCTGTCATTTGAAGATCTTTGACAGTCGTTACGGGTAGTCAGAAGCCTGAGATCTGACACCAGTCTTGCTAAGAAGTACCGTGTTACCCAGTTATTGGGTTGTGGAGGTTAGATAGGCAGTCGCTCCATGTAAAACACTGGTATTCAGCTGAATCCGGTAAGACTGGAAGCCGACTCCTACAACAATTGGGAAAAGGCTAGGAGATGATGATGAAGTACATATAATTGCGTCATCTAGTTAGATTTATGTCTGTGATCTTTCTAGCGCTGGATGTTAGTAAAATATAGTTCCAACTGCAGTAAAATTAAATAAGCTAATAGTTAAGACATTTTTTGTAAGAGTTCAAACGAAGATTCCCGAGTCAGTATCTCAGTATCTTTTATTTTTTAACCGACTTCAATGAAGGAGGAAGTTATGCTTTCGGCGAGTTTTTTGTTAACGTCGATTATATTGAATGCGAACATCGTTCGGACTCCAAATATCTCTAGAATGTAATTGTTAATATTTTTTAAGACATTAAGTAAACGATTTTCAATTAAATAAAGATTATTTTTAATTAATATTGAGTTTTATTAAACATGTTTGTTTACCTTCGCCTCCTTTTATTAAAGAATCTTAAGCGTGTAGAAATGCTCATGCATACTACCACGGGGAGATGGCGCAGTTATGTGGGGCTCTAACCCACTAAAACTCCACGGTGTCCTCCTGTGCTGCTTATGGCGGGAACACGGGCACGCGTTACCACTCACAGGGAACCCGCTGCCGCTGTCCGTCCCCGGGGGGAGACGCCCCCGGGGACGGATAGCCGCGGCGGGTATGGGGTATTAGTGAACCCCCCATCACTGGCGCACAAGAACACATTGCACGCGGTGATCAACCCAGGGACCAAACCAGCACATGGGCGTCAGACGACCCCGTGTATGGCACCCTAGGTCCCCTTGTGGCCCCACCGCGTCCGCCATCAGACGGTGGCGACCCCGTCTAGGCCGCGGAAGGTAGGGTGAGCGGCGCACCGCAATACCGGCACTCCTCTCCCGCCGCGGCCTCTAGCCCTCAGCCGCGATGCCTACCATACCACATCGCGGCCAACCTCAGTTGCGATGTCGCCCTAACGGCACCGCAACCTACATTTGGCCGCTACGTCGTCGGTTTGTCGGCAGGCGCCCTGACGAGCGGCTCTTCGCTTCACCGTGAGTGACCAAGCCACGGCTACTGAACCCCCTCCCGCGCCTCGAAAATGCGGTAACCCACCTACTCGCCCTGCTTACCTACTCAATAGTTTTCTCAGCGCACGCCAAATAATGAGTTTTATAGTCAAAATTTTGCTACTTTTTACTTTGGTTTACATTATTGCAATTTTCATAAGGATCTCTAATTTTTTTGAAAATATATTATATCCTATGTTACTCCGAAATTATGTAGCTTTCCATACGTGAAAGAATTTTTTACATAGGTCCAGTAGTTTCGGAGCCAATTCGGTACAAACAAACAAAAAAAACTTTCTTCTTTATAATATTATTATATTGTTCTTTATTCAAATTGTTTCTTATTATCTACATTTTTAAATATTTTTGTAAAACATACAAAAAAACATTTAAAAATATAAAAAATAGAGGCACACCGGTATCGGGAACAGGGTCCAAGCTACCGGCGGTCAGGGCTTCAGAGAGAGGAACCGCCTAACAATACGAGCCGTGTCCAGCAATACTGCTTTCTGGATCAGGCCCTTGACCCAGCCGCCTAACGAGAGCCTCCTAAGATGTTGGTCGAGGCTCGTGGCTATTAAGCCATTGGCCGACACGACTATCGGTACAATGATCGCTGTGTCCACATCCCACATGTCGACAACCTCGCGAGCCAAGTCAAGATACTTGATTTGCTTATCTTTCTCGGCTTTCACGAGGTCCCGTCATGCGGGACAGTTATGTCAACTATCATTGCACGCCTCTCGATTCGGTCTACCACCACTATATCAGGCTTATTAGCGATAATAGTCCTGTCAGTGATGATGGACCGATCCCAGTACAATGTGATATTGCCATTCTCGAGAACTGGGTCGGGCACATACCTGTAGTATGGCACCTCCGATGCCACAAGAGTGTATTTCAGAGCAAGTTGCTGATGGATAATCCTGGCTACAAGGTTGTGCCTATGCAAGTACTCTTCGTTAGCTAGACGAGAACAACCAGAGATAATGTGGCGGATCGATTCGCCCGGCCGGCGACATGCCCGACAGATGTCACGTGCCATCCTTCACAATAAATCTCCGGTAATTATTTGTCATGATAACTTCGTCCATAATTGCACAGACAAAACCTTCGGTTTCCCCAAAGAGGTCACCGAAACGCAGCCAGGCTACGGACGCTGATTGGTCTGCATCGGACCCATGTAGGGCCCGGAAAAAGCGTCCGTGAAGCTCCTTACTTTGCCATACCTCCCTACGGTCGTTAGTGTCAAGCACTACAGGCTTGCGCCAGTTCTCATTCGCCAAGGAGAGCGGGGTGAGTCCCTTGTCCACTGCTACTACATCTCGATGCATACCCACGTCTGTGTTTAGAAAATATTCCCTTAGATTGCATATCTCGCGGTCGTGGAGGTTTTTGGCATTTAAAAAGCCTCGGCCTCCACACTTCCGCGCGATATACAATCTCATGACCGACGATCGTGGGTGATGCATTCGATATGCAGTCAGCAATGTACGGACCCGCCTATCCAGGGCGTCAAGTTCCGTTGAGTCCATTTGAGTATGCCGAAAGAGTACATCAATACCGGCATGACCCAACCGTTGAAGGCGCGCACCTTGTTTCCGCCCGAAAGAAAGCTATTACTCAGATTGCTTCATGTCAGTAGTGCTGATACCTAACGCTTCCGACATACCCAAATACTTATAGGTTACGTTTGGAGAGAGGGATCTCAGGCTTATGGAATCCGCGAGTTGAATTCCCACGGATTCCACAATCTCCCCTCGCACACATCCATGACCGCATATTTGTCCACACCAAACTCCATCCTGATGGCGCTACTAAAAGTTGCAGTTACCTTCAGTAGCTCCATCAGCTGAACATTGCTGAGGGCAAAGAGTTATAATATTATATAATTAAGTATAGATAATTCCTGTGTAACAAAATAGGTAAATATTACACATGGTTCCGGCGGGAAGCGCCGGCGATGCCGCTACTTAACAAAGGAGTGCTGATAACATTGTTTTATTCGCGTGAACCTTATTGGTAGATAGACTTGACATTATTTCCCTCTATTGTAGTATCCTTAAATAATACCGGTTACGTTTGTGACAAAACAATGAGTAGGCACGGGGAATGAAGCTGGGAACAAATTATCGGACGCGGCTGACGGACGCGACTTACAGCCGCGGCTGATATGTGTGCACAGTCGTATGGGAGGCGGCTGCCAGATCTCTATCAGACGTCCGAACGCCCAAGGTCACGTCCGCGACTTACGTCCGATAGTTTGCACAATGTAACGTACATTCATTACCTAGATACTCTTTGTGTCGCGGCTGTCAGTCACATACCTAAGCCGCGTCCGAGAATTTGTTTCCAGCTTTACTAGTCAAATTCAAAGTCAAATGTATTTATTCAACTAGGCCAATAAGCACAGAACATTTTTCCAATAAGCGGCACTTTTGAACGTCAAACAAAAAATATAATTAAAATTTACAAGTAATAAAAGTTAATTCTACCGTGCATTCGCAAAAGTAGCTTGTTAAGGAGAAGAATGCACAAGAAACGCCATAAGATCCAAGTTTTTAGGGAAAAAGAGAAGTTTTTAGGGTTCCATAACCAAAGGGTAAAAACGGGACCCTATTACTAAGACTCCACTGTCCGTCTGTCACCAGGCTGTATCTCATGGAACGTGATAGCTAGACAGTTGAAATTATCACGGGTGATGTATTTCTGTTGCCGCTATAACAAATATTAAAACAGAATAAATTAAATATTTAGGTGGGGCTCCCATACAACAAACGTGATTTTTTGCGATAATGGTACGAAACACTTCGTGCGCGAGTCCGACTCACACTTGGCCGGTTTTTTTTGTTACCACTAAACAACCAGTTTGAAATTATAGACAGACATTATTGATTTCAGACATCAGTCTACATGGTCTTCACATGATCGAACCAAGATTTTGTCAGGACTTTAAAAGAGACTGTGACCTCTGAGTTTGTTTCGGCCTTTCTTCTCAGAGTAGTCAGATAGGAAACGCCGACCTCATCTAGTTTTAAAAAAAAATATGTTAGACATGTAAAAGCGTTTGTACAAACCAACTTACAGAAATAAAATCATTTATCATAATTGATGGGACCAATGGGGATCTAAAATTAAAATATTCCCGTTCGTCCCACCAACATAGTCAGTGGGACGATCGGGAATTCGTTTTTAGGGATCCGTACACGAAGGGTCCAAACGGAGCCCTATTGCTCTCATTCACGTGTCTGTCCGTCGTCTGTCACACAATTATGTTCCGCAGGTTTTTTAACTTCCCATTGATGTACGAACTTCAAATTTGGTGATAATGTTTATTATCTTTATAATTCTACTGTACGTGTTATGTCACTGAACTCCTCCTAAACGGCTGGACCGATTTGAATGTTTTTTTTTTGTATGCGTTTGAGTGGCGCCCCGGATGGTTTAGGTTCACAATAGGGTAGGGTAGGTTAGGGTAGATGAACGTTTGGTGTTTTTATGGCAAAACAAAGTTTGTCGGGTCAGCTAGTTACGTATATTTTACTAACAAATATATATAATATTGGTATATCAGTTTTTTTTTGGAACTTAAATGTGCGAAGTCCGACACGCACTTGGCTGGTATTTTAATACAAGAAACCCTTCTAGACATAATTTTCCTAAACCACCTCGAACCAGCCCTTGCAGTAAGCATCTAGGTGGTATCGCCACCACTTTTTGTGTCGGCCACGGCGCCTCCGTCCATCATCAGGCTCCCACTTAAGCCCAGCTGTAGGATAATATGGACAGACATAAAAAAAATAGGGATCACATAAGCATGTCGTCAGAAACGCAAGTGGTCAAATACGAATTTTGTCATCTCTCAGGAGTCAGGATAGACTCGCCACTTGTCAGTAATGGAACTCGACAGACACGCAATTCGACAGTCAATTAATAAGCAGGAGTTAAACGCTTGTAGTCATATACACGCGCGTTGTAGTGACATACGTGCGTGTTTGACGTGGTGCAAATCTGACGAGATGCGTTTCTGTCAACATGCTTTTTCTGGCGAAATGCGTATTTGACCACTTGCGTTTCTGACCACATGCTAGTACTCCCCAAAATAGTAGGTGTGGGTGTCGATCGATCGCTTGATCCCTAAATACTTTGAGGTCGGTTGCAGATCAAAGCATCCCTGGTTGACATTATAATAAAGGACACTTCAATTTTAGGTGCACCTATAATAAGTCAGCGCACACCAAGAGCAGAGCATTTTCTGAGACTATTGAAAAAATAGCCTTATGACAATTCCATACATTGTAAAATTAAATACACTTCAAACTTGATGCTCGACCATGCAAGATGCGAGTATGCTCTTATTTCATTTACATATTCTTGCATGTTCCTCTTCGATGGCCGAAAGGTCAAAATCACTAAGTCCCAATCAAACATATTGCACACGTCTGCCAACTTCGGATGGTAGGTATCAAACTGCAGCCTTATTGCGTAAGTGAATTCGGCAAGGCAAAGAGTATGAACAATCACACTCGAGTTGTGCAATTACGCAATAAGACTGCGGGTCATGCACGCCCGCCTGGCAACCCAGAGCATTTTCAACGGAGCTTGCTCACGGAGGGGCAAGCATGTCGCCTGCATGGTCAAAATTTTGCTCGAACATACGCGAGTATTTTGCAGTTTGGTGTGCGCTGAGCCTAATACACCAGCATTTCATCAGATATGTTTAAGTCTCATGTAATAGCCGAGCCTATTGCAACAGGCCACAGATCAGACTCCGGGCTAGGACCGAGAAATTTGAAAAACCCAATAACACTGCCCGACTGCCTGGTATAGTTGTCTGCACGTAACTTGGCAAGAGTCGTTAGATGCGCACAAGTCGTTTTGAGGTGAACGCGCACGCAGTCCTCGCATTTTCTCAAGGCCTCGCGCAGTTTGCACCGAACGCGCCGCACGCATATTATCCACTTCTGTACATCTTGAACAATATTTTCTATACGGATACGGAAGACGTCTCAGCGCCGCCCGCATCGCACTCGCCGAATCTGATAACGTCATCCGCACGCGCTGGTGGAATCCGTATACCTACGCATTTTGCTGAGATGCGGGTCTCGCGATCCGCAAGCTGCATACGATTTCATATAAAGCTTTATGAAATGCGATGACTGCGGCTCCTGCGGTGCGTCTAGGTGCGCGTTTACCTTTATAGGTCTCTTTGGTTACCAAGCGGGACGCAGGGAACGTTTAGCACCGTTCCGAGCGCACGACTGAATGGTCAGATGACACAAAGATCGACTTCCCAATCGCGTCGCGTCCACGGTTCCACGTTCTATATGGTGGTTGGTCTGTTCGCGCACTATGCCCGAGCTTACCGCCACTTTGCCAGAACCTTGCCAAGTTACATGCCAGGGACTATAAAAGGTTGCAGAAACAAAAGTTTCAAATAAAACAACGACATAATAGTTATAAAATTAATTCATTTATTAAAATTTCATTGTAAAATGATTTCTCATTTGGAAATTACTCTTATATATCATGATCTATCATATCAATACACCACTCGTGTACACATACACAATCGTTGCCAGGCACGCAATACCTGAAACAAAAACAAAGAATTATTGAAACAACATTTGTATATGCCCACCTCCAATCCTGCCCTTGCACCTTCATGGCCTGTTTGTAACAGAAAGAGCATATAGGTGCTCAAACACCGGCTGTTAAAAATGTTTACAAACATTTTCAAAAGTTAATATACATTTACTAAAAAATGTTAGGAAAATGTTTGTTTAGAAAATGACTAGGGTAAACCACCCTATTGCTGGCAAACCCCTAGCTTTTTTTATAGTCTAGTTAAAATATATGTATAATTACTAATTTATTGGATGAAACAACTATAATAATGATTAGAATAATTCCTTCAATGTCATTATATTTTTTGTATGATAGTGCAATTTCAATATGATTTTCTGAAGCATTTGATTACGAAATACTCTCTTAAGTGCCAATAAATGGCTACAAACTGGGAGTCTTTAAGTCAAGAGTGAATAGGTTTCTTCTAGGCAAGCGTGCTTCACCGTCGACCACATCATCGCTTACCATCAGGTGAGATAGTGGTCAAGCGCGAGCCTATCAACAATAAAAAAATCTTACCCTACTTATGTTTGTAAACATTTTTAAACAGCGGTGTGGTAGCACCATATTATTTAAACTCACATAAAAAAACACCCAGATCCGGAAAAAACTAACTGTAGGCCATACTAATATTTGTTCCGTGCGGGAATCGAATCCGCGACACGCAGCACAGCAGCCGATAGCTCAACCATAGTGCTAACCGTGTTGTTGTCTATAGAACAGCCAATGACACTCAGCATTAAAAAGTCTAGCTTTCTACCAGCAAAAGAATTTTCGTGATCGGAGTATTTTCAGAGATACACTTTTACAAACATATAATTTTACCTCCTTATAATATGTGAGAATTAGAAGAAGAGAGAAGTAGAAGATGATTAATTACGAATTTACTATTTAACCCTATTCTCGTATTATGACTTAAGGCCCTTACTCCGCTTTAGTGCCGTAAAACGATAACTTTCTAAAGCACACTCCTTACTAACGGCTAGGTTAAAAGGTTTGAAAAAATATATATGTTTATTATTGATTCATGCACATTATTTGTGAAACATGTTTTTTTTCGTATGACTAATACTTTTGCTTTAAAAAAATTAGTAACAAAACGATATTTTTTCGCTTCTTTTGCATACTCCTACAAAACGACTTGGATGTTTAAAAATATTTTGTTGTATGGGAGCCCCAGTTAAATATTTATTTTATTCCTTTTTAGTATTTGTTGTTTTAGCGGCAACAGAAATACATCATCTGTGAACATTTTAACTGTTAAGCTATCACGATTCAAGAGATACAGCCTGGTGACACACGGACATATCGATAGTGGAGTCTTAGTAATAGAGTTACGCTTTGGGTACGTTGCCCTACAAATATTTGGCATACAAAACTATCCAAAAGAAGTTCCAATATTGACATTCGGACACCGAGCGGGCGCACGGCCAGTACCGCGTTAACATTAGGGACTATATAAGCCTTAAGGCGCCGATTCCCTTGAGTAGCTGATTTTAAAATGAGAATCACGTCTAAACGGCTAGTCGTAATTTATTGGAAAAAATATATGTTATATTAGACCATTTTCTTAATAATTTCATCTGAGCAAATTTTGAGTTTTATTCGTATAACATAGTGTAATTCATTTGTAAAGTTATGTCTAAAACGGACCAAAACACGACAATCACAACAAAACCGCTGGGCGTATTTTAATGAAATCGACACCATATCAAAGACAATTAAATTATCTACATTTTGATCTGAAGCTTTTTTTTTTAAAGTCATAGAATAATAAGAAAAGTACAAAAAACTACTAATTTTCGGGTCGCGCGGGTGAGAAACGAGGGCGCGTTTTGTTCCCTCAAGGTCGTTGGCGTTAGTCGTCGTCTTAAGCAAAGGTTCGTTTGCTCAATTGACTAAAAGTAGGTGTAATCCAAAGACCAAAAATCTTTAATATTTTTTTTTTGTAACAATCCCACCGCAATATATAACAAAAAAAAAACTGTTTCATCAAACCACTGCAACTCCTGAAAGCCACAATCAACAGTGGCGACCACCAGAAAAGCGCCGAGGCAATGAAGCTTGACGAAGTCCCGGAGAATGAATTTAACTGTCTTGGATCCCGCAACGAAATTAATCAGAAAAGAATAACGGAGGAGTAGGAAAAAATACAAATTGTCTCTTCCATCCATATCAAGCAGGAGACAGAACAAACAAGGCCAATAGGCACAAAGGGTCGTTTACAACTGGGATAAGCCCAGTTGCCTAACACCACGGATAAAAATGAGCATTAATATTAATGGGCCCTAACATTGTGAGCTGCTATATTTGTTTCCAATCTATACCAATATTATAAAGATTTTTTTGTTTGTTTGTACCGAATAGGCTCCGAAACTACTGGACCGATTTTAAAAATTCTTTCACCTATGGAAAGCTACATTATTCCCAAGTAACATAGGTTATAATTTTGACGGGAGCGAAGCCGCGGGGGTCAGCTAGTAATAATTAAAATCTTTTAAATTGTATATAGGTATTGTCAATTTTTGTGCACAATATACACCATTCTAATTTTCCCTAAACATGACTGTCATAGATAGTTATTGGTTTATTGACCTAGTGCAATTCTGAATCGGACGACTGATTCATTGGATGTTAGCCCAAATACAAGTTGAACACTAGGAATTCCTGTCATCGCTCCCTCTACGATTCGATGGGCGACCACAGTACAGGAATTTTGTTGACAATATGAAACAACTTGAACTCAAATATTGATATGAACTATCAAACCATTTAGGGACACTCGTGGTTAAGAAAAATTATGAATTTCAAGTCTCCCCTTCATACTAAGCACAATCAACTTTTATAACTCCCTGTAAGTGCGATAAACATAAGCCTAGGCTTATGACATATTCCCACCGCTGGGAAACAGGTCTTCTTTTTGCCTCTACCAACTGATATTATATACTTTTGATTTACATAACTTTTAAAGATATCCGTGGCCGCGCGGTTAAAGCCCTTAAAACTTTTTAACCATAACTTTGACAAATTTATGGATTTGGGGATCAACTTTTACAAATTTTTACAATTTCTTGGCATAGTTTTTTTTTTTCAATATCGCCGTGGCCGCGCCGTCGAAACGCACATAATATAAATTTATGATTAGAATTTCTCTAACCATAAATATTTCTGTGTAAAATATTTTTAAACATCCAAGTCGTTTTGGAGGAGTATGCAAAAGAAGCGATACATTTTTGTGTTGTTAATATTTTTTTAAAGCAAACGTATTAGTCATACGAAAAAAACCATGTCTTACAAATAATGTACATGTTTTTTTTTTACTTTTATCCTAGCCGTTATAGGTGTACCAGAATCTCATGGCATTTTTTTTTTTTTTTAAATTGTGATTTTCATATGGCAATGTCAATTGTCACCTGTCGAATCAAAGTACTTGATGTGTCAACCGCTGCTGAAATTTTGCGATATTATCTGGAAAGTTTGTTATTTTTGTGAAAATGTCGAAAAACCCACTTCGATCTCATGCGAGACATATTGTTTTCAATGTGTATCATAAAATAAGGGAAGAAGAAGGCGTAAATCAAACTCAATCTTTGATTTTAAAGTGCGTCGTAGAGTGGACCGGTAAGTTGGACTGACTTGATTTGATACTTTTAGTTTAATTTATATTTTTCTTACTTAATATTAATTTCTTTTCATTACTATTATATGGTAAATCGTAGGTCAGGGCACATCGAATGATGGCCGAAAGGAAATGGCAACAGTAATGTAACTGTTACTAATTCTTCGACAAGATATTGATTTTAACGGAGATTGAGAATCTTTGACGTAAGAAAAATATTAAGTAATAATCTGCGCCCTGCAGTGGGACGTGTATATAGACGGGAGTTTTTGGCGGAATTTTGTCGAGTGAAGTTCAGTGGCTGTTAATATTATTTGCAAATTGATTCCTAGTGGATATTGTGATATATTATTGGTGTAGTTTTGTATCTCAACTGTCTCCGCAACTGGACAATTTGTAAAATCATTGACAAAAGCGATCTCGGGATAGTGGAGCGGTGTATTTTATTGTAGTATTGACTGCGTCTGCAAAGCTTACTGGGAAGACTGACTCGATACAATTTGCTGCCAAATACTCCAAAAAACATTAGAATCTGTTACATCCGCATTCTAATGCATACAAAAGAATAAATATAAGATCCAAAACTCTTTCCAAAGACGTGGCTAAAAGGTCCTAGCAACCAGGCCATAAAACTTACATAAAAAATATATATATAGACTGATGATGATGAATGACTTTAAGTAACATGATACATTTTATTATTTTTACAGACTTTATACATAAAGAGATTGGTTTTGAATATGTTAAATGCCAATGAAAAAGAACCATTTTGATGGAGAGAGATGACATAAAACTACAAAGATACAAGTTTTTGAAATGCCAGTGGAGTTCATGGAATCGTATTCTAGTTTTCTAGTTCTGAATGAGGTTTTAAGTTATTAGTATGATTTAAATGCTAAATAATAAATTAGTACATAAATTAATATTCAATTGATTTATTTTTCCTATGTTAAGAACACGATGTATAACAACATTATTCATACACATACCTATAATACTCACAGTGGATCTTTGTGTCTCTGAATTGGTTGCAAGACCCCGCGCAGTAGCTATTTTTGTGTCAATGTTGAAGGTGAAGATAGCATTGTATAACTGTCTCTTTCACTCGCTTATGTATGTCACATAAGCTTACGGAGTTTCTTGTGCATTCTTCTCCATAACAAGCTACTTTCCGAATGCACGGTAGAATCAACTTTTATTCCATGTAAATTTAAATTGTGACATTCAAAAGTGCCGCTTGGTGGCCCAGTTGAAATAAATATCTTTTGTCTTTTGTGTCATCGTCCTATCTCGCTTACTCTATGCAGTATACTCGATGACAAACTGTTTCTTACGCAATGGTTGGCAGGACCAAGTTCAAAGACACAAAGATCCGTTGTGACTACTATAATATAGGTACCTCATGTTCATTAATACTAAAGACATAAATAAAAATTAAACAGTATCAAGATCGTTTGATCCATTTTCCCCAGTATTGCATACAACAAATTTTTATTTCCCTTTTTGCCATGAGATTCTGGTAGACCTATACTAAGGAGCATGCTTTAGAACGTAACCGTTATACGGCACTAAAGCGGAGTAAGGGCCTTAAGCTGTACTTGCTTTTCGCTCCCTGATGGCAATTCAAAAGGGATGGTATTTAAAAGTACTTCAATTTATTCCCATTTCATTTACCTAATTTTGTCTGTGTTCCACCAAATATACTGAATGTGCACCAAAATATGTTCATATAAGTCGACGTAGCCCCGCTGCGCGGGGCTCCTATTTCTGTCTGCAGGGTCAAAAGTAACCGTGTCGGGGTGCCCTAAGTTCCCGAGCTCGCTTCGCTCGCTCTTGGACTGATTCTTTGACCATAATTTATTCGTAGATCAACTAATATTTGGTGCACGATCAGTATTTTAGATGTACCTTTAGATTTTTGGTGAACACAAAAATATTATCCATTCAAAAGTCGCTGTACTTTAAATGGTATAGCAGTTAAAATAAATGTTTTGTGTTTGAGTTCATAATGTTCCCACTGCCGGGAAACAGGCCTTTTATATTAGTAAAACACGCAAAGCGGATCTTTGTGTCTTTGAATTGGCTGCAAGACCCTGCGCAGTAGCTATTTGTGTCAATATTGAAGGTGAAGATAGCATTGTGTAACTGCCTCTTTCACTCGCTTAGGTTCGTCGCATCGTCCTATCTCGCTTACTCTATGCAGTATACTCGATGACAAACTGTTTCTTGCGCAGAGCCAACTTCAGAGACACAAAGATCCTTTGTGACTATATAAGCGTATGTTTAAATAAATAGTCCCACTCACCTTATTCGACAGCCGACGTATCCATATTAACATAACTGGCCCCCATATTTTCTCTATGACGCGCAGAAACAACGTGCTTCTTCGCCGTCTCCCCTTCCTCGAGGTCAGAATCACACACACCGCACTTTAGGCACCCAAACTGATAGTACACGTATTTGTTCCGGGCTAGCATATTAATGTTATGCTTCAACTCCAAATAGAAGCGGAAAACGCTTTCAATCGCCGGCTTCTCCTTGAAATGTCCTGCATAAACTAAATGTGTTAGCAGAGAACGAATCGAGTTGAATACTCCACGGCATTCAACACAAGTGAACGAAGACCCTTCGCTGTGTAGGATGTGATTCCCTTTCATGTAAACGCTGATAATGTCACCCTTATTAGCGTTGATCTTGGCCTCAGCGACAGCCGTCTGGTGGTCAATGCTGCTCAATATATGCTTGACAGCCTCACTGTTGTCTTGGAGAGTAACATCACAAACTTCGCACTTCAAGTCAACGCCAACTTTGTTCGCAGTCAAAAGATGTTGGTCAATATTGTTATACAAAGCAGAACGGATCAATTTTGACATTGTCTCGAAATGAGAAGCGCTCTCAAAGTGTTCAACCATCGCTGACACAGATGGGACGGCCACGAATTCCGGGCAGATTGTGCAAACGTAATAATTGCCGAAGCTGGCAAAATATTCGGAAGGGCGGCAATGATTCTTGTAGAGCATGGAGAGCTTGCGAGGCGCCGCATTCCTCAAATGCTTCTTTTGGCGGATATGGTTGAAGAGGACCTGTCTAGGCCCCTTCAGTGTCATATCGCAACAGGTACAAAAGTTTCCAATCTTTCCCGAAGGCTTGATAAAGTTTTCTATTATAACGTGGTCACGGTTATTATGCGGTTTCCCGACGCTAGCTAAGTACTTCGTCCAGTTCAAATCTTTTGGCCCCCATTCGTCTGGGATCGTGCCATCGGGTTGGGACTCCTTCATACGGATGTATAATTCGTCAGAAAGCTTAGCGAGATGCTTCTCGTCTAAGATATGCAATATCGAGGCTTCGATGGAATCAATCGAAGTGTTGCACAGACGGCAAGACAGCCCGTTGGGGGTAAAAGTGATATCATGGCTAAGGAGAAACTTCTCGTTCATCTCCTTAATTTTCTCGATAGTCGGTTCAGTCATTGAGAAAGAAATGCTCTTATCAGACTGTAGGATACAGGAAAGGTTGTGAATATGGGTTTCACTGAACACATGGTTCAAAACACTATCATAATGGAATCGTAGAGTATAATACTCGCAGGCGATGCAAAAGAAGGCTAGTTTCCCAGTTCTGTCGTCAACGAGAGACAACAACTTATGGTTGACGAGCAACTTGACAATCAGAGCTTCGATAGGGCCGTAGTAACGGTACTTCTTGATTTGATTCTTCGGTTTCTCAGCCGCTTGTTCGTTCTCGTCATTATCAATATTCTTATTTGCATCAGCAGCAAAGTTTTGGTAAACGTTATCCTTAATACTCATAATAATAGGAGCTACAGAAGACGTTTGCGTAGAAAAGTCGGTAGCCGAGACATCAGAACATAACTTGTCGTATATATCTTGATAGAATTTGAGTGCAGCATCCACGCTGGCTTCAGAAGCGTCCGGGAGATGCTTCATCAACGCACTGCTGAGTTTTAACGTGAAATTACGATCTAATCTCTCCACCACAGGTTTAGTAGTAATGCTAAGTTCTTTGATCTTCGGCAAAGGAGTCTCTCCCATAGCGGAAAGACGTCGAGACATATTCGGCAGTATAATAGGTTCGGCTACATCAATGCTCTCTCTTTTCAGCCTGGGCAAGTGGGCGTCGGAATTGAAGTGTTTCTGAAGCGACTCCATCAACGGTTCTTCATCATTCAGTTCAATCTCCATATCACAATCCGTGCAAATATGCACTTGCTTCGCGTCCTCAGAAGTAAAATTAAACAATTCAGCTTTTAACAACTCAGGAACTTCGCTGACGGGAAGACTGTTGAACCTCTGTCTCTGGAGGTTACTTTTCTTCTCCGTGGTAAATATATATTCAACTTCAACATAATCTCGTTTTTGTAAATATATATTTTTGTGCGTGGAGTCTAAACTCCTTAGGTAGGTGTGGAGAGTTTTGGTTTGTTGCGTCAAGGGATGATTGACGACGTTTTGGAAGTGTCGCGCAAGACGCTTGATGTCCTCAGACTTTCGAAAAGATAACACCGTGAGGTTTTCCATAGTTGTGATGAATTTCTGTCAACCCACAACTGAATGCCTATATCTTGATACCAAGATTAATGGCAGCGCTTATAAAAGCTTAATTACAGTTTTGAAGTTAAATGAGCTGTCGCGTTCTGCCCGTACTTTGCCGAATAGTAAATTTTGGGTACCCAAAGAATAGTTTGTTAGGATTTGGACTTGAAAATAAAATGGTGAGTTTTGTTTATTTGATTTTCACTGCATTTCAAGATCTGGAAAGAGGAGAAAACAATTGGTTATTATTTGGTACAAAAAAGAACATTTTTTTTAAAGATTATTAACTAAAACACATGATATCCTATCCTACTTCCTATAATACGTGAAATTCTGTATGTATCCGTTTCGTCGCGCCAACTACTAAACGGATTTGGATACATTTTTATCACTGTTAGTACAAAGGTTTATAACAAAGATAAGAACAGTTTCCAGGAGAGCAGTGATGGCCCAGTGGTATTGGCCGCAACTTACAAGTTGTAGGTCGTGGGTTCGAACCCAGGCAGACGCTTTACTTTGTGTAAATTATTTCATCACCACTGCTCTCAAAAACGGTGGCGGAAAAACATCGTGAGGAAATCGGCCTTAGAACCAAAAATTCGAAGAAATGTGGCATCCAACAACATGCAGTGCGCCCGCGTGGTGGACTACGGCCCATTCCTTCTCACAGAGAGGAGGCCTGCACGCACAACGGACCAAATGCGCGTCTAAGGGCAGAAAAGAGGGCTATCTATCCTATCCTAGCCGTTACTAAGGAGTATGCTTTAGAAAGCAACCGTTTTACGGAACCAAAAGCGTAGTAAGGCCCTTAACATGCTTTCCGTAGCACGAAGGGCGAAAGGGAAAAACTTTATTATTCCAGAAAAATGACACTTCCGGCATGGTTCCGTTATTTGCCATACCTAACTATAATTATAATATTAATATATTTACTACAGGAAAACTATTTTACCTAACTCGTTTGGATTGAAGCTGTTTTTTTTCCTTATAAAGACGTTTTAAATAAATGAATACTGTGTCCACTGTTTATCTTTGCATTGAGCAAACATACATAATATTTGTATTTTGAATTTTAACTGTACCTACAATCCGCCTTTTAGCATAGCGTTTTAGAAAATCGTTCTGCTTTGTGAAGCTTGAAGGTCGATCTTTAAGGTTACAGAGGCATACCCCCAGTTTCCCAGCTCAAAATTATCGGAGAATTAATGTGACAAATTGTCAAACACGCGTTTTCTGATGTGATTGGCTGTTGAAAATTCATTCAACCAATCACAGCAAATAACGCGTGCTTGACAATTTGTCACATTAATTCTCCGATAATTTTAAGCTGGGAAACTGGGGGTTAGACTGAAAATCTAACAACACTTTTGACAAGGGGTATTCTGATATCCAGTTACTATGAATGTGTGTGAAGCAAAAGAAGTATGTAAGGATCGTAGTAGGTGGCGTTCTGTAGTTTCTGCCTACCCCCATGGGAAAAAGGCGTGAGTTTATGTATGTATGTGGTGATCAGATAAGCAGTCGCTCTACCGCAAGTCCGCGCGAATTTTAAAAAACCGGCCATGTGCGAGTCGGACTCGCGCACCAAGGGTTCCGTACCATTACCGCAAAAAAACGGCAATAAATTCGTGATCGGAGTACTTTCCGAGATACACATTTACAAACATATAATTTTACCTCTTTATAACATGTGACAAGTAGAAGAAAAAATAAGTAGAAGATGACTAATTACGAATTTACGATTTAACCCTGTTCTCGTATTATGACTTACGGCCCTTACTCCGCTTTAGTGCCGTAAAATGGTAACTTTCTAAAGCATACTTCTTAGTAACGGCTGTGTTAAAAGGAATGTTTTTTTTTTATTGATTCATGTACATTATTTGTGAAACATGGTTTTTTCGTTTATCTAATAGTTTAAAAAAAATAATTAACAACAATTTTTTTCGCTTCTTTTGCATACAAAACGACTTGGATGTTTAAAAATATTTTGTTGTTCGGGAGCCCTCCTTAAATATTTATTTTATTCTGTTTTCAGTATTTGTTGTTATAGCGGCAACAGAAATACATCATCAGTGCAAAATTTCAACTGTCTAGCTATCACGGTTCATAAGATACAGCCTGGTGACAGACAGACGGACCGCGGAGTCTTAGTAATAGGGTCCCTTTTTTACCCTTTGGGTACGCAACCCTAAAAAGTAGGAGGTTCTCAATTCGTATGTTAATCTTATATATAAAATTCTCGCCAAAGTAGCAGTCAGTGTTTGTCTGCATACTCCTCCGAAACGGCTTAACCGATTCTTATGAAAACTTTTGTGCACATTTGGTAGATCTGAGAATCGGTCGTAAACTATTTTTTAAACCCCTAGGTAGGGTAGGCTAGGTAGGGTAGGGTAGGGTAGGGTAAGTAGGGATAAAAATACAATAAATTCAAAAAAAATATGTTTGCTGTTTTATGGCAAAACAAAGTTTGCCGGTTTAGCTAGTATATATATATATATTTATGTATGTTCGGGCATATCTACTTCATATGCTCGTATAAACGGATTTGATTTTTTTTATTTGAAAGAAGGTTATTCCGAAATGGTCTCATTTAAATTTGGTAAAGATCTGATGAAGAACTTCGGCGATATACAAAAGAACTCTTCAATAAATGACGGAAAATCTCGCGGGGTTTCTGCAATCCTAAGTCTGTTTATTGTTTACACCATTTCATAACATACCATCACGCCAGTATGCTCTAAACGGGTACGCAGATGTATACAGTTCACCCTGGTACACTCATTCCACCGGTTATGTTCAAGTTACATGTTATTCGGGTAATCTATTCTGGCATCACTGTGGGCATTATAGGTACCTTACTATAGAACTTGTCCATTATTTGTGGTGACCCGTAACACAGGTATTCAATACCTTCTTCGGGCACCAGTCTCTCACATGTTTTCTTTTTTATTGTATTAGTTTAGGCACTTTCTGTACCTTCCTGCAACATTTGTGATGAGAAAATAAATAAAAATAAATAAATTATATTTATGTACCAGTAAAAAATGCAAAGTAAAAAACTTTTAACAAAAAAAATAAAACCGATTTCTAAAGCAAAACACTGCATATCGAAAAATAACTTTTCCGAAGTCGGTGTCTAAAACGAAATATTGTTTGATAATCTATCGCGCGAACTAAGTTCTACGAACGCGTGATCAAACATCATCATATCAGCCGAAATAAGTCCACTGCTGGACATAGGCCTGCCCCAAGCGTCGCCACATTGACCGGTCCGGTAAAAAATTTAAAATAAAAAAAGTTAATTATAAAAATCATGGATCCCGACTGAATAAAAAGCGAACTAAAAAGACGTTAACAAGAAGAAAATCATGCTGTGCAGTCGGAGAATACATCTGGTTTTGTTCAGCCAGCTCGCGAATATTTATCCTCCGACTGCACAGCATGATTTTCTTCTTGTCTATCTTTTTTATTATATCATATTTTTATTTTGAGACAACAGTTTATCCTCATCATCATAATTTCAGCCGAAAGATGTCCACTGCTGGACATAGGCCTCCCCCAGGTATCGCCACAATCCACATCAGTCGGTCCTGACGTATCCAGCGGATTCCAACAGTTTATATCAACTACAAATCAATCTGCCTAGCCTTTTCCCAACTATATTGGGGTCGGCTTCCAGTCTTACCGGATTCAGCTGAGTACCAGTGTTTTACATGGAGCGACTGCCTATCTGACCTCCACAACCCAGTAACTGAATAACACGATACCTCTTGGCTAGACTGGTGTCAGATCTCAGGCTTCTGACTACCCGTAACGACTGTCTTCAACTGACAGCCGAGACCAACGGCTTAACGTGGTTTCCGAGGCACGGAGGAAACTAGGTTGAAATGGTCACCCATCCACGAACCGACCTCGTCAAGCGTTGCTAAACCCTGATGATCGATCAGTGCGGCTGTTATTATTTTGCCACGAGGTCCTCGAGTTTATATCAACAACCATTTTTCTATTTTGTGGTCGACTATAAACTCAAGCCCATTCATCATGGGGGAGGTAAGTACAGAACTCCACTTGGTATTACATAAATTCTTTTAACTCCGTCTGTCTCGCGCCGGTGCGTACTACGCATCTGCCTTTTTTCAAGGACAGATGCGTAGTACGCAACGATCGGTGTTTATTTGTATATTAGTGTATTTCCATCTTGCCTTCCGCCTTTTAGCCTCCGTTGCAGATTTATCCGTACTAATATTATAAAAGCGAAAGTCTGTCTGTATCACATTTTGCACTCACTACTTTAGGAGCCCATTTTTAGGGTTCCGTACACAAAGCGTAAAAACGGGACCCTATTACTAAGACACCGCGGTCCGTCTGTCTTTCTGTCGCCAGGCTGTATCTCATGAACAGTGATAGCTAGACAGTTGAACTTTTCACAGATGATGTAGGTATTTCTGTTGCCGCTATAACAACAATTAATAAAACGTGATGGTCAGGATGGCTGGACCAAAAGAGATTTTGGAGGTTTGAGCAATACCAAGGTTTTATACCTATTTTATACTATTTGGTACCAGACATCAAATTACTAGTACCTCGCTAAAAAGGGAAAACTATTACGAGGAAAGTGGCCAGCCATTCTGACTTCAGGATGGCTGGACCAAACCTGTTTCACCTAGTTGTAGGCGTTATAGCTAGATCATCTTTTCATTAAAATATAGTACCTCATCAGTACCTCAACATATGTTTTTCTTATATTTTTTCGATAAGCCATAAATAAGTTACACCTACAAGAAGAAGAAGTCGCAATTGCCCGATTTTCTTAAAGTACAAAATAATGTCTTTATAAAAAGCTATCACCTGTTGATAAATCTCGTTGGGGCCTGCCAGATGCTCACACATGGGAGCCCCCCTTAAATATTCGTTTTATTCTGTTTTTTAGTATTTGTTGTTATAGCGGCAACAGAAATACATCATCTATGAAAATTTCAACTGTTTAACTATCACGGTTCATGAGATACAACCTGGTTACAGACGGACAGACAGACAGTCTGGCGGACAACGGAGTCTTAGTAATAAGGTCCCGTTTTACCCTTTTGGTACGGAACCCTAAAAAACAGCTTTTACATATACAAGTTCAATACCTACTCGACCTAAAAAAAGAAATGGCAGATTTATTTGGGCTTTCAGAGTTGGTACCTGAATATTTTCATATTCATGGGTAGAAACACCCTGTGATTTAGTTAATGATTTAAAAATAGTCCTGTATTTACTGCTCATTAGTTAATACAATGGTATCCTTACTTCCGCAAAACTTCTGTTATCTAACTATATATGTAGTATTCATCATCATCATCATTTCAGCCGAAAGACGTCCACTGCTGGACATAGGCCTACCCCAGGCGTCGCCACATTGACCGATCCCGTGCGTCTCGCATCCAGCGCCTGCCCGCAACCTTAACCAGGTCATCGGTCCACCTAGTGGGAGGCCTTCCAACGTATCGTCTTCCAGTTCGCGGTCGCCATTCCAGAACTTTTCGGCCCCATCGGCCATCCGTTCTGCGAGCAATGTGCCCTGCCCACTGCCACTTAAGTTTAGCAATTCTTCGGGCTATGTCGGTAACTTTGGTTCTCCTGCGGATATCATCATTTCTGACGTGATCACGCAAGGAAATTCCGAGCATAGCCCTCTCCATTGCCCTTTGGGTGACTTTAAGCCTTCTGATAAGGCCCATTGTGAGCGACCACGTCTCGGTCCCATAGGTGATCACTGGCAACACACACTGGTCATAGACTTTTGTCTTGAGACACTGCGGTAAATTGGACGAGAAGATACCACGCAACTTCCCGAACGCCGCCCAGCCGAGTCGGATTCGACGGTTGACCTCTTTTTCGAAGTTGGACCTACCCAACTGGACCGTTTGTCCCAAGTAAACATAATCGTCTACAACTTCGAGTGTAGAGTCTCTTCTCGTCTCTTGATCTTCTTCTCTTGATAGGAGTGGGTGTTATATGGGCGTTCACCATGACCTTGGTTTTGTCCATGTTCATTTTAAGACCCACTCTTTCGGAAGCTCTACTAAGGTCATCGAGCATTTTACTGAGGCCCTCCATGGTCTCAGCCATGACCACTATGTCGTCGGCAAACCGAAGGTGAGTGATGTACTCGCCATTGACGTTGATGCCAAGCCCCTTCCAGTCCAGAACCTTGAAGACGTCCTCCAGCGCAGCAGTGAACAGTTTCGGAGAAATTACGTCTCCCTGTCTTACGCCGCGCTGGAGAAGGATTGGTTTCGAGGTCTAATCCTGAAGACGGACTGACATGGTGGCGTTTTTGTACAGACACTTCAACACCTCAATGTACCGGTAGTCAATCTGGCACCGTTGGAGAGACTGCAGTACAGCCCAAGTCTCGATCGAATCGAAGGCTTTCTCGTAGTCCACAAACGCTAAACAGAGAGGCAGGTTATACTCTTCGGTCTTCTGTATAACCTGCCGCAGCGTATGTATGTGGTCTACGGTGCTAAAGCCTTTTCGGAATCCGGCTTGTTCGGGAGGCTGGAAATCGTCAAACCTGCGCGCGAGACGATTCGTGATGACTCTTGAAAACAACTTGTAAACATGGCTAAGAAGCGAGATGGGCCTATAGTTCTTCAGCCGGGCATTGTCGCCCTTCTTGAAGAAGAGTACCACCACACCCCTGCACCATGCCTGTGGCGTTTTGCCCTCGAGTATGACGGAATCAAAAAGCTTCTGAAGGGCCTTGAGGCCCGGTTTTCCACCCGCCTTCAGGAGTTCAGCCGTGATTCCGTCATCACCCGGCGCCTTGTTGTTTTTAAGCTGTTTCAGAGCCATCCTAATCTCGTACAGGCTGACGTCCGGGATATCTTCGGTATAGTGCCGGGTCAATCTAGCTCTTGGGTCGTTTGCTAGATTCGCAACGGGTTTACTGGTTGACGTGTACAACTGCCCATAGAAACTCTCGATCTCCCTCAGAAGCTCCGGTTTGGCGGATACAATCCTGCCATCATCGGTCTTCAGTTTCGTGAGCTGGCTCTGCCCAATAGCCAGATCCCTTGAAAAAACCTTGGAGCCTTTATTTCGCTCAATCGCTTCTTTAATACGCTCGGTATTAAAGCGGCGGAGGTCTCTTTTCAAGGATTTAGAGATCTGTCTATTGATCTGCCGGTATTTGCACGCCTCATCTGAAGACTGCAGGATCATCTCACGCCTTTCCTTCATAAGCTTGAGGGTATGATCAGAGAGCTTTTTGTTTCTATCTGTACGACGGGTCTTGAAAAACTTAGACCCGACCGTATGGACAGCTTCCACGAACCCGTCGCTGTATTCGTCCACGGAGCTCCCCAGGCACTCGAAACGATTCTGGAGTTCGAGCTGAAAGCTCTCGGGGTTTTGGACCTGGACCTGTGCTGGACGGAGCGTGGACTTCATCAGTCGAGACCTTTCAAGCTTAAAATTAATGTTCAATGTACCTCTTACCATGCGGTGATCGCTCCCGGTTTTCACCGAATTGATCACAGAGACATCATTGAACATTTGCTTCTTGGTTGACATGATGAAGTCGATCTCATTTTTTGTTGCACCATCGGGGCTCTGCCAGGTCCACTTCCTGTGTTCACGCTTTTTGAAGAAGGAGTTCATCATATAGAGGCCCTCCTTCTCCATAAAACTGGCCAGTAGGTGACCCCGGTGGTTCCGTCGTCCAACTCCAAATTGCCCCACTTGCAGCTCATCCTCGTCTCGTTTGCCCAGTTTCGCGTTGAAGTCCCCCATGACAACGGTGAAGTGAGTTTTGAAACCATGCATGGCTCTGGAGATATCCTCATACATGATCTCTACCTCGTCTTCGGGGTGTGCCGAGGTTGGGGCGTAGACCTGTATGACCTTCAGCGAATATCTAGAGGATATTCTGAGTATAAGGTACGCCACCCTGGTCGACACACTCTCGATCTTCACCACGTTGTTCACGAGGGACTTGTGGACGATAAACCCGATACCACCCTGAGACTGCCGGTCACCCTCTCGGAAATAGAGCAGGTTACCGGATTTGAGGATTATCGAGTCCTCCCCCTCTCTTCGGACTTCAGATAACCCTATAATACTCCATCGCAACCTGCTCAATTCCTCTTCGAGCTCGGTGATCTTCTCGTCGGTCCGAAGTGTGCGCGTGTTGTACGTTGCCAGGTCCAGTCGTCGGTGATTGTTGGGGTAGCCGGATCTCGTCCGGAGATTCTTAGCACCCCTTGCCATGCCGTAACCTCGACCGCTACCGTAGTCGAGGGTAGGCAGGCTGCCGGGCACTAGGGGCCATTTTTTATTTGTGCTATTCATAGGGGGGGTTTTGCCATAATCGCCACGCTTGGCAGGCGGGTTGGCGATCGCAGTATGGTTGTTATAGGAGCACAGAGAACGCTGCTGCCCATTCTCTGGTTTGTCCCTTAGTCGCCTTTTACGACACCTACGGGAAGACATGGGATGGTGAAATTCTTAACGTCCGGCACCATACGGAGCTCCGGCACCATACGGAGCATTACTCAACATAATTAATGAATAATTATTAAACTACTCAATACGAGCATTTATTTTTAACCCCCGCCGGAAAAAAAGGGGTGTTATAAGTTTCACGTGTGTTGCTGTTTATCTGCGTGTCTGTCTGTGGCATCATAGCGCCTAAACGGATGAACCGATTTCGATTTAGTTTTTTTTGTTTGAAAGGTAATTTTGTAGTCGGGTTTTTTGATTTAACTTATTTTATTTATTTATAACTTTTCAGTTAGTTTTTTTTTCGAATTAGATACATTTAAACATATAAGTGTTATATATTTTTGAAATCACCTCTTAAAACCCTTTATTTTGATACCCCACACGATGGGTTTGGAAGAAGAAAAAAATTTGGGCCCCACAATATGGCACCTCAAATCCGCCATTTTTCTATTGTCCAATTTTAATGTAGCCTATGACACTCGCAGGGTTAAGACTTATCGATTGACGTATGAATCATCAAAATCGGCCAACGCGTTTGGTCTCTGGAACGCCATATAGGAACAAACATACATACATAATTACATACATACATAGACTGATAAACACATTACCCTCCTTCGGCAGTCGGGTAAAAACCCCCGACACATTTATCTTGCGAAAACACCCCGATTCAAACAGTAAAACGCCCATAACTTTTGAACGGCTAAACCGATTTTATTCAAACATAGCTAAGAACACTCTCGACAAAATTACCTTTCAACAAAAAATCTAAATCGAAATCGGTTCATCCGTTTAGGCGCTATGATGCCACAGACAGACACACATATACACAGAAACACACGTGAAACTTATAACACCCCTTTTTTTCCGGCGGGGGTTAAAAATAAACTCGTATTGGGTGGTTTAATAATTAATCATTAATTATGTTGAGTAATACTACATATATAGTTAGATAACAGAAGTTTTGCGGAAGTAAGGATACCATTGTATTAACTAATGAGCAGTAAATACAGGACTATTTTTAAATCATTAACTAAATCACAGGGTGTTTCTACCCATGAATATGAAAATATTCAGGTACCAACTCTGAAAGCTTAAATAAATCTGCCATTTCTTTTTTGAGGTCGAGTAGGTATTGAACTTGTATATGTTAAAGCTGTTTTTTAGGGTTCCGTACCAAAAGGGTAAAACGGGACCTTATTACTAAGACTCCGTTGTCCGCCAGACTGTCTGTCTGTCGTGTCACCAGGTTGTATCTCATGAACCGTGATAGTTAAACAGTTGAAATTTTCATAGATGATGTATTTCTGTTGCCGCTATAACAACAAATACTAAAAAACAGAATAAAAAAAATATTTAAGGGGGGCTCCCATACAATAAAAGTGTTTTTTTTTTGCCGTTTTTATAGATAGTGGTACAGAACGCTTCGTGCGCGAGTCCGACTCGCACTTGGCCGGTTTTTATTTTTGTTATATTTATAGATTCCTGTTTATTTATTTTAAACATGTTTAGTTTCGTTATAAAGTATCTACTGGCTTTAAAAAAATCGGGCAATTGCGACTTCTTCTTCTTGTAGGTGTAACTTATTTATGGCTTATCGAAAAAATATAAGAAAAACATATGTTGAGGTACTGATGAGGTACTATATTTTAATGAAAAGATGATCTAGCTATAACGCCTACAACTAGGTGAAACAGGTTTGGTCCAGCCATCCTGAAGTCAGAATGGCTGGCCACTTTCCTCGTAATAGTTTTCCCTTTTTAGCGAGGTACTAGTAATTTGATGTCTGGTACCAAATAGTATAAAATAGGTATAAAACCTTGGTATTGTTCAAACCTCCAAAATCTCTTTTGGTCCAGCCATCCTGACCATCACAATAAAACCGGACTAAAATAAATATTTAAGTGGGGCTCCCATACAACAAACGTGATTTTGTTGCCGTCTTTTGCGATAATGGTATGAAACCCTTCGTGCTTGAGTCCGACTCGCACTTGGCCGGTTTTTTTTTTCAAAATAATAATATTAAAAAATATTACCCTACAACTTCTACAAATCTTGAAAATACCGAGATACCAGTTTCGATATGCGATCTGTATCGAAAACACCGGTTTTGAAAAAAAAAAATGGTATAGCGATTACGAGCAATTTTGATTTTGATTAATGTGTTAAATTGGATCTTAATTCAGAACAGAATATATTTTTTATACTGGGAGTGCGTTCCCTTGACATGATTTCCGACCTTCACGCGGACGAAGCCGATGACAGAAGCTAGTACTTATTATAATATTGCCGAAAATAATTCTAAAATAAATCTAAACAGCCACAGATATAAATTTAACTAGATAACGCGATTGTATGTACTTCGCGTGCCAAAAAACGGAGTTAAAGTACGATGATTGATCGTAGTCTGAGCTTTTCATTTAGCATTATCGCCACCGGAAATCCACCGAAATCTAGAAAAATGCATGTTTAAGCTATATTGAGCTAGACTGTATAGAAAAAAAAACTAAAAATAAAAAAACCCAACTGCTTAAAAAGCGAACTAGCGAAAGGTTTTTTGTTATTTTTTTCGAAATAGGTACATTTAAACATATGTGTTGTATATTTTTGAAATCGCCTTAAAACCCTTATTTTGATACCCCACACGACGGGATAGGAAGAAAAAAAAAATAGCAGCTCCACAATATGGCGCCCAAAAGCTGCCATTTTTCTATTTTTCAATTTTAATGTAGCCAGTGACACTCGCAGGGTTAAGACGAATTGATTGACGTACGAATCATCAAAATCGCGCAACGCGTTTGGTCTCTGGAACGCCATATAGGAACAAACATACATACATACATACATAGACGGATAAACACATTACCCTCCTTCGGCAGTCGGGTAAAAAGTTGGTCGAGGCATTGGAAATGTTTTCCTTTCATTGGTAAGTAAATTTGTTTTTAAATTGTGTGTGAATAAGTGGCACGCTTGGTTTTCATACAGATGGAGGGACTTGCGTTATCTAGTTAGATGTATGTCTGTGCTGATCATATGTTAATGAATTTTGGTATAGCGATATATTGGACCTTAGAGAATGACATAAGATACTTTTTATTCCGGAACTGCGTTAAGTCGGGATATTTCCAAGAGGGTTTTAAATAACTACTGGGGAGTTTGTTTCGTCACTTCTAGGAAATAATGACGGGAGGGCGTTTTGGGGGACTGTCTTTGTGTAGAACTTTAAACTTTCAACAAGTAAAATTTCACAATTTAAAAACCCCCGACGCATTTATCTTGCGAAAACACCCCGATTCAAACAGTAAAATGCCCATAACTTTTGAACGGCTGAACCGATTTTATTCAAACATAGCTAAGAACACTCTCGACAAAATTACCTTTCAAACAAAAAAAACTAAATCGAAATCGGTTCATCCGTTTAGGCGCTATGATGCCACAGACAGACACACAGATACACAGCAACACACGTGAAACTTATAACACCCCTTCTTTTTCCGGCGGGGGTTAAAAAGTCCTAGTCTTATCTGATTCACAGATAATATAATACTATACAGATGCCTCATCCCATTCAAAGAAACCGTGCCGACGTAACTAGCGTTTTTCGTCTGATTAAAATGATTATTTTATAAGTACTTTGATCGCGTTCGGTTTCGTTCCACGGCTATAGATGCGTTTTTATTTCATGCTACATAATTTATCAAGTACATAGTAGATACGCTTTGATCGGCAATCTATTGAACACGTAATTATGAAAACACCCCGATTCAAACAGTAAAACGCCCATAACTTTTGAACGGCTGAACCGATTTTATACAAACATAGCTAAGAACACTCCCGATTAAGTCACCTTTTAAATAAAAAAAAAAAAAATCAAAATCGGTTCACCCGTTTGGACGCTATGATGCCACAGACAGACACACAGATACACCGATACACAGCAACACACGTGAAACTTATAATACCCCTCTTTTTCCGGCGGGGGTTAAAAATTTAAAAAATCGAGTGGCATGTCTCAGAAATTTAAAACCGCGCCATCTATTGGTGTTAGAGGTTGCAAACCTATAAGTTTATCTATATCTATAAAAGCGAAAGGTGACTGACTGACTGACTGACTGATCAATCAACGCACAGCCAAAACTGCTAAGCCTAGAAGCATGAAATTTGGCAGAAAGGTTTCTCGAGTAACGTAAGTGTGCACTAAGAAAGGATTTTTGGAAATTCCACCCCTAAGGGGGTAAAAAGGGGGTTGAAAGTTTGTATGAAAAATCTAATTCCTTCGACCAAAATTCTTGAAACTTAGCACAAATAGTTTTCTAAGTAAATAATAAATATTGACATTATTAGTTTTTCGAAACTACCCCAAAATTATGATTTAGGGGGTGTTGAAGTTTGTATGGAAAAATATGATTGCTTGGGTCAATAAACTTGAAACTTGCCACAAATACTAACCTAAATGAATAATAAAGGTTGCTTTTTTATTTTTTGAAAATACCCCCAAAACACGATTTAGGGGTGTTCAAGTTTTTTTGAAGAATCTTATTACTTCAGTTAATTAACTTGAAATTTGTCATAATTACCAATGTAATTAAACAATAAAGGCTTTCATTGTAAGTTTTTCGAAACTACCCCCAAAATATGATTTAGGGGATGTTAATTTTTTTGAAGCATCTGATTTCTTGGTTGAATATACATAAAACTTGATATAAATACCATCCTAAATCAACAATAAAGGTTGTCATTATTAGTTTTTTGCAACTACCCCCAAAAGTCGATTTAGGAGGTATTACAGTGTTTTGGAAAATCTGATTTCTTGGGTCAATAAACTTGAAACTTGCCACAAATACTAACCTAAATGAATAATAAAGGTTGCTATTATTATTTTTTGAAACTACCCCCAAAAGACGATTTAGGGGATGTTAATTTTTTTGAAGAATCTGATTATTTGGGTGAATAAACATGAAAGTTGACATAAATAAACAATAATTTCATTATTAGTTTTTTGAAACTACCCTTAAAATACGATATCGGGGTGGTACATTTTTTTATTACGATAGACGATACGTATGACGTAGCTTCTATTTATAATGCAGGGGAGCACTTAGGTGGGATTTTTGGAAATTCAACTTTTTAAGGAGTTAATAGGGAGACATTTATTTGTATGAAAAATCTTATTCCTTTGGCAAAATAATAAAGGTTGGCATCATTAGTTTTTCGGAAATACTCCTAGAAGACGATTTAGGGGTTTCAAAGTTTCTTTGAAGAATCAAATGGCACTAAGACGGGGACCTCTACATCGATTTGGAAGTACTGAACTGGACCGTTTGTCACGGGTAAACATAGTTGTGAGTGTCGTTTTAATGTCGCGTTATTTACGCTGTATTAGATTATTGTGTTGTGTCGCGTAATTTACGCAGCATTCGTTTTAATACTAAAGTAATTTTTGGTCCACCCGGAATGATGTGTCTCAAAAAACTCGACCAGTCTTCTGCTCCATATATCTTCTGTACATATAAAATGCTTTGTCCTGAATGACTGACTGACAGATCAACGCACAGCCTAAACTGAGAACTGGAAATTGGAGAGTATGTTTTTTGTATGACGGAGGCATCCGATAAAAAAGGATTTTCCGAAATTCTTCCCCTAAGGGGGAGAAAAAGGGGGACAAAGTTTGTATGAAAAATATAATTCCTTCGGCTAATATTCTTGAAATTTGGCACAAATAGTAATCTAAGTAAATGATTAAGGTTAACATTATTAGAGTTTTGAAACTACCCCCACAAGTCCATTTAGGGGCAGTTGAAGTTTGTATCGAAGAATTTTATTTCATGGGTTACTAAACTTTAAACATTGCACAAATACTAACTTAAATAAATAATATAGTTTGTTATCATTAATTTTTCGAAACTATCTCCAAAAAATGATTAAGGGGTGTTCAAGTTTTTTGAATAATCTTATTTCTTGGGTTAATAAACTTGAAACTTGGCGTAAATACCGAACTAAGTAAGCAATAAAAGTTGTTATTATTAGTTTTTTTCAAAACTACCCCCAAAGGACGATTTGTTTCTTTCTATGAATTTTCTTGAGTTAATTAACTTTAAACTTGACATAAATACCAACCTAAGTAAACAATACAGGTTGAAATTCTATGTTTTTTTAAACTAACCCCAAAAGACGTTTTTGGGGGTGTTAAGGTTTTTTTAAGAATCTTATTACTTGAGTTAACAAACTTGACATAATATAAGTAAACAATAAGGGTTGGACCTCATCTGGCAGCACGGAATCGCCTTTTTCCGTCGCCCTTTCTCTTTCTGTCGCTTAGAACTGCCATTTGCTAGACCGAGACAGAAAGCATAATGCGATAGCACGCGGCGGAATCCTCGAGGCGATCGGCATGTCTCGGTCTAGCAAATGGCAGTTCTAAGCGACAGAAAGAGAAAGGGCGACGGAAAAAGGCGATTCCGTGCTGCCAGATGAGGTCCAACCCTAAAGGTTGTCATTATAAGTTTTTAGAAACTACCCTCTTAAGTCGATTTAGGGGAGTATTTTTTTTTTTGAAAATCTTATTTATTGGGTTAATAAACTTGATACTTGACATAAATACCAACCTAAACAAACAATAAAAGTTGATATTATTAGATTTTTGAAACTTCCTCCAAAATAAGATTTAACAGGTGATAAAGTTTTGTTAAAGAATTTTATGTCTTGGGTTAATAAACTTGATAGTTGACATAAATACCAACCTAAGTAAACAATAAAAGGTTGTCATTATATTTTTTCGAAACTACCCCCCAAAATAGGATTAACTGGGTGTTAAAGATTGTTAAGAATCAAACTGGACAAGGTTTCGTTTTTGATGTAGGGATCTAGGGGAGCACGAAGAAGGAATTTTCGGCAAATCAGCCTTTCACCATCATCATTATTTCAGCCAAAAAACGTCCACTGCTAGACATAGGCCTTCCCCAAAAGCCGCCACACTGATCGGTCCTGTGCGTTTCGCATCCACCGGACTCCCGCAGCCTTGACCAGGTCGGATTTCCTAATTTGCGTTTTCCGGTTCGCAGTCGCCACTGAACCTTTAAGGGGTTGAAAAGGGGGAAATTTGTTTGTATGAACAATCTCATTCCGTGGAGATAAAGTAAATAATCAAAATTTACATAATACGTTTTATAAAACTACCTCCCCCCTGATAGGGTTTAGTGATGTTAGTTTTTTTGAGGCATCTTACTGAGCAATATAACTAACATAAACAAAAAATAAAAAAGAGAAAAAGGGTATATTAAGTTTTAAGGGGCGGATTTTACTTTGTAGCAGTAATCTAAAATGTTTTATTCTTTAAGTCAAATAACGAATCGTCCCAAACCTATAAACCGTAGAACTTTACGAAACCACGTTTTTATTTGGTTTTATAACAGCTTATTTTTGGTTGCCATCACACGAACGAAGTCGCGGGCGGAGTTAATTTTATAAATGTGAAAGTACTCTGTCTGTCTCTCTGTCTACCTTTTCAAGCGTAAAACCGCTGAACCGATTTAGATTCAATTTGGTTCGGCGATATTTTGAGACCCTGGGCAGGACATAGGATAGTTTTTATCCCGAAAATCATACTTAAGGTGGTGGAAAGAGGGGTAGAAGTTTGTATGGAAAACCTACAATATTATGCCGCGATATAAAAAAAAAAATTATTCGAATTACTAATGCTTCGCAGACGAAGTCGCGGGCAACAGCTAGTTATAAACTATAACTTGTCTACTGCTTAACGTGTCCTAGCAACCGTGGTAATAAAAGTCGGAAAATTAATATATTATTCTGTTGCACTTTAAATAAGTATTTTCTTTCTGCAACCGTGTCCCATTCTCTAATATGGTAGCAGAGCGTGAGGAAGCAGAACACGTATGATATAAATAATTATATTATCAAGTAAAAATTACGAAATCGCGAAAATGAGTAAACAAAAAAAAAAGAGAATGGGACACGGTTGCAGAAAGAAAATACTTATTTAAAAGTGCAACAGAAAAATATATTAATTTTCCGACTTTTATTACCACTCTTGAGTAGGTTCATGCTGCGACTATTCAGATGTCCAAGCCGACGATGCCATAAACCCTGAGATAGAAGATCTACCTGGGTACTCAAGGAGACGCTTACTGGCATACTGTGTACGCGCGAAACGGAATTTATATATGCATCCCCGGTTTCTAATTTATAAAGACCGCATGCATCCCGTTTTGCTACAGCTACTACCTTTCCGTTTTTGTAAATTTTACAAAAAATCGATGTAAATTTTACTTCAAAACATTTTTGTGTTCTCACAATATCCCGTATAAGAACGTCTATCAATTTCATTAGAAGCCCAGTCTGCATCAGCAAAACCCGTCACAGATAAGCCAGTTTTCTTATAGAAGAAGCGTTTTTTTCTTGTCAACAAACGCAAGTTCAAGAGATTGGTCTCTGAACCATGTGTATACATAAAGCAAAATGGCGACAAGCTTGTAATTATCGCGTTGTATGTTGATGATTTAGTAATTTTCAGCAATTGTAATGCGGAAAAAACTAAAACTAAATCATTGCTGATGAAAGAATTTGTGATGAAAGATCTTGGTCCTGTAGAAAGAGTTCTAGGATTAAGAATCAGGAAAGATCATGGCAAGATCACTCTAGATCAAAGTGCCTATATTAAAAAGATATTAGAGAAATACAACATGCAAGACTGCAAATCTGTTGAAACTCCAATGCAGTGCCAACAACTGAACAAAGCTGATAAAAAGGATGACAGTTTGGAGTATCGAGAATTGATCGGTTGTCTTATGTATGTAGCGGTCTGTTCGCGTCCTGATATATGTCACGCTGTAAGCGTATTAAGCCAATTCAATAACTGTTTTTCCGATGTCCACTGGAATGCAGCTAAACGCGTGTTGCGTTATCTTAAAGGTACTGTAGATTACTGCATTACCTATAAGAAAACTGGCTTATCTGTGACGGGTTTTGCTGATGCAGACTGGGCTTCTAATGGAATTGATAGACGTTCTTATACGGGATATGTTTTCAAAATTGGGAATTCTATTACATGTTGGGAAAGTAGGAAACAGCGTACCGTTGCTTTATCGAGTACTGAGGCGGAGTATATGTCACTCTCCGATGCTTGTAAAGAAGCACTGTTTATAAAAACTTTCTTGCACGAATGTATAGGTAGTAACATTGAAATAACAATTTTCAATGATAATCAGTCGGCCTTGAAATTGACTGAAAGTAGTATGTTTCATGGTAGGTAAAAACATATAGACATACGTCATCATTTCGTCCGGGAGGCGGTCAGCAATGGTGCAGTAAAAATAAATTACTTGGCAACGTCCAAAATGACGGCGGATGTCTTGACTAAACCTTTGTCGGTAGAGAAACATAAGTATTTTGTAAACGAATTAGGTTTGGCTACTGATGTATGTTAACAAGATAAGTTTAAGGGGCGGTGTTAGAGGTTGCAAACCTATAAGTTTATTATAAACTATATCTTGTCTACTGCTTAACGTGTCCTAGCAACCATCATCTGCCTAGCCTTTTCCCAACTATGTTGGAGTCGGCTTCCAGTCTAACCGGATTCAGCTGAGTACCAGTGTTTTACACGGAGCGACTGCCTATCTGACCTCCACAACCCAGTAACTGGGTAATATGGTACCCCTTGGCTAGACTGGTGTCAGATCTCAAGCTTCTGACTACCCGTAACTACTGTCATAGATCTTCAAATGACAGCCGGGACCAACGGCTTAACGTGCTTTCCGAGGCACGGAGGAAACTCGCTATGTTGAAATGGTCACCCATCCACGGACCGACCTCGTCAAGCGTTGCTTAACCTTGAAGATCGACCCGTGCGGCTGTTATTATTTAGCCACGAGCTCCGTGTCCTAGCAACCGTGGTAATAAAAGTCGGAAAATTAATATATTTTTCTGTTGCACTTTAAATAAGTATTTTCTTTCTGCAACCGTGTCCCATTCTCTAATAATTGGAACCAATTTTAAATGATCCGTTCAAATAATCTTTGAAATTTGAATTAAGAACCCAATCTATACCAATATTATAAAGAGGAAAGATTTTTTTGTTTGTTTGTACCGAATAGGCTCCAAAACTACTGGACCGATTTAAAAAATTCTTTCACCAATAGAAAGCTACATTATTCCTGAGTGACATAGGCTATTTTTTATCCCGAAAATGGGTCCTGTGGGGTGGCCCACGGGAGCGAAGCCGCGGGGAACAGCTAGTATTCCATAATTTGGTGCTTAAGATAGTTGATAAAAAAAATAACTTACAATTTTATGATCAATTCTAGAAAATGATTATTTTACACACAATTCAATAACGAATCGCTATAACATATCGCGCCATCTAGTGTCATTTATTTGAACCAATTTTTCTATGTGCGCATGTCTGAAGAAATCTCTTTCAACATTTACGCGAGTGACGCCGCAGTTAGCAACTAGTTGTATTATATTTACGACTGTTGCCTGCATCAATACAATGCATTTATAATAATAAATTCACCGTGTTCAGGGAATCTGACAGGAAATTGAAACGAGGAAAATACGGGCATTAACAAATGCAATGCGGACTCATGATTGTCATACTGTTTTTGTACATGGAAGTTATCACAGCCGGCAACAAGTAAATATGACTATTGCTATATTCCAGCCCGAGGAGCTAGTGGCTATGTTTTAAAAGCCGCACGGGCCAATATGTACTTTATTGTACCTACATCAAACCAATCATCCAGGATAAGAAACGCCCCACCCCTCACCCCGGTGGGTACCCGCATTGTTGAGGCGGAGGGGCTCAGTAGCCGTGGCTTGGTCACCCACGGTGAAGTAGTCAGGGCTTTTGCTGATTAAGCCGACGAGCTAGCGGCCAACTAGTAGGTTTCGGTGCCGCTTGGGCGACATCACAACTGAGGCGGAGCGCGATGTCGTATGGAGCCTCCCATACCTATACGATATCGCGGCCGCGGCGGGAGAGGAGTGCCGGTATTACGGTGCGCCGCTCTTTCTACCTTCCGCGGCCTGGACGGGGTCGCCACCGTCTGATGGGAGGTCCCTATCTCGCTGATCTTGGGCGGTGGGACTAGTGCCTTAGTCAAGTTTTAATTTACTTACTATCTTTTTTTGTTTACTGGGGGAAACCTTCAAAAGGAAATCTCGACCGTATACACCCCTGTAGTACCTATAGTCTGATCTGGTAAACAATTATGAAGCTTCTCTGACCTACCCTACTTTAAGAGAAAGCTCGACTACGCCACGCAAAGCAATAATTCTTGAAGCCTCTAACTAAAATGAAAAGTTGTGGCCCGTTAGTCCGTTACCCGTATTGCGACGTGGGAGGATGCCCGCATTGCCAGCGAGTGGGCGGACGCCTACGCCTTTCAGCTACTGATATTCAATAGCGTAATGTTGAATGTCAATACAAAAAAACGGCAAAGTGCGAGTCGGATTCGCGCACGGAGGGTTCCGTACAAACCTCAGCTTAAAGATATTATAGACCTGAGTATTTGATATGAATTTCAATTTAATACCTCAACGGGTTCATGAGGAAAGGGGTAGCAAGTTTAAAATTATTAAAAATATTTTTAACATGATTTAATTAAAAATTTACGGTTTTCGCAATTTTTCCTTTATCTGTGCTATAAGACGTTACTTCGTACTAAATTTCAAGATTCTTAGTTTACGAGAAGTAACCTGTAGGTTTTGATTCCCTTGCGAATGTCGAAAAAATGCGGAAATTTGCGGCATAAACGGCTGTATCTTTTGATTGCGTTAGCTTAGAAGTTTGATATAAATTTCAGCTTGAACGCGTGGAGGTATGCGTTCCTCAGAAAAAGGGTCTTGGCAGACAGACAGACGGACGGACAACAAAGTGATCCTATAAGGGTTTCCTTTTTTCCTTTCGAGGTACGGAACCCCTAAAAATGGACGACTGAAGGAGGAGGATCAATGGCTGCCTTTTTCCAAATAGGTTGGAAGAAATGATGGATGGACTGAGTGAGGAGTGATATGAAAGAAAAAGTAAATTAAAAAATCAAAAGCCTGACTACTTAAGAAGCAAACTAAAAAGACGTAAAAAAGAAGAAAATCATGCTGTGCAGTCGGAGGATACATCTGGTTCTGGTCACCCAGCTCGCGAATATGTATCCTCCGCCTGCACAGCATGATTTTCTCCTTGTTTACGTCTTTTTAGTTCACTTTTGAAGCATTTGGGTTTTTTTATTTAACTTTTTTTATTTATAACTTTTTAGTTAGTTTTTTTTCGAATTAGGTACATTTAAACATATAAGTATTAAACAAAAAATTGGGCCCCCACAATATGGCGCCCCAAAGGCGCCATTTTTCTATTGTCCAATTTTAATGTAGCCAGTGACACTCGCAGGGTTAAGGCGAATCGATTGACGTACGAATCATCAAAATCGGCCAACGCGTTTGGTCTCTGGAACGCCATATAGGAACAAACATTCATACATACATAGACTGATAAACACATTACCCTCCTTCGGCAGTCGGATAAAAATAACCTGAGTTTCGGCAAACGGTGTTTCTGATTTTTTCGTATTTTGCCACCGACTTCCGAAAATTACACACGAAAAACACACAGATGAACACACTCATTTCACTGTTCACACTTCTAATCTTTATAAGATTGTATAACAAAATTACTTTTCTGAATCTCGTAGTGACGTATTTACGGTTGGGTTGGGGTACTAACTTCTTCCACTAACATAGGAATTAATAAAAATCTTTACGTCCAATCAGCAATGGGGATCATTAAGTGCCATACTGCCTGGTGCCTTGTGACACAGTTGATTGGCTAAAATCACGTTATGAACTTATGTTATGACGCAGGCTTGAATAGATTCGTCTGATTGGTTCATACCGCGTCACAATCACGACACACCCCGCAACGCGAACCTAGCTTTAATCATCTGTGTTGTATGAAAACAAACCAGAATTAAAAATAGTGTTGATAAACAAAGTAAAAGGTCAAAGACATTATTAACTTAGATAACTGTTTATTGGTTTTGTGAGTCACTTTTTAATGCTTTTTTAGGGTTCCGTACCTCGAAAGAAAAAAACGGAACCCTTATAGGATCACTTAGTTGTCCGTCCATCTGTCTGTCAAGACCCTTTTTCTCAGGAACGCGTGGAGGTATAAAGCTGAAATTTATAACAAATACTCAGGTCTACTGTCAAACACAATAGACGTCAAAATCGGTTGAACGGGCTTATTTAAATGTCGAATGTTATCGCAAATGGAGTATAGATCGATTTATCGCCCTCGAAAGCCCCTGCATACTAAAATTCATGAAAATCGTTGGAGCCGTTTCAGAGATTCAGATTATATATACAAATATTGCTCGTTTATTAATTAGATAAGCTTAGTTATGCCTCCTTATTTTAATATTATTAATGTTAATATCAAAATTTTTCAGGGAGTGTTTGAACCCCCCACAAACTTCCCCTAGGCTACGCCCGTGGCGTGTATGACTAGATTTATGAACTTAAGGCGCCGATTCCCTTGAGTAGCTAATTTTAAAATGAGAATCACGTCTAAACGGCTAGTCGTAATTTATTGGAAAAAAAATTATGTAATAGTAGACCATTTTCTTAATAATTTCATCTGATCAAATTTTGAGTTTTATTCGTATAACATAGTGTAATTAATTTGTAAAGTTATGTCTAAAACGGGCAAAAACACGACAATCACACCAAAACCGCTGAGCGTATTTTAATGAAATTGACACCATATCAAAGACAATTTAATTATCTACATTTTGATCTGAAGCTTTTTTGTTTAAAGTCAAAGAATAATAAGGAAAGTACAAAAAACTACTAAATTTTGGGTCGCGCGGGTGTAAAACGAGTGCGCGTTTTGTTCCCTCAAGGTCGTTGGCGTTAGTCGTCGTCTTAAATGAATTAAAAGGAGTATGTAAAAATAGAATACAACAGAATATAATTTATTGTACACCATAAAAGTTATACATCTCATATACAAGAAAATCTTAATTATACGGGTAAAAAGGCGGTCTTATCGCGGACAGCGATATCTACCAGACAACCTTTGGATGGACTTAAAGAACTAAGAATAAAAAAGGGGGTTGTCTGCGGTGTACTGCTATTACATTAAAACATAAATATACTAAATTATATTGCTACAAAAAAAAACCCTATACATAAACTTATATATAAACATACATAGGTACATAATATTACATGTTAACAAAGTAAGGTTCGCAGCAAGTAGTGTTTTATAGTTCTGCCTACCCTCATGGGGAAAAAGTTGCGAATATATGAATGAATGAATGTATGTATGTATGTAAGAAGAAGACTTGATGTGTCGACCATAAAAAATATCGCTAAAAACCAATTTATTGTTTTTTTTCTGTCCAATTTAAAAGGTAAACTACCTACCTACCCTACCCTATCTACCTACCTACCAATTTGAATTATTATTTATTCTACGATACGAATGTAACCAACTTTTGTTTCTACCGGCGATCAAAATAAATTTTAGACCACAAAAGCTGCTATTGTGACTTAACTTTTTTGTAGGTAATAATAAGTACTTTAATCATGTAGTACATATTTTTTATGTATCATCAGTACTTTTCTCAGCGTACGCCATAAAATAATAAACTTAAGTGGCAGTGGGCAGGGCACATTGCTTGCGGAACGGATGGCCGATGGGGCAGAAAGGTTCTGGAGTTGCGACGGCGAACCGGAAGACGTTGCGTTGGAAGGCCTCCCACCAGGTGGATCGTGTACCTGGTGAAGGTTGCGGGGATCCGCTAGTTGCGAGATGCACGGGATCGGTCAATGTGGCCACGCTTGGGGGAGGGCTATGTCCAGCAGTGGACGTCTTTCGGCTGATATGATGATGATGATGCCAAATAATGAATTTTATAGGAAAATTCGCTACTTTGGGTTACATTATTGCAATTTTCTTAACACCTTAACTGCCAGAGTACGAGACACAATAGAAAATGTATTGTTTGTCAGGCATCTGGCAGCCAAACTGTTAAGGATCTCTATTTTTTTTTTAAATAACTTATAGCCTGTGATACGTTTTGCTAATTTACCTTTCTACTGGTGAAAAAATAGTTAAAATCAGTCCGGTAGTTTCGGAGCCTATTCGGTACAAACAAACAAATCTTTCCTCTTTCTAATATATCGTAGAATAGTAATATAATATAGAAGTATAGATAATAAAACTATTGTTTAGTAAGGATAAAACTAATTTAACACAATAAAATAATAAATAGAATAGTAGTGTAGTAGTGATTATTCTCTCTCCTCCAAAAATAGTCATAGATAAGCCTATATAGTGTAATCTAATATCACGACTGAATTGCCTGAAGGTTATGGCGCAGGCCACACAGAAAGACCCGGGCGGCTTCCTATTCCATTCAAATTTCATACAAAATACATGGAAATAAAGCGCAATTTAGGACACAAGTATGTCGTTGCTCGGACGTGGTTACGACGCGCCATTTCGGCGTCCGCGCCTGATCAAATAGCGCTTTATTGCTATGCATGCATTTTGTATGAAATTTGAATGGAATAGGAATGGAATAGGAAGCTGCCCGTGCCATATCCGCGCCCGACGCCATTCTTATGCGGCCTGCGCCTTAGATAGATGTTTATATTATCACCCACTTTTGGCTAGTCATGTCGCATGTGACAACTAGACGAAACTCATAAGTGGCGAATACGTGCGAGTGCATCCAAGTCAAATCATATCACCTTCACGCTCAGGCACGGAAACACCCCACCTGTTAGACTTGGTCCTGACAGATTGTGTAAAGCATCTTGGCTTCCACTTGGATAGGCGCCTAACTAGGAAGCATCACATTAAGGCGGAACCCCGAGTAAAACGCCGCGCAAGCCGTTTTTTGTGCTGTTTTTAGGAGCTATCTACTCGTTATTTAAAAAGAAATATCAATTAATAAAAATACATTAAATTTCTACATAATATTGATTCTAAAATGGTAGATTTAGTTTTTTTTTAAATGTTGTATTGTATTTCACTAATCTACTTCCAAAAAAACATAAAAATGAGAAATAATTATTGATATTATGCATCTCCTCGTAAAGTGTTCATTAATTATTTTTTGTACTAACACTAATGGATAGACAATTTAATAACGAACATTTTTGTAGAATTATTTTTTTCAAAAGACCAAAATTCGATTTTATAAAGATTTTATTCCAAAATCTGGGCGTATTCACTACTGTAATTCATGCGCCACCAGTGCCGCTAGACCAATAGGAACGCTCATATCTCATGCCGATTTTTTGGTCAGGGTACCGTCTTAAATTTAAGAGGGATGAGACCTGTATTGGCTCAAGGGAAGAAACTGTGTGCTCTCTGTACACAACAAACTCCTCATTTACAACCGAGCAGTTTTGCCAGCAAAACCAACATACTCTGCCTGCAAAGAGTGAATAATGGTATCCTAAGATTAATAGCAAATGAACCTTGGTTTGCTAGGAATTACGAAATCCACGACATCTACAAATGCCATCAGTAAACTCTGAAATCGAGCGAAACAAATCACAACACAAGGCACGTCAATCCTCGCATCCAAACCCACTAGTTACTGAACTGTTAAAAACCCAACAGCGATGGTAAAAAGGCTGAAGAGGAACCACCTTCTATAAGTGGAAGGCGCAGCACCGGCTGCTCCACCACAACGCCATTTGTCACGGAACGAATTCGCTTATAGTCCGACGACCGATTGCAAAAGGATTTAATGAATCAAAAAAGTTAAATAAAAAAATCAAAAAACCCGACTAGGTACTTCAAAAGCGCACTAAAAAGACGTAAACAAGGAAAAAATCATGCTGTGCAGTCGGAGGATCATATTCGCGGGCTGGCTGACCAAAATCTGGTGATACCCCACACAATGGGTTTGGAAGAAAAAAAAATTTGGGCCCTCAGAATATGGCGCTCAAAATCCGCCATTTTTCTATTGTCCAATATTAATGTAGCGTATGACACTCGAAGGGTTAAGACAAATCGATTGACGTAAAATCGGCCAACGCGTTAGGTATCTGGAACGCCATATAGGAACAAAAATACATACATACTTACATACATAGACTGATAAACACATTACCCTCCTTCGGCAGTCGGGTAAAAAGAATTAGGTTCCATGTGAAAGGGAGAAAGCTTATACCCAATATACGGCAACTTATCTAGAACTTAAGCTGGTAATAAGAACTTATCTATGTGATAGTGGTAACGGAAGAACAATTTTTAGGTTTTCCAGCAAACATGATTGAGTCACCTATTTTTAACTGATTTCAAAAAGGATGAGGTTATCAATTCGACGGTTTTATACCCAATATACGGCAACTTATCTAGACCTTAAGCTGGTACTAAGAACTTATCTATGTGATAGTGGTAACGGAAGAACAATTTTTAGGTTTACCAGCAAACATGATTGAGTCCCCTATTTTTAACTGATTTCAAAAAGGATGAGGTTATCAATTCGACGGTTTTATACCCAATATACGCCAACTTATCTAGACCTTAAGCTGGTACTAAGAACTTATCTATGTGATAGTGGTAACGGAAGAACAATTTTTAGGTTTACCAGCAAACATGATTGAGTCACCTATTTTTAACTGATTTCAAAAAGGAGGAGGTTATCAATTCGACGATTCGGTTTTCTTGTATTTTATATGTGTCACTTTGTAGTGTTTTTATTTGGTGGTTGGTTGTATTTTATTGTAAATTTTTTTTTTTTTTTTAATAGATAGGAGCTACAACTACAGGCTTTTTTTAATTGATACGAAATAAAATACCTACTCTTTATTGTATACAAACAGCAACATATGAAAATTTAAATGGCATGAAAGGGGTGCCTACTAGAGTTGCACCCATACTCTAATATAGAGTATTGTCCTCTATTTTTCTTAGAAAATCAATCTGCCTAGCTTTTTCCCAACTACATTGGGGTCGGCTTGGGGGGGGGCATTGTTTTACATGGAGCGACTGCCTATCTGACCTCCACAACCCAGTAACTGGGTAACATGGTACCCCTTGGCAGGACTGGTGTCAGATCTCAAGCTTCTGACTACCCGTAATGACTGTCAAAGATCTTCAAATGACAGCCGGGACCAACGGCTTAGAGTGCTTTCCGAAGCACGGTGGAAACTCGGTATGTTGAAATGTTCACCCATCCACGGACTGACCTCGTCAAGCGTTGCTTCCTTGATGATCGGCCAGTACGGCTTTATTATTTAGCCACCAACTCCTCTATTTTTCTTAGACATACTTTATAATCTATAGAGATACGCTAAATTACTCTATTTATTTGTCCCTGTAATTCATTAATTACACTACTAGCGATCCGCCCCGGCTTCGCCTGTGACAAATTATACACAAAAACCCTTCCTCGTTTCTCACTAATTTTAGTGGTAAAAACCGCATGAAAAGCAGCTCAGTAGTTTTTGACTTTATCGCGTACAGACGCGACTGGAGATTAATTTTATAATATGTAGTGATGTTACCTAACATAGCGCACAAAGTGTTTGTGTTTTAATTTCAAAGCGATTGGCAGCAAAATAATTTGTGTCCAGTAATAGTTCAATTATTTTCTAAACAATGAAAAATGTGTATTGGCAAAACGTTTCAGTTTTAAAAATAACGTACATATAATGTACTCTTTTCTTTACTCTTCATTTACCTTCTCTAAAATATGAAAAACGCTAGGTATTTCTTCCAAAAAAAAGTGGCAACCCTAGTAGTGCCTACTGAAATGAGAAGAAGCCATGTTTTGCTGATCCTAAATAAAAAGATTAAAATATAAAAATAGACCTGTTTTCACTAAATACTTGGTGACCCTTAAATTAAATTTTAACAATTTTGAGCACTCAGCTCTGCCCCGAGAGTTGAAAATCCAATAGAGCAATAATTTAATTTATGTTTTTTTTAATGTTAAAGAGCTAACAACTAACAAGTTAGTGTTAAAGAAGAGAGCAGTGGTGGCCCAATGATAATTGAGGCAACTTAAAAGTTGTAAGTCGTGGAGGTTCAAACCCAGGCAGGCTCTTTACTTTGTGTAAATTATTTCATCACTACTGTTCTCAAAACGGTGAAGGAAAACATTGTGAGGAAACTTTACATTGTGACTTAGAATAAAAAATGATGATATGGGTCATCCACCAACCCACACAAGGCCCACATGGTGGATAACGGCCCATTCCCTCTCACAGAGAGGCGGCCTGCACGCACAAAGGCAGAAAAGAAGGTCTCATCTATCTATCCTAGTAGCAAACAGGGTAAAGTCTAATTAATCTGGTTGTAAGATTAAATTAAAGCAGACTGATTGTTATGAGATTATTACTTCATCAAAATTATCTATGGGTAATCTTGAGGTTTAGATAATTTTGATGAAGGTTTTCATACAGAAAACTGAACATGTGGGCCAGTAATGTGAACATCAATAAAAATATGATTGTAGATAAAACTTAATCTATTCGTAATAAAAAGATATGCAATATGTAAGCTATCCCTGTCCAAATATTGAATTTGGAAGGCTAAACATAATAGACTTTACATAGACCACAGACCACACTGTACGATTTTAAATTCTATAGAAATAGGCAAAGGCAACATTTTATTCTGTCTGAAGCCTACCTCCATTTTCAATTAGATTCAAAATAAAATGGAAAATTGTAGATTTAAATACCATGGATATCATAAATTATTTACGACATGGTCTTGTCTTTATAAATATGTTAATCTGTACAGCAAATACATCTGAATAACACTTTCATTGGTTTCCAAGACAGAATTATTGAATGATAATGTCCATAATTTTAAATAAAAAAACGATATAAGAAAAAAAACGCGGAGATCGATCTAGAAACATGGGGAAAAAATATTTAAAATGCTGTCTTTGTATGCGGTACGGCTACAGAACACCAAAAATTATTTACACAATAAGAGTAGGTACACAACAAAGTAATGATTGATAGCTTCACACCCACATAAAAATATTCACAACCTACAGAGAAGATTTATGAAACGAACATCCGAATTAATAAGTAATATTATCCAATACCGTTATTCGAACATCTTTCATGCACAACACATAAAAAAACACGAAAAAAACAAGATTTTTTTTTAGGTTATCATGATGAGGCAAATATCGTAAAAATGTATTTTTATGTAAAAAACACAACGGTATGAAGAAAATATATGTTAATTTACCTGAAAGTCTTGATTTTGTGCATGGCAGCGAGTAGCAGCCTTATATTTTTTTATTTAGTACGGGCAAAAACTGACAGCCTGTGGTGACATGACAGACTAGAATTTTTTGACGTTTTGAACGTGATCCGATGCAGTGGGTTCAGGGTGGTCAGGTAATTGAGATATGCCACAAATACGGGTGAAAGGATACAAACGTTACAGCAGTACAAAATGAACAGAAATTTATTACTGAAAAGAAATTAAATGGTAAATTAGAAAGGTAATTCTAATCATTTGTGATTTATAACTATTTTGTTTACAAAAAACACATCGTGGTTCGGTAACTATAATCTTTTGATATCAGAATTGTGAAACTGTAAGGTTTGAAACTAGGTCATACTTACAGACTACAAAACAACTACTACAACAGAAAAGCACTAAACTAAAACTTACCCCAGTATTGTAAAATAGCAATGCTTGTGTTTACCAATTTAATATTCAGACATAATATTTTCAGAAACTACAGCAGTCGGCACCCCAATCGTCTATCTCTATTTGAATGTTTTTGAAGGAAATATAAGCACATTAACACGATAAGTTTTCATTTCAAGAGTGACCCACATAAAACTAACTTACGAATCAATCATTAATATAACTAAAATTAAAGTAATATCACTCCACTATACTTAAATAAGTGTCTTTAAGTGGCAATTAATCAGTTAACAGATATAATGTAACCTAAATTATAAGCAATTAAGTTAATGAGTACCTTCTAATATTCTTTATGATAAATTATGACATAAATTTCATCATCATAATTCTTAAGTATTATAAGTCTAATCGGGCCTCATTAGTCTAGTGGTCGCAAACGCTCCTTCTGAGTATGAGATCCTGGGTTCAATTTCCGGATCAGACAAGGTTTTATTAGTTCTTCATCTGACATTTCACAGTAGTAGCCTGGAGCCTGGACTTATTTCCGGTTGATGGCATATGGCTTGCCCCCTAGGATATAGATATAATAAAATTATTATTTAAGAATTTTATAAAATCTTATCTTCCATAAATTCTTTACCAGTAGTAAAGAATTTATCGAATTATTTAACTTTTTCTAGGAGTAATTACTTTCATAAAGTATTAACATAATATTTTAGGGCATAATATTTCAGATAATTTGTCTTTTCGTAAACACACATCAAAAGTGTCTAGGGATCAAGAACATTTTAAACAATAAAAAAATATCCAATTAATATTGACTAAATCTAGTCTTCCCGACTGGCTTCTTACTTTAATTCCTTTAATATTTTGTAAAAATTAGGAAAAAATGCACTTTTTGCAAATTCTGGCCAATTAAAAGAAGTATGTAAGGATCGTAGCAGGTGGCGTTCATATATGAAGAATGCATAATGATAGATGGGCCAGAATCGTCACGCAGTGGGAGCCGAAAGATGGGCGTCGTCACCGTAGGAAGACCTTTGTCCAGCAGTGCGATAGGTTTAAAAAAAAGAACTTAAGTTAATGTCGTCAATTAAATGGCAAAAATAAGGCTTTATTAATTTTATTATTGTAAAGATAAAAAATAATAATCTGTGTTTCCACCATTGACAGGAATCACACAATCACAGCGATTTGGCATGCTTGGTTCATCAAAATCTTTGAACAATGACGCTCTTTCTAAAAAGTCAAAAAGTTGTCGTGGGGTATGCACGGCATCCATACTCGGCAGAGCTCTTCTTTGGAGCATATCCGATGCGTGCTCAATTGGGTTGAGGTCTGGCGATTGAGCTGGCCACGGTAGAATGATGATGCGAGCATCGGCAAGAGTGCGTGTTACGACTCTAGCCGTGTGTGGATGTGCATTGTCATGCATTAGTCGAAACAAATCACCCAACTGGCGGGCGTCGCAAAGGGATAATCACGTCTGAAATTATCCTCCCCGCATAAATTCAGAGCGTTGTGGTTGCTCCTGATACAAATGAGATCGGTTTTCCCACCAATCCCAATACCGGCCCAAACCATTATTGTTCCCTCTCCATATGGATGAACTTCCTGACAAAATTTCAAACGTTCTTGACGTCCTCTAAACTTAAGTACGTCTTGTATCCGGTCTCATACCGAAAGGAGATTCACCGAAAAAGCAAACAAAATGGCAGTCTTCTTCCTCCCAATTTCTGTGTTATGTATCGGTCCTACGATTGCGGGGTGGTATAGGTGGAAATCTCAGCGGCCTTCGGGAACGAAGCCCCACTTGACGTAAACGATTTCGGATAGTTTGGTCGCTTATTAGCAAGCCTGAAGCGCTGTGGAGTCTCGTAGCCAACGTCATGGCGGTTATGGTACGATTCCTTCGAGCAGTATTTTATTCCTTTTTTGCGCCGTACCGGTCCTGACTGGGAGTGGTGGTGTGAGGCCGTCCTCCAAGTCACTCGGCCACGCTGCCTGTGATACGATAGCGTGTCAATAGGTGGCTTATGAGGCTCTGTGTAAGTGCCAAGAGCGACAGCCACAGTACGTTGCCTGGAAACAGCTTGTAACATACCGACGGCTCTCATCATCTCTTCTCGTCTCAAATTATTTCGTCGCTACATATCGATGCATTTTTTTTCAGTTTCCATGCAAAAATTGTTTTGTAAAAACGCTATTACACACTTATGGGAATCCTGATTAAAAGTGGCTTTTCTAATTTTAATCAAAATTTTAAGAAAATTCTTTATACAAATAGTGAAATTCACTAAAAAGAATCAATAACGATCCAAAAAAGTTAAAATAATAATCATCAATTGCGGCGGTACTCTAAAATGCACTTCATCCTTAGACACTTTTGATGATTGTGTGTATTTGGATGTCTCGGTACTCTGAGTTATTTAAAAGCCCGATCTATGGTAAAGCCTAAGATTTGCCAACAAAACCTAAAATTTACCAAATCAAAACATCAAGCGCTCACTCGGTACAACATCGGTTTTACCTTAGAGACATGTAAAAGTTAAAAAAAAAAAAATTACATGTATAGTCTAGGTAAGGTACCTAAAGTCGTCACAATCTAAGAAGTTGACGTTTCTCATTTTACAAGCCGCGAAAACTTTCTACGTAAGAAATTGAAAATTAAATTCATAATCCTAATTAATTACTATGTTACTATAACTACGAGTATCATTCGCAAGCATCAAGTTTAATAACTATTTTTATTGCTGTCAAAACGGGCCTTTTATTTTTTGACATATCTACTGGTAAAGTTAATTTAGTTTTGCGGCGCTTATCTTCATCAAAAAAAGTGTAGCCTCAAGTTCAGTTTGCAGCTACATTGTATTTCTAGTTTTTTGTTTATACGTAATATTATTCGAACAAATTTCTTTTGGACAATCACTATATCTTTGACATCAACGCTTTGGCCCCATGTCATACGCATAATATTTAGAGAGTATGTTTTTGTATTTGTTTTGAACACGCTAAGCCGTATGTAAATTGTGATTAATTTTATATAACATGTTTTCTTACAAAAATTCGAGAAACCCGACTGTTACTATTAAACACTTTTTTTTTAAATTTAGTTACCTTTAAACATATAAGTGTTTTATATTTTTGAAATCCCCTTTTTAAACCCTTTATTTTGATACCCCACAAGATGGGATAAGCAGAAAAAAAAGGCCTCTCCGCTCAAAAACAACCATTTTTCTATTTTCCAATTTTAAAGTACCACTCGCAAGATTAAGACGAATCGATTGACGTACGAATCATCAAAATCGGTCCACACATTTGGTATCTGGAACGCCACATAGGAACAAACATACATACATACATAGACTGATAAACACATTACCCTCCTTCGGCAGTCGGATAAAAACAGATTTTCACTAATATTATTTGTTTGTACAATCCAGCACAAAAAGACTAAAAATTACCAGCCTCAAAAAAACATTCTCCTTAAATTTCTTGGCACAGATAATAATCACTGCGTCATTTTTAGCTACGTGTCGTGTAACAAAGCTAAGTAAACAATAAGAAAAATAATCACAATGTTATTTACGTCATAAATTAGCCATGATATTTATAATGGATGACCTCGCTGACAGAAGATGGTTTATTTATCGATGATTCATGTAATTAACACGTCATGTAAATATGAAATATCAATGTTGTTTTTCTTTTGCTACTATTTTTATGTAGGGCATGTAAAATAACAGAATGTTTAGAACGTCATTTACTGCAGTGTTTGATGTTAGTGTTTTGTTTACAGTTATGCCATTATGATTGTTTTGGACCGGTTAGTATGCGTCAGTAGTGCTACAAAAAAACTGGTTTTCGTTTATTTTGTGATACAATATTCGTTGATCTTTTACCAAAAGAGAAGTCAGAGATTTAAAAAATGAGGCCGCTTGTTTATTTTTAACTTTTTATTGGGATAATAAACAGCGGACGGGATGGTTTTTATGTAAAATAATTAAGAAGTCTCAATTGTAAGTAGGTAGGTACTGAGAAATAAAGAAAACTTTAAGAGGCTTTGATAATGATAATAAAATTCCTATGCGTTAGAACGTGATTGATGGTTTGTCCCACGTTTGTCCCATGTGGCCACATCTTATCCACATTCCGGTTTCAATCCTAGACTAAATACGTGATTTTAACACACACTATCTAGTTTATAAGTGTGTTAGATTAATGTCTATTTTGTTTGGATATTTAAATGAATTATCATTAAAATAATTTTGAGTGACCCCATGGGAACCAAGATGATGCGATTGGTGAGACTGAGAATCTTGAGATTCATCTGCTACCACTACAACCTATCGCCAGCAAAAAAAACGTCTTGGAAATCATGAAACTTTTCTTTATTGAAATTGGAATCAATTCAGGAAGGAAGTCTCATAGCTAGTTAATCCGGTGTGAGCAAGCGATCGCTATACAACTTTGATTATACAATTACATCGCATGCCTCGCGGGTTTCGCTCGTTCATTGTAAATGTGGCTTCTGATTTTTTTTATGAATTCTCTCCGAAATTCTTTCAAATTTGCAATAAATCCTTTACTTTATTTACTGTGAGTATGAGCATCTATCGCTCATCTTTTATTATTGATTTAAAACTGCCTGCTCACTCAGAAATCGACTAATCCCAAAATCGTCTACCGTGCCATTCACTTGTTTTTTGTTCAGTTTGTGGTTTTGTAATGCCATTGCCTGTCAAATTTATTTGTCACTGCTGTCAAAATAATTGTTTTTCGATTGTCGGATTTTGTAGATTGCTGATTGAGATTTGGGAAGTAAATTCTCTTTAAAAACTGAAAATACACGTTATGGTGACCTCAAACCCGTAACAATGTCTTCGGAAGAGCAGCACGAGGAAGTAGTGGAGGTGTTGGACGAAGAATTCTACACTACGGATGCCGATACAATATGTACGATTTGCCAAGCAGAATTCTTGGATGCAGAAGATTTAACGATACATTTAAACCAAAAACATAAAATATCAACAGGCGGTTTGAAGATGTGTTTGTTTTGTTCATATTTGTACAAGGATTTGATTAATTTCGCCGAACATTTCCGAGACAAACACTTAACTAATACCTTTTTCTGTCTCCACTGTTTACGTGCATTTTCTGACGCAGATGACCATAGGTCGCACGAGAAAAAGCACAAGCGCAGCTCTAAGAGTGCGTTAAGTTGCACGCAATGCTCTGAGAAGTTTGGCAACACCCGAGACTTGAGAGCACATGATTTAGAACATCACAACAACAATGATGATGGAATTATGATACAGCCCCATCTTCCTTATCTCTCATCCATTTTAAACGTCAAAGCTGAGACTGTTCTTCTCTCTATACATACTGATACGGTCTATATTTGTGTTGCCTGCGCGTATACAACAGGAAACATATATCAGTTTATGGAGCATTCGAAAACGGATAAATGCAAGACATTCGTCTGCGGGATATGCTCGAATGTTTATAAGAAGAAGTACACAATGAACCAGCATGTAAGGAAGTACTGTGGGAAACGGGACCACGTTAGGGGCAAAAAGTGTATAGATTGTAAGATGGCCTTCAATAATTATTATACTTTTAAGAGCCATAAGAAGGTATGCAAAGTGATTAAATGTTACACTTGTGACAAAGAGTATGATACAATGTATGCGCTGTCTGAACATCAGTCGCAAGAGCACCCTCTGTCTGTAGAATTAAAAGCATGCAAATTTTGTTGGAAACAGTGTGTTGGCAGCGTGGCATTACAGAAACATATGGACAGGTCTCATAAGGCTGAACTACATTTGTATAAATACATGTGCGTTTATTGCAAGACTCCGTACAAGCACCCACAGAAGTTATTTGGACATTTCTTCACAAAGCACAAAGACTTAGAGCCGTATACATGCAACATTTGTTCTAAAAAGTTCCGCTTGCGCAAGAGATTTACTCTTCATATCAAGTTAGAACATAAAAGTGTAGGTTTTGTTGAATTTGATGAGAATTACAATGTGTTTTTCACTGATAAGAAGTCTGAGAAACCATTTATTCCGAAAAGCTTGTATGAAGACCAGCAGAAAAAAAATGCTGTGCTTGGTAGAGAAGAGGATGCAAATATGAGTCTACTGAACTCTGAAATGAGTGTTACGGAGACAGAAGGGAATCAGACAGAAGTGGAGGCACCATCAAAGGCAACTTTAAAACGTAAAAGAGGACCGAAGGTCTGTAAAAAAGAATCAGAGGAAACTATAACGATAGAGTCATCTGATGACGAATCTCTTTTAGTTGTTAAGAAGAGAAAACAGCAGAAAGTGAAGCCAAAAGTAACAAAAGTTGGTGGCAGGTGGGGTAAGAAGAAGCAAGTGAATAACAGGAATAGGTTTACATGCAATATTTGCCAAAAATACTGCTACACATATCAAAATTATAACCACCACATCTCCTTACATTCTAGAAACGAGTCTAAAAAGTGCATCAAATGTTCAAAAGTTTTCAGCAGCAAAGAAAAGCTGAGCCATCACATGATGTTAGACCATTCGTCGTCAAAATTGACAGACACACTAAAATACATGTTGGAAAAACGTAAAAAAGGCGAGAGCATCACCGATGATCTGCCAATGTCAGAAAAATTTAGACGAACAATCGTAAAAGTTGAGTGTGAAGAGATTCATCGGTCATCGGCAAAAATTAAGGAGATTGATAACCGTCTCTCTGTCAAAAATTTCATAGAGAACTTCACTCCTGAGGCTGAGAATAAAGCTGACATAATAATCAACAATGCAGTCAGTTTGAAAGTAGTGCACGGAATAGAGAGAGAACCAAGAATAAAAATGACTAAATTCAAAGAAAAACCTGCAATTTATACTGCTAAATTAGCCATGCCGATTAAATTCAAGCCAGCAAACGAAAAGACTCCGGCTACAATCAAATTAATCCAACCAACGCCTTTAATTCAAGATGACAGCAACAATGGCTTTCAAAATTATGACGATGACAATGGTAATTTTATGGACCGAAATGATATACCGGAGGTTGCAGAGGAGGTCATGTTAGAAGGAACGGAAGAAGCACCAAAGACTTCATATGTCCCTCATAAAATTGTGATACCAAAGCTGCCTGCAGAGTATAAGGATCTCAGAATAGCTCATTTGCTACCGCAAGCACCGTTCTACAAGATAGTCAAAGTGAATGAAGTGATAAATAAACATAACAATAGTTTAAACGTTGAAAATAATAAACCCGTTGATCTTAAATTGCCTGATGGTACAAAATTGGTGAACACTAACCCACTAGCGCATTTGCTAGGTAAGACACCGATAGAAAAAGTATTGGAACCTATGAAGAACAAATACTATAAGGCTAAACCGAGAAATTTCCAAAGCATGCTGGCCGAAGCTCTTAATAACTTGGATAGACCGACTCCTAACAAGAAAAAGGAGATTAAAGAAGAAACAGGTGTATCCAAAGTAGATTAGTTTGTTATCATATATACATACTGGAGTGGAAACTCTAGGAAGACATAGTACACAGATCTTATTGGTGATGTTCTTTAGAAAGGTACTCAAAAACCCGTAACCAGCGTGCCTGTATGACGAGATGAATGAACGTAAAATTAACAAACACTGCCTAAATTGTGAGAGTAAATACACATCTGTCTTACTCTAGGGGTGTATAGGGATATACTACTGTTTTTTGCATTGTAATATTGGTTTTTCACTTTCTAGCAAATAATTGCGAATCATAAGTGACAGTGGACAGGGCACATTGCTCCCAGGACAAATGTTCCATGGGGCTGAAAAGTTATAGGGTGGCGACGGCGTACTGGATGACGCTGAGTTGGAAGGCCTCCCACTAGGTGGTCCGATGACCTGGTGAAGGTTGCGGGGATCCGCTGGATGTGAAACGCACGGGACCGTTCGATGTGTCGACACTTAAGTACAATTACGCAACGGATCGGATCGGATTTTACAATCTTTAAACGAAATTAAATTGTATACACAGTATCATGGGCATTCTTACGGTGGGGCAGCCGGCCCCACCCTTCACCCTGACCCGAAACAAAAAATTTACTGTTCAAGAGAAAAATCTATCAAATGAGTGCTAAAATTTTCGAGCTTAATTCTCTCGCCCTTTCATTTGATATTCTCTTGCTTTTCTGCATACAGGTTCGAAGGGCCCTGGTTGGTTTTGCCGCCTTGGGTCCCCGATAGACTTAGTCCGCTTCAGTGGTTTCTACTATTTTCCGAGTTTCCTTACTTTTACCCCACCCCTAAGCAAATGCTGGATACGCCCATGCACAGTATAAAGTCTTTATTACCAAGCCGTGCACAGCAGCATGACCGCGGGCGTCTTCCGTGATAGTGATACGCGTTCGGAGCCGAATGCATGTTGCGACGCGCGTTCGGCTCCGTTCGTGTTCCGTCGTATCCGATCGCGGCACGACACATTCCTGAGCGTGCACTGTCATTTGTCGTCACTACTGCAATCACGGATTTAGAAAAAAAATTGATTTATTTGGTGCAAAAGCATACGCAAGCGGCGGAAGCCGTAAGGAGCCGTTCGTATGCGACAACATCCTGCGGGACTCGATCGGCTGTCGCCGTATCCGTTCGTATCCTTTCCGATCCTATGCGATGCGTGCTGTTTGGTGGTAATTGTACTATAGCAGTAGACGTCTTTCCGCTGAAATTTAGATATTTTTTAAGCTGTGGTTGCTGTTGGTGTGCATTACAGGAAAATTATGTTTTTTTTAAGATGCTGTTGTTTTGTAATCGTTGGTGATTCATAAATAAATAAATGATAGTGACTTTCTAGCAAGATGTTAAAAATAATATCAGTTAGCAGCCTCGTTCCATTGAAAAACACACTTAATTCCTAGAGAAATAAAGTGCAAAGATGTTCGGACAGCAAAGGGCTACCTTGCCTCCTCGAGTTAACTCTTGCTGTTTTGTACTTTACACACTCGCATTAAAGTTTATTATTCAATAAAAATCTTGTAATCTATTCACTTTTAGGAATGATAAAATCTGTTAAATCTAAAAAATACTTTTTTTTTCCTTTTTTTGTAGTAAAATATTTAGAATGTGCTGTATGTATTAATGTGTACCTATGTATAAATAATTATGATATAATCCCATGAAGGTGGTTTTTTCACCGAAAGAATTTGCGTGCACTGGCAGAGTTCAGATTGGGTTATTCGGGCGAAAATGTACATGCCTGTGACTGGCATAATAGGGTTATAGGGTGCAAATAGCTTGCAGCCCATTGCACATTCAACAATCAGCAATTGTTAATGGACGGGTGGCCTCTTCAAGCGTCTTATGCGGCTCGGTATGAGCCGAGCCTTATATTCCTTGAGAATACTCCCGGTGGAAGACCTCCTTGATAATAAACAAATCTTATTGAAAGCAATAATAATCAAGATCTTTACATTTAAGTATATACTTTATTGCAACAAACATAATCTAAATAGCAAGTGACTGGTTATTTGTAGTTTTGTTTATACGAAGACTAATAAAATTAATCTAGTGTTACGAATCTTGTTTTTTTTATTTATTACTAGCTGACCCGGCAGACTTTGTTTTGTCATAAAAACACCAAACATTTATCTACCCTACCTACTCTACCTTACACTACCCTACCCTATCCTACCCTACCCTATCCTACACTACCCTACCCTACACTACACTACCCTACACTACACTACACTACCCTACCCTACACTACCCTACACTACCCTACACTACCCTACACTACCCTACCCTACACTACCCTACCCTACACTACCCTACCCTACCCTACCCTACCCTACCCTACCCTACACTACACTACCCTACACTACCCTACCCTACACTACCCTACCCTACACTAACCAACCCTACAAAAAAAACGTAAAAACCATCTTTGAACTTCAACGAACATTTAAAAAAAGAATTGGCCAAATTGGTCCAGGCGTTGTTGAGTTATGCGCTTACCAACACATTTTGCGATTCATTTTTATATTATAAGATTAGAGTACTACCTGTACCCACTCCTGTCTACCATTTTCATTTAGGTATACTCCATTTGATAAAACGTTTAAAATTTAAATTAAATAATCCCTTTTTACAGTCCGTTCAAGCAATTATGACTTCTATTGCGTTAGTCAGATGACAAATGATACCTGTAGAAAACAGTTGGTTTCGGCAGCATATTTAGGCTTTTAGTACTCTCACTCACAACGTAATATTGCAAATATGAATTCAAAAAATATTGTATAAACACATACTTTTTTTGTAGAGGCAAAATAAAAAAAAAACAATTACCTAAAGTGCAACATGTTCCTTCGATTTGCAAACAACTGCATCATAAACATCTTTATTTTTTATAGCACATTTACTTTTTAGGGTTCCGTACCCAAAGGGTTAAAACGGGACCCTATTACTAAGACTGCACGATCCGTCTGTATGTCTGTCCGTCCGTCAGCAGGCTGTATCACATGAACCGTGATAGCTAGACAGTTGAAATTTTCATAGATAATGTATTTCTGTTGCCGCTATAACAACAACTACTATTATAGAACAAATACTATAATACTATTAAAGAATAAAAAAAATATTTAAGTGGGGCTCCCATTCTACGAAATGTGTTTTTTTTTGGCGTTTTTTGCGATAATGGTACGGCGCCCTTCGTGCGCGAGTCCGACTCACACTTACCCAGTTTTAATTTATTGGCGCGTTTACGGAATAGAGCTTATATAGCCAAAGACCTTATACGTATTTCTTACTACAAGTATAAGGTCTTTGTATAGAGCAAAGACCTTTTACGTATTTCTTACTACGTATAGAGCTCATTGACTCAATGTAGAATAAAAACTTTTCCAAAAAATAAACTCTGTTGTCAAAATCGGTTGAAAGGACTGACAAAGGCTGTAATTAATTAAAAAAATCAAAAAACCCGACTGTTTCAAAAGCGAACTAAAAAGTCGTAAACAAGGAAAAAATCATGCTGTGTAGTCGGAGGATACATATTCGCCGGCTGGCTGACCAAAATCTGGTGTATCCTCTGCCTGCACAGCATGATTTTTTCCTTGTTTACGACTTTTTAGTTCGCTTTTGAAGCAGTCGGGTTTTTTGATTTTTTTTAATTAAGTTTTTTTATTTATAACTTTTTAGTTAGTTTTTTCGAATTAGATACATTTAAACATATAAGTGTTATATATTTTTTTTAAATCACCTCTTAAAACCCTTTATTTTGATACCCCACACGATGGGTTTGGAAGAAAAAAAAAAATTGGGCCCCCACAATATGGCACCCAAAAGCCGCCATTTTTCTATTATCCAATTTTAATGTAGCCTATGACACTCGCAGGGTTAAGACGCATCGATTGACGTACGAATCATCAAAATCGGCCAACGCGTTTGGTCTCTGGAACGCCACATAGGAACAAACATACATACATACATACATACATACTTAGACTGATAAACACATTACCCTCCTTCGGCAGTCGGGTAAAAAGGTCTAATGTTATTGCAAATGGCAAATAGTAGATGTGATAGTTTTCAGACTTACAGAGGAGCTGTGATGTGAGCAGTGTATATTAATAATAACAGCCACACGGGTCGATCTTAGAGGTTAAGCAACGCTTGTCGAGGACGATCCGTGGATGGTCCTGACCATTTATTACCTACATACCGAGATCCTTCCGTGACTCGGAGAGAAGCAGCAGCCTTATTGCGTAAGTTAATTCGGCAAGGCAAAGAGTATGTCGGTACAATCGACCAATCACATAGACGGTAATCCACATAGCGTCTTTCGTCTTGCATGTGGTTGGTCAATTGTTAATACTCTCTCATGGGGTCAACCCTTTTGCCTTGCCGATTTCGCTTGCGGAACTAGGCTGCAGTCTTGCCAAGGGGTATCGAGACTGGGGACGTGGAGATCAGGTAGGCAGTCGCTCTGTTATAAAAGCTAAAGAAAACACCCCACCGTAGTGACCCGTCCCGACCCTCGATCGAGTCAGCTCGTGCAGTTGAGCGAACAGTAGCTTTAAATTACATTCAGGGATCCAGCCCGTCCCTTGCTTCGTCCGTCCCGTCCCGTCCATAGCGACGCCTTCAGTCGAGGCCCGTACCCCAAAGGGGTGCTCTTAGCCAAGATGTTCAAGATAGCCTATGGCTATGCAAAGTAATTGGAATACAAAATTCTTTAAAAATAAGTATTTCAGATAAATTCTTTTTGGAATTTTATCGGAAATATTAGAAAAAAATATATATACGAGTATCTTTAGATAATTTTTAAAGATAAAATAACACAGCTGCAAGGGGTTGCAAATTTGAGTACACGATAATAATTTCATTTCGATACCTCCACGCGTTCCCGAGATAAAGGGTCTTGCTTGACGGACAGACAGACAGCAATGACAGACAGAGCAAGGATGTCTCTAACTATTCTCAATCTAATTTTTCTTCATTTAATAAGACTTTTTACAATGGTTTTCAATTATCTTTATAGCCCTTTGCTAAGAATAGTTACAGCACTGATAACAACATTTGTGCCACATGTTAAATATAGTCTTGTTATACTTTGTATAGATTATTTTACCGATTGGTTTGTAAATGTGTGAACATTGTAGGCCTTTTAGATTTCTAGATTGTTAACATTTTATCTCGTTTTACTTTTTTAAATCTTTTGTTTATTTATTATATAATCATTTCTTGTTTTAGTTTCTTACGACTTATTATCGGGCCTGCGTTGTCCCCCCATCTAAGTACTGCTGTAACATGGAAATATTGTAAAACCAAACAATTTTTTAAAAGAGTAACCATGGAGTTTCTTGCCGGTTCTTCTCCATAGGAATCGACCAACCCGAACCGTGCACATTGTCGACGTTTTCTAAGTGCCCATGTAGGCCTATGTGAAATAAAAATTATTGATTTTGATTTTGAACAAAGTGATCATGTAAGGTACGGAAACCTAAAAACGAATAAAACATCGAAAAAAATACATACAAAATTATATTTCTCAAAAACAACACAATACATATCAAATCTTAGTTTTTTTAAATATTTATTTTTCAATTTCGCCTTCCTGCGGTAGTTCGTCCAAAGGTATGATGGCTGGAGGGCTGGTATTGTCACAGGTGCAGTAACAATTCTTTCCGTCAGGTCCCTTCGGTATCAGCAGGATTTTCAGACGCATATTGGTTTCTAGGGCGTTCATTATGTCTGTGGGATGAAGAAAACGTTAATTATCTCATTTAGCCTCAATCAAATAAAAACTCAAGTTGGAACGTTGCAAACAACAATGTGACGCCGGTTAAAACTACGCCTTGTCGTATACATACACAATTACACGCACACACGTACAACGAAAGTACGCCTTAGCTTGTCAGTCGAGCTCTCAGATCAAATAAAAAGCTCGGTCCGGCGTCACCTAGGCTTGTTGTTTGCAAAGTTCCATCTTGATTTTTTATTTGATCTGAGCATTTAGCCTGTAATTCCCCGAAGTTATAGTAGGTACCTACAGATCATGTCAGTTATGTTTAGGCCCCAACTAAGCTTATAGATATATCGGTTATCTGCTGGATGCGAGCAGCACAAAGACTTTAGAGAAAGAGCAGGGATGCTATGATAGAAAATAAAAGGTATACCTAGATCACAGGATATTTCAATATTTATTAATAATTAACTGCTGTTCAGGAGTCCTACTCGCACTTTGCCGGTTTTTGAGTTTATCGCGTATAAACGCGGTGGCGGACTTTGTTTTATATTATGTAATGATTATTATATAAATATTATATAATAGAATAGTTAGAATAGAAGTATAGATATTTGAAATTATAATACCAAGTCTAACCGAATTTAGCACAGTTCAAAGATACCCGTTTCATACAACGGCAATTTCACAGTAGAAGAATATAAAAACAAAAAATCCGACTGCTAAAAATTAATTAAGGCGGTACCCCGAGCAAAACGCCGCGCGAGCCGTTTTTTGTGCTGTTTATAGGAGCTATCTACTCGTTATTTAAAAAGAAATATCAATTAATAAAAATACATTAAATTTCTACATAATATTGATTCTAAAATGGTAGATTTAGTTTTTTTTTAAATGTTGTATTTAATTCACTAATCTCCTTCCAAAAAAACATAAAAATTAGAAATAATTATTGATAATATGCATCTCCTCGTAAAGTGTTCATTAATTATTTTTTGTACTAACACTAGTGGATAGACTATTTAATAACGAACATTTTTGTAGAATTATTTATTTCAAAAGACCAAAATTCGATTTTTTAAAGATTTTATTCTAAAATCTGGGCGTATTCACTACTGTAATTCATGCGCCACCAGTGCCGCTAGACCAATAGGAATGCTCATATCTCATGCCGATTTTTTGGTCAGGGTACCGTCTTAACTGAAGAGGGGAAAACAAGTATACCTAGGTCCCGTCACGTAAAAAGAACGCCGAGCGACAGTGGAGGGGATGTGTCTGCGCATGGGTACAGTCGCGTTCTAAAGTTTTATTGTAGAATCCTAATAGGTACTTTACTAGCTACTAAGTACTTTTGAAGAGGCTGGATTTAAATTAGATAATGGTTACTTGAGCATTATTTTTATTTCGATCTTATCATTATAAATATATGAATATAGTATCATTATAAATTATTAACTGCTCCTTATTCAGCTTCTTTCTTCATGAAACGATAAATACTATAGCTTAATCAATTTTCTTTCCTTCATTTTTAAAACCATCGTCAAAGAAAGTTGTGTGTGCGACTGTATTTTGGAAGCGAACGAAGCGTGATCGCAGCACGGGAAGCATGTGTCAACTGACGAACCAATAGCTTGCGCGCACAGAAGTACTAGCGGAGTATTCCCCTTCATACCACCAGTTTGATCGATAAATCGCTCAGTGCGCAGATTCAAGGCCAGTGTTCTTTTTACGTGACGGGACCTGTACTAGATATAATTTATACATTAAATATTATAGGCTGCCAGCGGTGACAAACGAAGCTTTGTTCGGTTTTGTCTATAATTTTTGTTTGTTTCCGCGTGCAGCACCTTTTAATATTTAATGGATAAATTATTTCTAGTACTTGCTTTTCTCTTTTCAGTTAATTAATTTTTAGCAGTCGGGTTTTTTGTTTTTATAAAAAATTGTTTTATTTCTGACTTTTTAGTGTTATTAATGAACGAGTTCCCCAATTAAGTAATGTGGTAAAAGATTATTTATTTTGCTATTAAAGTTACGCTTATCTTGAATTTGTACTAAAACAGGAACCTAGACGTGTTACAAAATTTAGCAGCTTTCATTTGATGCCCCTATTGTAAGGATAACGTAAAAACTAATTGTATCCTCCTTTTTTTAGGGTGGGCGCTATTTTATTTAAAAATTGTGTAGCCCATGTCTCTCCCACAATTGAGACGAATCCAACGACACCTTATGTCATAATCCGTCAAGCCGTTTGGGCTGTAGAGCGTACTATAGAAATGGACATATAAATAGAAATAGATACATACGCTCGAAAAAAATATTACCCTCCCGCAGTCGGGTAAATAGTCGCAACTTATCCTTTTGGTTTCTCGCGTTTACACAAGAAGCCGACAAAAGTTGTATGTAGTAAAAATTAACTAACCTTTTCGCCCCTGGTCCATACACAACTTTCCGCCCGCTTTCGGCATTTGTACTTCAGTTTCAAATTTCACAGCTTGCAATCCTGGCGGCTTAGGTTCAGCTGCATACGTTGTGGCTTCTAAATATGTTGTAGTATCTTGTTGTTTAGTTGTTGTTGGTTGCTCTTCTGTTGTTATTCGTTCATTAGGTAATTCTGTAGTTAATTCTTCTATTGTAGGTTTTACTGAAGCCAATTCTTCTGTTAAATTAGGTTCATTTGTTGTAGTGCTTGGTTGAGCTGTCACTTCTTCAGATGTGGTCAGCTGAATAGCTCCTGTTTCCTCAATTTTTGTTTGCTGTTCTGTGGTAGCTTCTTTCTCAGTACTGGTTGTAGTCTCTTTAGTACTTGAATGTTGTTCTATAGTGGTTATTACTTTCTCTGTCGTTGGCAATTCCGTTGTTTCTATATTTTGTGTGGTTGTAAACGGTTCAGTAGATGTTTCTAGTTGTTCAGTGTTAACCTGATCTGTTGTTGTTCCTTTTTGATCAGTGGTAACCTGATCTGTTGTTGTTCCTTGTAGTTCAGTGGTAACCTGATCTGTTGTTGTTTCCTGGTTTATTAATGTAGTTGGTTCTTCTGTTGATATAAATTGTGGTGTCGTAGTATCTTGTTCAGTTGCAGATTGTTCCGTTGTTGAAGCCTCTTCATCAATAACCGATTCTGAAGTATCTGGCTGCTCAGTATTATCATCATCATAATACTCGTACACTATTTCCATTACTTCATCATCATCTCCCATTGTCTGCTCAGTAGTTTCATCTTTATATTGGGACTCATAGGTTTCTGTTCTTTCGTATGTCTCGGTAACTCCATCATCATCTATTGGTTGTTCAGTGTATGTTTCGGATGTTACATCTTCGGTACTGTCGGCTTCTGTAGTAGTCTGTTCCGTAGATTGTTCTTCAACTTTATCAGGTTCGTCGTCATAAATTTCGACGGTTTCTTCGACTGATTGTTCTGATTCTTCTTCCTCAGAAGCATCACGTTCAGTGGTTGTCTTTTCTGTTGAATCTCCTTCTGTGATATCGCCCTCTGTAGTTCCCTGTTCTTCATCTGTATTTGGTACTTCATCATAATATTCGACAGATTTATATAATTTAGGTTGTTCTGATTCTTCCTCCTCTGAATTATAAAATTCTGTGGTTGTCTGTTCTTTGTCATTAGCTTCGGTGGTAGTCTTTTCATTATTATCACTTTCCGTGGTTGTTTTTTCTTTAACTGGTACATCGGCATATTCGACCGATCTCGCCAAATCGGTCGTAACGTAAAAGGGCTTCTCACTAAATTCTGGTTGCTCTGTTCTTTCCTGAAAGTCACCTTTTGTAGTGGTCTCTTCTGTTGTTTCAGCTTCTGTTGTTGTTTTTTCTTCAACTGTATCTGGTTCTTCATCATATTCGACAAATTCTTCCTTATCTTCGTCAGGATCATCACCTTCTATAGTTGATTGTTCCGTAGTTTGTTTATCGGACTCTGTTATTTCATCGTAATAGTTGACTGATTCTGTAACGTAATTTTGTTCCTCAGTTGTATCTTCTTCTGTTGTTACTTGATCAGTTGTTGAATCAACACCTTCTGTGATTACTTGATCACTTGCTGAGGCGAAAGCTTTTAATGAACCTGCATCCGTTTTTTGTTCAATTTTCACTTGATCTGTTGTTAATACTTCTGTTACAGGTTTTCCCGTTGTTCCAGATTCAAATACTGTAAATATTTCAGTTGTTGAAAATTCATCTAAAGGAAGATCTGTGAATATTTGCTGAGCTACTGGAATGAAATGGTCATCAATAGATTCCTCTCCATTATTATCAAATGAAGAATCCTGTCCAGAACCGAATTCAGCATCAGTAACACCTGTCGGTTCTTCTTCGTAATCAATTTCGCCCGATCCTTCACCAGAACCCTCGTCTATATAATCCTCAGGTAAGCAGATCCTTAATTCTGTTGTCGACTCTTCAGAAGGCACTTCATGATTTAATTCAGTAGCAATGAATTCTGTAGAAGGTAAATCAGTTTGAGTAAAAGTGGTTGGTTGTTGTGTGGTTGGTTCTATAACAAATTCAGTTATAGCTGGTTGCTCAGTTTCGAGTACACTAGCGCTCTCTGCATATGCTTCTAAGTTGTATGAAGTAAGTTCTGTTGTTTCAGGTAGTATGTTTTCAATTGATGCATCAGTTGCCACTTCTTGTGGAGTTGTTGCATTTTCCGTAGTTATTGAAGCAGCAGTTGCTATTGTCAATTCTTCAACTGATGAAGCAATAGCTTCTGTAGTTAATTGCTCAGTGATTATAGTAACACCTTCAGTAGTAAATAGCTCAGTTATTGTTTCAAAAGCATTTGTTGTTAATTCGCCAGTTGTTGAAACAACACCTTCTGTTATCGGCTGATCGGTTGTTGAGGCAAAAGCTTCTGTAGTAAATTCTTCAGTTGTTGAACCAATGGCTCCAGTTATTAATTCTTCAGGTGTTGAAGAACAATTTTCTGTAGATGTAGCAACAGTTTCTGTTGAGGACTGATCAGTTGTTGAAATACTTTCTGTTATTAGCTGCTCAGTTGTCGAAGCAACAGCTTCTGTGGAATTCGGATCTTCTGATGTTGGCTGTTCTGCTATTTCAGTTATATATGTTGTCGCTTCAGTTGATTGAGTTATTTCCACAGACTCTGAACTGTATGATACTGTTCTAGCCGACAGTGCTTCTGATGGTAATATTTTCTTGGTAACCTGTTCCTCATCAGCTGCCCATTCAAGCCATTCATCAGATTCAAATGCCTCTGTAGTAGGTTCTACATTGTCTTCTTCGGTTAATTCTTCAGATTCAGATTTCTTAGTAGTCTGTTCCTCTTCTACGTATTCAATCCATTCCTCTGTATTCGATTCCCCATTTTCATCTTCGTCCGATTCAGGTTTCTCTGTAGTAGACATTCCATCTAAGTATTCAATAAATTCATCCGATTCCAATTTATCTGTACTTGAATCTTCGTCTTCTTCGTCCGATTCTAATGTCTCTGAAGTGAGTTCTTCATATTCCTCTGCAACCGATTCGCCTGATGCAATATTCTCTGTAGTAGATTCACCATCTATGTATTCAAATGATTCCTCAGATACCTTTTCGGTAGTCGGCCTACCGTCTGTATATACAATCCATTCTTCAGATGTAGATTGCTCAGTAGCTGTGTCTTTGGTTGGTTTCACATATTTTTCATCCGAATCATATTTCTCAGTAGATGGTTCGCCAGTTTCTTCTACAACTGATTCCAATTTCTTTGTATTCGTTTCACTATCAATATGTTCATCTGATTCTAAGTCTTCTGGATCACAGGTCACATCTTCAGTTATAGTAGTAGCACTTTCTATTGTCAATTGCTGAATTGTTGAAGAAATTGCTTCGGTTGTTGATTTCTCAGTTGTTGGTTGTTCTATAGTAGCTTGTTCAGTCGTTGGGAACATAGGTATTAGTAGTTCTTCAGTTGTTATTATTTCCGTAGTTGATCCAGCAGCTTCAGTAGTTGGTAGCTGAGTTATTGGTTGTTGCTCAGTCGTCGGTTCCAATGTAATTGCTTGCTTAATTGTCGGTTCCTCAGCGGTTGCTTGCTCAGTTTTCGGTTCTTCAGTGATTGGTTGTTCAGCAGTCAGTTCTGTAGTTGTAGTGGCAGCTTCTGTTGTTGGCAGCTCAGTAGTTACTTGCTCAGTTGTTGGTTGCTCAGTAGTTGCTAGCTCAGTTGTCGGTTGTTCAGTAAATGGTTGTTCAGCAGTCAGTTCTGTTGTTGTAATAACAGTTTCATTCTTTCCTTCTTCTGTGTTAAGCAGGTCAGTAGTTACTTGCTCAGTTGCTAATTGTTCCTTGGTAATATCTGTACTTAAACTGACAGCTTCAGTTGTTATACTGTCAGATTCAATTGCTAAACTATCAGCTTCAGTTTTTAAACTATCAGTTTCTGTTGTTTCAAGTGCAGTTGTCTGTCGCTCAGTTGTTGGTTGTTCAGTAGCGACTTCTGTGTTAACTTCCTCTGTAGTTTGTTGTTCTGAAATCGTTGTTATGAACTCTTCTGTCATAGTGGTATTCTTTTGATCAGCTGTGGTCGTAGCAGTCTCTGTATTTTTAACTTGTTCTGTAGAAGTAGTAGTCACTTCTGTAGTAGCTTCTTTTGTCGAAGTCACTACTATCGTGCCTGCTTCTGTCGAAGTTATTTCTGTCGTAGCTTGCTCTGTTAACGTCATGGCTTGTTCTGCAATATCTTGTTGTGTTGCAGATTTTTCTGTAGTTGTTTCTTCTGTTAAAATCACTTCTGACGCGTCTTCTTCTGTCGAAATCACTTCTATCGTAGCTTGCTCTGTTGTAGCTTCTTCTGAAGAAATCACTTCTTTCGTTGCTGCTTCTGTCGAAGTCACTTCTCTTGTGGCATCTTCTGGCGAAATCACTTCTGTAGTTGCTGCTTCTGTCGAAGGCACTTCTGTAAAAGTTACTTCTGCCGTAGCTTGCTCTGTTAACGCTTCTTCTGTCGAAGTAACTTCAGTGGTACCCGTTTCTGTCAAAGTAATTTCTGTCATAGCTTGCTCTGTAGTAGCTTGTTGCGTTGCAGCTTGTTCTGTAGTTGTTTCTTCTGTCGAAGCCGCAGGTATAGTGGTTGCTTCTGCCGAATTCACTTGCGTTGAAGCTGCTTCTATCGTATCCTGCTCTGTCGAAGTCACTTCTGACGAAACTGCTTCTATCGAAGTTATTTCTGTAGAAGTCACTGCAGTTGAAACTTCTTCTGTCGAAGTCGCTTCTGTTGTATCCGCTTTTGTCGCAGACACATCTAAAGTTGCTTCTTCTGTCGCAGTCACTGCTGTTGAAACTTCTTCTGTCGAAGTCGCTTCTGTTATAGCCGCCTCTGTCGCAGACACATCTATAGTTGCTTCTTCTGGCGCAGTCACTGCTGTTGAAACTTCTTCTGTCGAAGTCGTTTCTGTTGTAGCCGCTTCTGTCGCAGACACATCTAAAGTTGCTTCTTCTGTCGCAGTCACTGCTGTTGAAACTTCTTCTGTCGAAGTCGCTTCTGTTGTAGCCGCCTCTGTAGCAGACACATCTATAGTTGCTTCTTCTGTCGCAGTTACTTCTGTTGTAGTTGCTTCTGTAGCATATGTTTCTGTCGTAGTCTGCTTTGTCGTTGCTTGGTCTGTCGTGCCTTCTTCAGTCGTGGGTGCTTCAGTTGATGCCACTTCTGTGGTAGCTTGCTCTGTCATAGGCTTCTCCGTCGTGGCTTGCTCTGTCGTAGCCGTTTCTGTCGATGCCATTTCTGTTGTAGATTGCTGTGTCGCAGCTTCTGTCGATGACACTTCTGTAGTTGCTACTTCTGTTGAAGTCAATTCTGACGTAGCTTGCTCTGTAGTAGCTAGTTCAGTCTTGGCTTCTACTGACGTCGCCTTCTCAGTTGCAGTCACTTCTGCCATGGCTGCTTCTTCTGCCGCTTCTGTCGATGCCATTTCAGTCATAGCTTCTTCTTTCGAAGTCACTTCTGTCGTAGCTAGCTGTGTCGTTGTTTCTTCTGTCGAAGTCGCTTCTGTAGTAGCTGCTTCTGATGAAACCACTTCTGTCGTAGCTAGCTCAGTTACAGCTTCTTCTGTTATAATAAATTCTGTGGCAGCCACTTCTGTTGATGTCACTTCAGTCGTTTGCTGTGTCGTAGCCTTTTCTGTCGCAGTCACTCCTGTCGTGGCTGTTTCAGACGAAGTCACTTCTATCGTAACTTGCTCAGTAATAGCTTCGTCTGTCGATTTCACTTCAGTCGTAACTAGCTCTGTCATAGCTTGCACACCCGTAGCTTGCTCGGTTGTAGTCACATCTGTCGTGGCCGCATCTGTTGATATCGCTTCCGTTGAAGCTTCTTCCGTCCTTGCTGCTTCAATCAATATCACTTTCGTTGAAGCACCTTCTGCCGTTGCTCCTTCTGTCAATGTATTTTCCGTTGAAGCTGCTTCTGTCATGGCTGCTACTGTAGTGGTTGCTTCTGTCAATGTCTCATTCAATGAAGCTGCTTCTGCCGTTGCTACTTCTATCAATGTCACTTCCGTTAATGCTGCTTCGGTCGTTGCTGCTACTGTAGTGGCTACTTCTGTCAAAGTCACTTTCGTTGAAGCTGCTTCTGTCGTTGCTACTTCTGTCAATGTCTCTTCCGTTGAAGCTGCTACTATCATGGCCGCTACTGTCGTGGCTGCTTCTGTCGATAGCACATCCGTTGAAGCTACTTCTGTCGTTGCTGCTTCTGTCAATGTCACTTCCGTTGAAGCTGCTTCGGTCGTTGCTGCTTCTGTTAATGTTTCTACCGCTGAAGCTGCTTCTGTTAATGTTTCTTTCGTTGAAGCTGCTTCTGTCATGGCTGCTAATGTAGTGGCTGCTTCTGTCAATATCACTTCCGTTGAAACTACTTCTGTCAATGTATTTTCCGTTGAAGCTGCTCCTGTCATGGCCCCTACTGTCGTGGCTGCTTCTGTCGATGGCACGTTCGTTGAACCTGCTTCTGTCAATATCTCTGCCGTTGAAGCTGCTTCTGTCGTTGCCGCTCCTGTAGATGACAATTCAGTCACTTGCTGTGTCGTAGCCTTTTCTGTCACAGTCACTTCTGTCGTGGCTGCTTCAGTCGAGGTTACTTCTGTCGTAGCTTGCTCAGTCACAGCTTCTTTTGTCGACGTCACATCCGTCGCAGCTTGGTCCTTCGTGGCTTGCTCTGTCGAAGTCACTTCCAATAAAGCTGCTTCTGTCGTAGCTTGCTCAGTAGTAGAACTTTCTTGTTCGGTTGTATACACTTCTGTTGTTATAAGTTGTTTAGTTGTAGCTCGTTCTGTCGCAGCTTGTACTATCACAGCTTGCTCTGTCGCAGACTCCTCTTTCGTAGTTTTATCAGTGGTAGAAACCTGAATAGTAGAGGTCACTGTACCCGTTGTGGCAGTTTCGTCTGTTGTAGAAACTTGATCAGCAACTGTAACAGCTTCTTTTGTAATAATAGCTTCTACTTTAGTAACAATTTCTTCTGCAGGAGTAGCTTGATCAGTAGTACTACTAACAAATCCACAGGGTACAGCTGTTGAAGTAGAGCCAGATTCCGTGGTATAGCATAGTGGTATACTCGTATGTGTAACTTTCTCAATAACTTCCTCATAATAATCATCGTCGTCAAGTTCTTCTTCGCTGGAGAAGATTTCTGTTGTAGTTGTTGGTTTCGGCGTTGTTGTTGTCGTGGTTGTTGACGTTGTTGAGCGTTCTATGCGGGGTTTGTTCTGTTTTATGTAGTTAATCGCATCGAGTATGGCTGAAAATAGATAAATTACAGTAAATTTGAGTAATTTAATTTCAAAGAGAAATTAAATATACTTAATAAATGCTAAAATTATAATTATTAAAAAAAAATGCAAATTCGATATGTACTTACTTTTCTGGCCAGTTGCTCTCTTTATATCTTTCAAGGCGTCTATGAAATCTAAAAAAATAAATTACTTTAAGTACGTAATTCAGATTAGTTTTCTTTATGTTGTTTTCACTCTTGTTAGTTCAGTAGCTATCAAGATAGAAAATACCATAAAAAGTTATTTCAATACTGACAAATAACTTACTGTCAGTTGAAGTGTAGTCTTCACACACAAATACTGCTTCTTCTAAATCTGTTAACAAAATAAGTCCATAAATAATAAACATAAATTAAGCGAATTTTAATTAAACTACACAAATGAATCAACAAGTAATAAAATTGTATACTTTACACTCGTTTTCTGGCAAACTAAATAATTATTACAATAATGTATTTACAAGGCAGACGTGAATGGAAACGCCGGGAGGGGACGCCCTAGAAAGACATACATAGACCTTATAGGTGATGTTCTTCAGAAAGGCCAAGTGCGCAGTACCTATAACCGGCGTGTGTGTATGACTAGATGTATGAATGTTTGTGAAGCAAAAGAAGTATGTAAGGATCGTAACAGGTGGCGTTCTGTAGTTTCTGCCTACACCCATGAAAAAAGGCGTGAGTTTATGTATGTTTATGTATGTATGTTCAATACATTTAAAATAAGAATAGTGTGATTAACAAAAAAATATATTTTATTGTAAATAACTCAAATAAAATAGATTTTTTTTTAAACTTGTTTTTTTTTGTATTCTCCTCGGCAAAACCTTTCATTTGATACCCAATACCCTTAAGGAAGTGCACAAAAAATAACTAGTCCGCCACCTTGGGCCGTCCACCATATTGGATTTAGAATGAAGTTACTTACACTCTTTGCGCTATAGCATGGTGCGGGTGACAGTTTCAATAACATTTTTTACCTTTGTAGTTTAAAGTCATACAGGCAACTATGGTATATGGTAAAACTATGGTATGACTTTGAACTACAAAAAATGCGTATACGTATATGCATAAAATATATTTTGAAACTGTCATCCGAACCATGCTACAGCGCAAAGAGTGTAGCTAATCATGCATTGTCATCCAAACAAGGTATATTCAAAATTTTTTCATAATCGGTGGAGGCCTGTTGCGGTGTAACTGCCTTAAAATTCTGTTGCAAGAGTTGATCCGAACTAGGGCATGAATCTCGGAATATCGGATCTCGGAACGAAATTTGCTATATTTCAATTCCGATATTGATTGATCCAATATCGGAATCTCGAAAGCAGAAGAAAATCCAATTTTTTAGCTTATTGTGAATCGAACGCGATATCGTAGTTAAACTCGTTGATTACGGTGATTAGCAGTGATCAGATAATTGGGCGATAATTTACTTAAACTTAATCCCGGATTTACAGTCCTGAGATTCCTTAAAATGTTACCTTTAAGAGTAAATACACAGCTTCATAGAACCCTATGTAACTATTATATTTTCATTGAATAACGCTTAGGTTGCGAGAACCCGCTAGTTGCAACACGCACGGGATCAGTCAATGTGTCGTCACTTGGTAAAGCCTATGTTTAGCAGTGGACGTCTTTCGGCTGAAACGATAATGATGATTATGATGAACACTTATAATCCAACATACCAATGAAAGATACCAATCCTTGTTAAATTTTCTCCGAAATTTCTATTGCGTTACTTGCTTGTAAATCTCAAAAAATTAAAGCTTAATATTTTTTAGTCTTCTGCTTGTATTAAATATAACAAATAAGTTTTTATTTTTTTATTTAGGTAACCAAGTTTACCCGATCAATTATCTGTTGAATTGAACTACTACTTGACTACATTATCAATTATTTTTTTTGATATTCCATTGATTCTGAATATTATAAAGATGGAATAGTTATATTTTACCTTTGCTATGTTTTATTAAGTTTATTGTAGTTGTTTTACTAAATACGTTTATCTCAGCAATCCAGGACTATTTTAACTTTAATAATAATGCTCAAGTTGTACTGACAAAAATCAATACTGTTATCGTCGATCACTACGACACCTATTCCAATAAATGTATAATAATAATTCTAATCTCCTGATTAGAAAGCATCAAATGAAGAAAAATATTCTCAGAATTTATTCTAGTCTATCAAAAAACAATACACTTAATAGGAATAAGCAGAAATAATATTACAATATTTTGTAGGACATCTCCTTTATCCCATAGATTTGGCTAATGATACTTAACTATATACATAACTAATACTGAATTTATAATCACTATTACTCACAAATCGGGACTATTTTGATATTGATCGACAAACAATTATTTTCTGTTTCTTCTAGCATTTTCATTTTTTCTGGCGTTAGTAATCATTCTTTCTTGGGGAAAAATGTGAAGTTAAGTTAAATAAGCGCCCGATTATCGAGTCATTGCTGATTAGAGAGAGACAAAATAGAATATCTTGTTATATCTCGTCATATACGTGTTTATTTATTGCACTTAATCCAATCTTATACCGAATTTGTACAATAATAAAAAAAAATGTGCGATATCTAACAAATGAGCGCAATGCCGATATTGATATCGGAATTCCGATATTGAGATCTAATGTCGGAAATCAATATCGGAATTGAAAACCTTCCGATATTACATGCCCTAATCCGAACACACTTACATACATACATTGCAAGTTAAAAAAAAGCTTGTACAAATAAGGCTGACAGACGGTCAATTAATTAGTTTTTTTTTTTTTTTTTTAAACTTTGCCCCACACTAGGAATTTCTTCCTGTATCGTGGGTGCGTTAACAAACATATAAACTCACATACACAAACACCCAGAGCCGGAACAACTATCTGTAGGTCATACAAATATTTGTTCCGTGCGGGAATCGAACCCGCGACACGCAGCGCAGCAGTCAATTGTGTAGCAGTGATTGGTTGTTGTTTATCCAGCCAATTACAGAAGTTAACATGAGTTTAACAGACTTTTAACAAATTGCGTTGTCATTTAGAAACCGCTATACTTCTTAGGCTCTACTAGAGAATCATTTTATGTCGACGATGGTGATGGTCAATTTTCCAAAGCCAAAATATAAGTGATTATACTTCAAGAGCGCTTGGCATTTTGACGGACGCTGTCGAGTCACTTTCGTTGGAAGAATGTCACATGTCTCAAAACTTAATATAAAATAACCGTAATATATTTCCTAAAAGTAGTGCAAAAAGTTGTAATTTTTACTTACAGAATGCTTTGCTAATAGTGATGATGTTCTCGAAGAATTTGACCACGTCTGTAATGAAAACAGTCACCTATTTAGGTATGTAATAAAAATTATGATTGCTTAATAAAAGTACATAAAAAAAGGAAGAAAAGGCAATATTATGTTAAATGTACTAACCCATCTCGGTAATATCAAATAGCAGCTGAATGATATCGAAGAAATCTGAAAGTAAAAAGTTATTATAATTTTAGGAGCAAAATTACGTTAAATCATACAATAGAGATTATATAGTTTATCGGTCCTTACCATCAACTCCACAAATCTTGCTCAACATAGAAGCAGCAACTCGAATATTAGTAGCATTGGTAACTCTCAGTAAAGTTTCCAAAAACACAATGATCTCTACACTGGTATACTTGTATACTTTGTCGAAGAATACAAAAATATCTGGAAGAAAAAATAAGTTATTTAGTGAATACACGAACAGACAGATAAAAATAGACAACCGGTTTCTGAAAGGTCATCAAGATAAAATTATTGACGAACGGATTGTCAATCTCACGCTAAGTTAACAATAGTTTGACAATCAGTCAGCTGATTTTCGTCTTTATTAGTTTTTCAGAAACCGAGAAACCGGGTGTCATTTAATTGTAACAACTCTGCTAACACGTGTTGTACGTCAAAAAAGCGCTATGTGCCGTCAAAAAAATTATTGCAATTGCTATATCCCTCTGTGTCACAAAATTATACCAAGTGTGTTATGTTATGACACTCAATTGTCTGTGAATATTAAAATCTTACCCCTGATTGAAGTCACAGTGATCATAACTTGCCAAGCCTCTTGGATAGCTGAAAACAGAGCGAAAAGAAATAATGAATTCAAACTCAAAAATTACATTTACAGGCAAATTACAGGTATTTCTGAATCTTCAATTAGTCAGACGGTGAATGGTAGTGATGATGTATAAATAATTCTAAAAGAGCTGTAATATAAAAAGACTGCGATTTTTTAAAAGCTACAATTATTCTATAACTTGAAATAATTTAAAAGTAATAGAATTATTATTCTGAAAACTATAAGTATGTAGGTACTCAAATACCTTTAAACTATAACCTATACTTACACTTTGTCCCAGTTATAGACATCATTCTCTTGAAGAAATCTATAATGTCTTCATGTCCAGATTTAATGCGAATTTGTTCCAAAACGTCGAAGAAACTCACTAAAAATAAACAAAATCAATAAAAATGCTAATGGGGGTTAATTGTGACTTAACAATAACAGCCGCACAGGTTCGTCTTCAAGGTTCGAAGATTTTTGACAGTCGTTAAAGGCCATCAGAAGCCACGACTATCTGACAACCAGTTTTTATCATCCCAACCCAGTTACTGGGTTTGCAGGTCAGATAGGATTTTGCATGGAGCATCTGCACAGGCTGATTGTGATGAAAAGGCGAGAGAGTGATGATGTAATATTAGTCACTATCTTTGGCTGTCAGACTCATGACGACACTCTTAGCCTGCCTGACGCAAGTCGTCTGCGTGAAATCCAGTAAGGATCCATACACTCTCTATGTATCGCTTCAGAAACTGTATTCTGAAGGGGTAGAAAGAGCTGGAACATTGTTACGTTACACATGTCTTTGGCCGTCACTCATGAAGACGTTACCTGCCTGACGCTACTCGTCAGCATAACTGCATATCTCTGATCACTCCAGTTATGTTACTGTAACGAGGTTGCATTGGCTGCGTTGCCTTTATTAATTGTTACTGGCTGGATACACTTTGGAAAGCCAAACTTCCCAACTCGATGTCAAAACCAGATTGCCAGTATGCCTTCACCGAATTTTGACCTATTTCGGTCACATAATGCGAAGAGGAGATTCAAGCCTTTAAAACTGGTCATTGTTAGCAATACCGAGGGGAAATGAGCACGAGGCCGTTTGCCAACACGGTGGTCTGACCAAGTGAAAGGAATACGTCCTCGTGCTAATTCCAGCAGGTGATGATGGCAACTTTGGACCAAAATCGATGGAGGCAGATTTGCCGCTTAAAGGGGTTACCACGATCCTCATTAATGAGGGACCGACTGAAGAAGAAGGATACATTTTAAAGAGTTTAGTACAATTGTCAGGGCGCCTGAAATATTAATAGGCGCGTGTGTTTTAATAAATAATGTGAAATATTACGAATTAATAGTATTAACTCCTATATTTACCGCAAGTAAAGCGTATTATTTTACGTGTTAGCCTCACAGCTGTCATATTACTTACTGTCTTTAGCTGTCAGACCCATGACGACGATTTTCGCCTGCCCGACGCTAGTCGTCTGCGTGACATCCAGTAATGAGCTCAAGAAGTAGAGAGCATCCTGACGCTTCGTTACTTTGTTGATCTTGTGGATTATGTTTAAAATATCTGTTGAAGGAAGAATTAACTGGTTTTATAATAGTTATAAATAACGTTTTAATATAAACATAATTAAATTACAGCCAATCCAGGAAAAACTTAAAAAAAGGAGGTATACTGATTACTTACTGTCAGTGCCAAAGACATCTTTGAAGATCTGTTGAACTTCTAACAAGTTATCACAACCACCGATCTTGTAGAGATTTTCTATAATTACTCTCAGACCTGAAAAAAGCAAAGTTGTTGGATTTTCATCATTTTCATCAAAAACCATCAGCCCACTTACACTTTCAGTACGTGTGGGCATTGCAAATGTCCCAAAACAAAGCTGAATGTCTTATAAATCTGTAGTTTATTACAAGCAAATAACTTATTTTTATAATATTTACTTACTGCCTCGATTTAGTGATTGTGTCAATTCTTCCAACGCATATTTTAATTCTGAAACATAATGGAATCTTCGTTAATATTGCCGAACTGTAAACAGTCATAAATCGAGTCTTAGATAAAGTTCGGGTTTGTAGAGCATCGTCTCTGACACTCATACCTGTGTGAGTCTCTTCCTAAAGCCCGATGTGCTATAAAAACTATCGAAATTGTACTAATGGCATACTTACGTGTCTGCTTAGTAACAGTTCTCAATAGGATTATACTCTCTGTTAGTGACTTTGTATTCAACAAATGATTAACAGAATTGATAGCATCGCCGATATCTGAAACAAAATATATATTACTTTAATTGTATTAACAGACCAGCAAAAATGTTGATTTTCACCCGGCTGCAAGGAAAGGCTTAAAGGTTTTTCGCGCGTATCTTTTATGTATGTATGTTTGTATGTATGTAATATTCTTTATTACCTCGTATCTTCTAAACCACTTTATGGATTTTTATAATTAAGACATCGTTAGATAGGTCTTGGCTGCCCAAGTGTTCTTAGATAATTGCCGTAAAAAAAAAGGAGCTTGGCGGATTTTGGGCGCCATATTGTGGGGGGTTGCTATTTTTTTTCTTCGACACCCATCGAGTTGGGTATCAAAATAAAGGGTTATAAGAGGTGATTACAAAAATGTATACCATTATATATTTAAAAGTCATTCGAAAAAAAGTATACCTAAGAAATTGTAAATAAAAAAAGTTAATAAAATAAAAAAACCCGACTGCAAAGATGCATCTCACGAATGTGTATCATCCGACTGCACAGCATGATTTTCTTCTTGTTTACATCTTTGCAGTCGGGTTTTTTGATTTTATTATCATTTTTTTTCTTAAGGTCTGTTTATATCGTTTATTAGTAAAGCGGCAGTTAAAACTAATAACAACAAACAACCAATCGTACTTTTGGGGCTGATTTTGCGAATGTTAGTTATATTTTACTAATGGAATAAAGTTATCGTTTGCCAGTATTTATACTGTTTTAGACTAATATCAAAAATCAAATTTATTCCTTGGATCAAGATTGGAAAGATTTGCAATTAAAAAATTATTTTTTTACACATAAAGCATATAACTCACTTACCTATAGTACGAGTTCCTAATATCAAGAGATTGAATGCTCCTTTCATGTCTGTAAAACAGAAAATAATTACATACAGTAAACAATCTAAAATCTACAGTGTACACATATGAAAAATAAGAAAATTCTCGAGTATATAAAGTACCTAGTACTTCTATGATTCAAACAATCACGGTTGACAACTACGACTTTAAAAACATGAAAACAACCATCTTACCTATTTCAGGCAGCAACACTTTCAGTAGTTTGGGGAACTCTTCCGGACCAATGCCACTGGTCAGCTTCAATATCTCAAATTTTAGTCCTTCCACCCCTGAAAAATAAATGAAATATAAAAGAAAAATGTTGACACTTTCTCTTTTAGATATGAGAGTAGGTAATAATTAAAGAACGCATACGGAAGGCTAATTAATCAACACAATAAATTCGCTAACAGACTGTCAAACTCATGTTAATTAGTTTTGTTGACTATTATAATTTTATTCAGTCAATCACAGCCATTAACATAGGCTTAACAGCCTTTTATACACGTTTTGTGTAGATTATTACCCTTTTAGGCTCATTTTATCCTCAGTTAACTTAACCAATGGTTAAATATTCTAACAAATGGATGTAAATTTCTGTAAAACACCATTTTTCTTCAATTGTTTTCCTCACAAATGGTCAAACAAGTTGGAGAGTTCATTATATGACCATTTCTTAGACTAAAAGTTGACGAATACATATACAATACGCGTTTTACAAAAAAAATAATCCATTTGTTAGCATATTTAACCATTGCTTGTGTTGGTTACACAAAAATAAGCTAATAATCACGTCTTGAATGACATCACGTGTAATTTTGACTATTTCTTGATTTGCCGAGAAACCGGGTGTCAATCTTGTGTGAAAAAAAAAACAATAACAAAAATAACAATAAACATAACATTTCCGATTCGATAACATTAAAATTAATATAAACTTACCGTTAGTATGAGCTACATGCTTGAAGTAATCGGCAATTTCATGCGGATCTGTAATCGTAACAATCTTTAAAATTAAACTGAAATTGGCAATTTTTTACTAAGAGGTATCGTAATTGGAGATCAGATAAGCAGTCACTCCATATCCGGTTAGACTGGAAGCTGACCTCAACATAGTTGTAAAAACATAGACAATGAAATATGAGAATCTATCTCTAGGTCTGAATCTTACTTTTTTCACCGGATATCTTTTGAAGACTCTCATAAACGCCATCAAAGTCGTCATGGCCAATCAGTGGCTTCATAATACCGAACGCCTTTAATACGTCTGAAAAATAAGTTCATGATTATTTAAAGTAAAATAAAAACCAATTAATGGCAGGCACAATGCACAACAGTTAATATGGCATATCGAGTTTAGAAAGAGACTGTAATACAGGCATTAGTGATAGGGAACACACTCTAAAAAGCTAAACTTTTCTGTGACTTGATATGCCATAAATTTACCTGCCCGGGAGTCTTAAGGTTACACTAGTCGAAAATTCTTCCATACAAACGTAGTCTGGAGATTACTCCACTGTTTGACAATGTACGTTCAAAATAAAAAATTATATTAATGTGTCTCATCATTATCTAGTCCTGTATGGAAACAAAAATGTAAAAAAATAATATATTTGAAAGGTATGAGCGTCAAAAGTTCCATATTTTAACACTAATTTTAACGCATCTTTGGGTGGAAATAAATACCATATGAAGAAGGAAAATTGCAAAACGACCTCCATACAGGGATAGAATAGTAATTCAACAATACAAATAAGTTTTTTTTGAAATTATACATTCAGTAGTTTTTTAATGATATCTAGACTCCCAAAGGTCTGCTCATAAAATTTACGCGTCGTTTTCGTCCTAAATCATCATCCATTTCGCTACAAAGGAGATGTTCGATTTTGGGCCATCACTATGTACACTACATAGATAAATAGGAAAAAAATAGGGAAATTCCATAAAAATACTAACAAATTAATTTGAAGAAGGGTACAGGAGTAACAAAAATGATCATTTATAGTTTTTTAATTAGATAACCCTATTTTTAGGGCAGCCATGACAGTTGTGTTTGACATGACGTCTGACGACTTTGACAGTTTTGAGAAGTGACTTCTTTGAGTCATTCTTTGCTTTGACTTTGAATTGGATATGTTTCGGAGTTTTTAGTGATTGTTTTACTACTACGGACATTAATTGATTGCTTCTCTATTGCAATTGAATTAGTGTTTGTATTGACGCAGATATTACGATGACACGTCAAACAAATGTCATTGTCAAAATGACATTCTGCGCATACTGTCATTGTCAAAATGTCATTCTTCGCATACTGTCATTGTCAAAATGACTTTTTTCGCCTACAGCTGATCTGACCCACCATTTTGTAAATTGTGTTGCTCTACTTGACGAAGTTAATTTGAGTTTACATTGAAACGAAGTGAAATTAAAGAAAATTAACAATAAAAAACAGTTACTATAATATATAGCAATTTTTACATAAAGTGTACATAGAGCTGGCCCAGGCTCCATACATTTCTGGAACATCTCCTTAATACGATAATTCGTACGAGAACTAGCTTCTTACTGCTCATCACAGCATCAATCTCTTTCGCACGTGTAGTCGGCAAAGACAGCATGCATTTTAACCCCGCGTACAAAATAGTTCGTGCCGTTGACTAGGGGAACCTTAAGTTCATGATTCAAGCAGAAAACTATGAAAGCATATTTTCGCACTTTCGAAGGAGATTTATAATAATGAACATAGACTATTGACCCTTATTTCCACAACGTAATGGACACATTTTCGTTACTATAACAAAGACGCGCGCATTCGACCTTCAATTTTTTCAATAAAATCGTCTTTTGATCTGGAAGGCAGAAATATGCTCAATATATTTTAAGTTCTTACCATTTTCGTTAGTCATTTGACGCAAGAGCTCCACAATTATACTTATATCTGTAAAAATAACACAAAATTTAATTATAAGTTACTACTACACTATGAAGGAAATGGTTATAAAAATAAAATTTGAAAATATATATACATTTTCGATTCGATAATTCTATAAACGTTAATCATGTAAAAATAGCTTAATATCTTTTCTTAATAATACATACATATAGACCTTATAGGTGATGTTCTTCAGAAAGGCCAAGTGCGCAGTACTCATAACCGGCGTGTGTGTATGACTAGATGTATGAATGTGTGTGAAGCAAAAGAAGTATGTAAGGATCGTAGCAGGTGGCGTTCTGTAGTTTCTGCCTACCGCCATGGGAAAAAGGCGTGAGTTTATGAGTTTCTTAATAATGTTTTTATCATATGTATTTAGCCCTTGACAAAATGTCAATTGCGATTTTTGTCGTGGTAACTTTACCGACGTTGCAAAAAAATAAGCTGAATGTTTTTTTAAGCTAAATCACAAATACTCACGTGGACTAGACTCATCCATAAGCTTCAAGAAATCCACAACGAACTTAAAATTCCTGGAACCTTTGCACTTCCTCAGGAATTCGAAGACATGTTGCTGATCTGCAATTGTCATTAACTCAGTTATAATACCAGTCTTAGCGAAGTGGTGTTTACCAGTTACTAGGTTGTGGAGGTCAGATGGGTAGTCGCCTCATGTAAGATACTGGAATTCAGTTGCGTCAGGTGGTTAGACTGGAAGGCGACTTCTAAATTGTTGGGAGAAGGTTAGACAGATGATGATGAAGTAGGGAAAGTAAAGGATGACATCCGGCCTGTCAGAAACCCGTTGTCATCAAGTCAATAATTTGCTAACAGACTGTCAAACTCATGTTTTGTGAATTGATTAGCTGTGGTTTTTAATTTTAATTTTCCCAATCAGTCACAACAGTCAATATTACTTTAATAGTGCGGTAGATAATGTTTGCGTTGTTTTGAAAACGGATGTTATTCTGCTGCAAAATCTTCTGTCAACTAATATTGGATTGAATGTTGTTCAAATGATAAAATAAAATAATTTTATACCATTCCCCCTCTAAAAAGCTTATTTTATTCACTGAAAACAGTGAATAAAAAGCACTTTTACTCACTGTTTTGGTGTTTAAATTTGGAACACAAAAATGTATTCGAACTCCATCTCAATGCTACATAACCTCCTTGCGCAAAAAAAATTGGATCCAAACTTCTTATGCAGAGAATACTCGACTTTCAAGCTACTTCTTCGATTTTAATTTGGAGATTTTTTTTATATTTAGGATTTTAATAATGATTTTGATTTTAGTCTAGGATATTTATTGAAAACTTATTTGGATTGTAATTCTAAAATTAATTGCATTGGTGTTTAATTAATTAAAATTAACGTAACGGAGGTGGTCATCGGCGCCTGAAACACAGGTGCTGTTACCTAGCTCACGTGTCAGGGTTTCACAATTTTGTAAATTTTGAAGGAAATAAACTATTTATTTTGTATTTATTAATATTCCTTGTGCTTAAATCTTTCTTTTTCTCGTAGTCATGGTATAAAATATAGTATGCAACTCTTGAATAAAACGGATTTATATCGAGGGCCATGAATAACTCGCGTCGCTCATGATTCTAACACTTGAATCACTCGCTGTGCTCGTGATTCAATCATCATGAATCACTCCCTACGGTCGTGATTCAGTCGTTAGAATCCTTCACTTGCTCGTGATTCATCTATGGCCCTCGCTTTAAATCCGTCTTTTATTCACTAGTTGCATAATATACTATTAAAAGCTTAAATGAGATATAACTGCTGATTTAGCAGTCACAAATAAGTATGACTAGATTAATTCCTTTCTGACCCGTGGAACACCAAAGTGGTACGTACACCTAGGTGTTAATGTTAATTTGTTGAAATTAAGAGTATTGTAACGTACCTGTAAGTCCTGTTATGTTTTCTATGTATTTCACAGCGGATGCCTCATCTGAAATTATAAATAATAATGAAAATACGGAACAAATATACTGAAAGATTGAGATCGACTTCTAAGTTCCAAATCTTATATAAATACGGTAATTATACCTCTGATAATATGACTTGTGTCAATTTTTAAAGTAATGACTGTATGGTCAATATTAACCCAACACTGAGTGCACAGATGCAATAAAATAAATTATACCAGTAATGCATATTTGCTCAAAACTGTCATTTTTATATTTATGGCCGTACAGTCGTTTACCTCTGTTTATAAGGTCTGTATTTTTTATATGACTAGTATTAACTAATACCTTGACGGAATTTAATTTAATTTTCGTTAATGTAAAATTAGAAGCCGACCACAACGTTCTTAGAAAAAGACTAGGCAGATGAGAAAGTTGAAATAGACAAAAATCAGTTTGACAAACGGTTTCTGGACAGGTTACCACGCCAAGCTCAACAAGCCAAGCCAGCCAGCCAAGCCAAACTCATGTCAAGTGATTTGATTCGTCTTAGCAGCCAATTAGAGCAGATAGAGTGAAACACTGAAAATCTGTCAGCATTTTTGAATATATTTTTCATTGTTTAGATGATATTCTCTAAACAGCGATCTAAGTGTTTTCGGTCATAGATGAGCTGACAGAAAACACGTCAGATATTTTGTAGACTGTATATTGCTTGTAATTCAATCATGAAGCAATCGCTAAAATTCGCGATTTTTCTGTTGCTAGCGTACTCAAAGTCTTAAAAATTCCGTACAGCATTGAAATTTTGCAAATTCGCCAATGCTAAAAGTAGCATACTTACTAAAACCCTTGCCCGCAATTTTCAGCTATTAACGAACGTCTCGAAAATGTATTTTTCCCGACTTTATTTACTCAGCTGTTCTACGTACGACGTAGTGCGTCCTCGGTCAAACATTTGTTTAAACTAAACTTAAAGGTATTAGCAAACACTTAATGTTTGTTAACGATCTGATTATCGCTAATTTTGATAATTGATAATGGTTATTTCGTTTTGGAAGAGTTTATGTGGAGTTCATTTGCATTTTTGTGGTTGCTATAGGTTTATTTTTAAAGAGGCCCAGTCTGGAAAGGTCTTTTAAATACCTATCTATATTATTATTTTCATGTATTTATATTTAGTCTTTCTTTTGTTATAAGTAGGTACATGCTGTCAGCTGTGAAGTTAGGTACTTACCTCGTATTATATACTCGTATATAAATTATCTACAATTATTTTTGATCAGAATTGTTGTCAAATTTGTGCATCAACAGCCTTTGTTATTATATTTGACATCAAAATTAGTTAAATAGTAGCCTAATTGCGTAAGGCAAAGGATTTGACCACATGAAAGAGTATGACAAATACTCTTTAAATATTCCAAATTAGATGATTATATTGAAGTTATTTATGCTTGGAAATATGCTGGTCCTGCTTCATAGGACAATCTTCAGTGTAGACAAAAACAAACTGGCTTATTTATATTATACTCATAATTAGAGTAATACTTTATTTTCTTTTTTTCTTTTCTTTTTGTTTAAGAAATTGACTCGCATACTGTTGTTGAATTAGGTAATTTTATGTTTGCAATATTTGTATCTATGTGAGAACCATGTTCCTATTTATCAAATGAATGAATTTACCTGTTAGTGCTTGTAATACTTTATATCTATACGGAGTATAGTAGTATTAGTTTGGGTGCATTGCCCTCACGTATATGAATTAATGTATGTATGTAAATATAGCAAAACACATATTTTTAAAGAAAAATATGGGGTTTCATGTCCGTTCTTCTCCATAACAAGCTACTTTGCCAAAAGGACGGTAGAATCAATTATTATTACTTTTAAATTAAAATTTTTGACATTCAAAAGTGCTGCTTAATGGCCTAATTGAAATAAAGAAGTTTTGTTTGATTGTTTGTTAAAATAATTAGGTATGGTTACTCTTTTCGAAAACCGAAAAGAGTATCTTCACCAATGAAAGTGTCCAATATTTTTTGGTATACCTAATTATTTAAAGATAATTGGTCATACTCTTTCATGCCGAATTCACCTACGGAAATAGGCCGCAGGCTTTTCAAAACCGCAAAACCGTCAGACTCTTTGCAAAGGTTTTTATTCTCGCAGTTTCTCGACGGTTAGACAACACAAAAATTAAGCTGACAATCTATCGAGCTCCTGATACATCTGCTGATTGGCTGACTGAAACAACAACAGCCAATCAAAACACTTGACATGAACTTGACAGTCAGTTGACTAATTTTGTTTTGGCTAGCCTCTCAGAAACCGGCAGGCTTATTTCGTACCTGGCAAGAGCAAAACGATAGCGATTTTTGCGCAATAATTGCTCTTCGTTACAGAGTTTTTGGCTTTTTTTGGTTAAATAAATGCATTTGACAAACAGCGAGCGATTCCGAATTTAAGATAAAAGCGTTTGATCGCGCGTTGATTGCTGATTGCTGTTTAGAACCAAGGTAAGATATATAAGGCTTATATGTCTTTCCAAGCCATGAGAAAGCCCAGAGGCTTTAGAGAAACAAGTCTGTAGAGTAGTACTGAGAGCTAGTTAATGTTGCTATGTACCCACCATATAAGAGAAGTTCCTATTGTAAGGCAGAGTAAAAAAAAAGAAAACACAAAAAACTATTTGCAGCTAGATGCGCCCAGGCAACCCTGAAGTAATCTATTCTACTATTGAGTTCTTGTTTTTTTTCTAGTGAAGTTCTCTGGCTGTTATTATTATTATAAATTGATTCCTAGTGGATATTGTGATACAAAGTTGGTGTGGTTTTGTGTCTCAACTGTCTACGCAACTGGACAATATGTGAAATCATTGACAGAAGCGATCTCGGGATAGTGGAGCGGAGAATTTTATTGTAGTATTGAATGACTACCTCTGCAAAGCTTACTGGGAAGGCTGACTCGATATAATTCGCTGCCAAATACTTAAAAAAGCATTAGAATCTGATACTTCCGCATTCTAATGCATGCTAAAGAATGTTAAAACCCATATATGTATCCGACTGAAAGACTTGTATCTATGGTCATGAATAATTTAAAAAAATCTTTTCTACTATCAAGAATCAATCATAAAAATATAGCTTTATCAAAAACAAATTACCTGCAAATTTTCGTTTGGTCCCACTAGTACCACCGAACTGTACCACCGGTGGTACTAGCAGGAAATTACATTCTCTATAGTACCACCATTTGTATTAATTAATATTGGTGGTACTAATGAGACTGTTTGTTCCCAATAGGGAACTTAGTTTAATAGAATGACACTGTCTCGAGCCTCTGGTGTATTAGCAGTAGTACTAGTAGTTGTAGTAGTAGTCGTAGTAGTAGTAGTAGGGAGGCAGGCTCCTAGAGCTAGCCTAGCTCCGTCCAGAATCACAGAAGCCTCTAGTGTTTGCACTGATGAAAATGTAGATTATGAATGTCAGAACTTACCACGGTGGCCGGTCAATTGATGCAGTAGTTCACTGCTTTCCTTTTGGCCTGGAAAACAATTTGATTTAAGATTATTGAGATATTTAATATTAGTTATTAATATAAGATAAAATAATTAATATGAATGGATATAAATTTGCATCATTCGGTTCACTTCATGATGGTTGAGCTGAGTGGTGCCGATCCATGCGTCATGTTCGTGAACAGGCGCCATCGGTTGGGATTGGTCATAACTTAGCTGCCTCGGCCTGTTATTGTATTTTTTTTAAATTGTCTATTAGTCTAGACGCTTTTACGTGCACGTCTTTTTACATCATTCTCACATATATGTATTTTTTCAACAAGAATGATGTAACCAGAAACTTGTAATTAAAACTCATGGAAAAGAGTGTCCGTGGAGTTTCTTGCAAATTCTTCTCCATTGAGACTTACTGACGCTTGCGAATTTGCGACTAGAGTCATCTTTTTTTTTTGTTTTACACTTCAAAAGTACCTCTAAGGTTTATTTGAAATAGTATTCTGTGGGAGACCGAAAGAAACTTCTTTAAATATTTTGAACTAGCAACCCACCCCGGTTTCGTCCGTGACAAATTATATACCAAAAGCTTCCTCGTTTCTCGCTCTTTCTATTGGTGAAAACCACATGAAAATCCATTCAGTAGTTTTTGAGTTTATCGCGAACACTACTTAAACATCTGATATTATTGGGACGAGCGAACTTTGTCTTACTGCTTTACTAGTAACAAAACTCGTAATATCGTGGTGGCCCAGTGGCTAAGACCTCGCATCCCGTGCTTTGAGGTCGTGGGTTCAAATCCGGGCAATTACCAATGTGACTTTTTCAAATTCATATGTACTTTCTAAGGTTATCTTGGACATCACAGGCAACGGTGAAGGAAAACGTCGTGAGGAAACCTGGACTTATATAGTTAATGTAAGTCTGAAATAGCCAAGTCACAAGCCTGTGGGGTTCACAGAGGTGGCTTAATTAACTCTGACATCAGAGGTGGCCGCATCCTCACACGAAAAAAAAAGATTAAATCAAAAACCGGCCAAGTGCGAGTCGGACTCGCGCACGAAGGGTTCCGTACCAATATCGCAGAAAACGGCACAAAAATCACGTTTGTTGTATGGGAGCCCCCCTTAAATATTAATTTTATTCTGTTTTTAGTATTTTTTGTTATAGCGGCAACAAATATACATCATCTGTGAAAATTTCAACTGTCTAGCTATCACGGTTCATGAGATACAGCCTGCAGTGACAGACAGACAGACAGACAGACGGACCGCGGAGTCTCAGTAATAGGGTCCCGTTTTTACCCTTTAGGTACGGAACCCTAAAAATCAAAAAACCCGACTGCTTCAAAAGCGAACTAAAAAGTCGTAAACAAGGAAAATATCTTGCTGTGTAGGCGGAGGATACCCTAGATTTTGGTCGACCAACCCGCGAATATCCTCCGACTGCACAGCATTATTTTTTGATTTAACTTTTTTTATTTATAACTTTGCAGTTAAGTTTTATTCGATTTAGATACATTAAAACATATAAGTGTTATATATATTTGAAATCTCCTCTTAAAACCCTTTATTTTGATACCCCACACGATGGGTATGGAAACAAAAAAAATTTGGGCCCCCACAATATAGCACCCAAAAGCCGCAATTTTTTCGATAGTCCAATTTTAATGTAGCCCATGACACTCGCAGGGTTAAGACGAATCGATTGACGTATGAATCATCAAAATCGGCCAACGCGTTTTGTCTCTGGAACGCCATATAGGAACAAACATACATACAAATATACTTACATACATACATAGACTGATAAACACATTACCCTCCTTCGGCAGTCGGGTAAAAAGAAGTAGGAACAAAACAAAGTTATGCTATTTGCTAATTCGTTTTTAACCCGCGACGGGAAAAGATTATAGTGTTATAAGATTGACGTGTGTAATTGTGTGTTTGTGTATCTGTCTGTGGCATCATATCTTCTAAACGGATGAACCGATTTTATTATTGAAGGTGAAGTCAACTTTCAAACAAAAAAAAACTAAATCAAAATAAAGGGGCTGGCTTTTACCTTGGTCAGACAATTAGCATTGCCATACAACGTGGCAATGCTGCCAGTCTTTTGGGCACATTACCAGTGGTCAACGATGGGGAGGAGTTTTTCGACGCCATATTTTAGTTAAGTATATTTTTAGGTTTAGTTAGTGAGTAGTTTTTGGTTTAAGTGTATATTTTTGTAGTCTTAGTTAATTAAGTATTTTATACACTGTATATACTTGTATCTATGTAAATACAGGATAAGTAACTTTATTTTTGGTGTATAATAAAGTATATTCTACTCTAATCAAAATCGGTCTAAAGATCAAGTTATGATCGAGTCAAGATCGGCTCAGCAGTACAAAACTTATGGGCGTTTTACTATTTGAATCGAAAATTTTCGCAAGATAGATTTACTAGATAACTTATGTCGTTTAAAAAAACATGAAATAAAAGCCGGCCAAGTGCGAGTCAGACTCGCGCACGAAGGGTTCCGTACCATTGTCGCAATAAACGGCATAACAATCAGTCTGTCTGTCTGTCACCAGGCTGTATCTCATGAGCCGTGATAGGTAGACAGTTGAAATTACCATTGCTGCTATAACAACAAATACTAAAAACAGAATAAAATAAAAATTTAAGCGGGGCTCCCATAAAACAAACGTCATTTTTTGCCGTTTTTTGCGATAAAGGTACGGAACCCTTCGTGCGCGAGTCCGACTCGCACTTGGCCGGTTTTTATAAGTTTGTGCTCTATTAGAGTCTGGCAAACGAAAGTAGAGACTGAAAAAGCGCGGCAAATTTAAAAAATCTCGGCATAGCAACCCCATAGAATTAATAATAAATAATTCTAAAGTATCAAATTAGGTTATTCCAAGTATTTCATACTAGTTTTGGGGTTGCTATGCCGAGATTTTTTAAATTTGCCGCGCTTTTTCAGTCTCTACTTTCGTTTGCCAGACTCTAGTATAATGGATGGTATTTAAAAGTACTTCAATTTATTCCCATTTCATTTACCTTATTTTGCCTGTGTTCCACCAAATATACTGAATGTGCACCAAAATATGTTCATTAAAATATGTCATAACGAGCATCTATTTAACAACTGTTGCAAATTTGTAAAAATAGTAATACACCTAATTTTAAAAACAAGCATTTATTTTTTTAGCTAAGTTTAGTTTAGTTTTAGTTTTCGAATAAGTCGACGTAGCCCCGGTGCGCGGGGCTCCTATTTCTGTCTGCAGGGTCAAAAGTAACCTAACACGAACGAGATGACGGGAGCTGAGTTCGCTCGCTTTGCTCGCTCACTTCAGCTCCCGTCATCTAGTTCGAACCTAACCTGTCCGTGTCGGGGTGCCCTATGTTCCCGAGCTCGCTTCGCTCGCTCTTGGACTGATTCTTTGACCATAATTTATTCGTAGATCAACTAATATTTGGTGCACGATCAGTATTTTTCGGGGAAGAATAAAATAGTTATTGTTTCAATAGAATATTTGCAGCGCACTACAATAAAAAAGTGTTATATCTTGGTGTTAATTTGGAATTTATTTGATGCAACATATTTTGTTGGCCGAGTAGTTTAATTATAGTAAAACAATTAAACGGGTTTAAGATCAATATTTTAGAAATGCATACATAGATGTACCTTTAGATTTTTGGTGAACACAAAAATATTATCCTAGTATAATTACTGTCAGGCATTCCAGTTCGCGGAAAAACGAGTAAATAAAACATTCTGTAAATGTTAATTTTGGTTAAATTTAATGTTACAAAACTTGTTCGGCTATTTCCTGTTTTCAGTCTAATAGGTGTAACACCGACAAAACTTGAAGTGAGACGGTCATTGACCTCGAGTTTGTTTGATCACCATCTTACGTAGTTAAATGATCGTTAGGAGACCTTTTTCGAAATGAGAGAAATTACAGTATTGTGTACAAGTGAATAATACTTACTTCTGACTCCCAACATTAGTCTCAATTCATCAGATATGAAATGATCTCCACCTGAAAAGCAACAATCATATTAATTCAGTATCAATGATCACAATCCAGTACAATACAAAAAAGAAACAATGAATAACCCGACTGCTTAAAAACCGAACTAAAAAGACGTAAACAAGAAGAAAATTATGCTGTGCAGTCGGAGGATACATATTCGCGAGCTGACTGACCAAAACCCTTTTTTTGATACCCCACAATATGGCGCCCAAAATCCGCCATTTTTCTATTTTTAAATTTTAATGTAGCCAGTGAAACTCGCAGGGTTAAGACAAATCGATTTACGTAAGAATCATCAAAATCGGCCAACGCGTTTGGTCTGTAGAACGCCATATAGGAACAAACATACATACATATATAGATAAACACATTACTCTCCTTGGCAGTCGGGTAAAAAATACTGAGAAAATGCGGTCCCAGACATCCGACCGACTGAATATCCTAAGTAAAACATCGTAATTTGAGGTTTGGCTCTCGCCTATTTTCTCTTCCAATATTGGACCAATTTAAAAGATATTCCATAAACTGAAAAAGAAAGATATATTCTATGTCCCTATGATTTCTTTTCGAATACATTTTCTTTAGACGCACTAGAACATTCAAAAAATGCTCAAAATTACACTGCCAACAATTCAATCATACATGATATTTGCGTAACTTAAACCGTTTACACAGCGCACGCAACGGAAGCTCTCACAAAGGAATATTTTTGCCTGTTTTTGCAACATTTTTCATTTATGCTCGGCTCCTATTGGTTTTAGCGTCATGTTATATAGCCTATAACCTTCCTCAATAAATGGACTATCCAACACAAAAATAATTTTTCAATTCCAACCAGTAGTTCCTGAGATCAGCGCGTTCAAACAAGCAAACAAACAAACAAACTCTTCAGCTTTATAATATTATATATATATATATTATAAGTATAGATATATATTATATATAATAATATAGTATAGATTCGGTCGATGCCAGTCCTCGCGTTCCTCCTCGGAGTTGTTGTAATCGTGAACGTTAGAGACTTAAGAGTGTTTCATAGACCTGCGGTGATGACACGCTCTTTCGTCATCGCTGGAAGTGATAACAATGACTTACCCTCCTTTCTATGATTTTTCCGTCTTGCACGCCAGTCCTCTTCCTCGGAGTAATCCTCGTCTTGTTCGTCAGAGTGTTTCTTAGCCCTGCGGTGATGACACGCTCTTTCGTCATCGCTGGAAGTGATAACAATGACTTACCCTCCTTTCTATGATTTTTCCGTCTTGCACGCCAGTCCTCTTCCTCGGAGTAATCCTCGTCTTGTTCTTCAGAGTGTTTCTTAGCCCTGCGGTGATGACACGCTCTTTCGTCATCGCTGGAAGTGATAACAATGACTTACCCTCCTTTCTATGATGTTTCCGTCTTGCACGCCAGTCCTCTTCCTCGGAGTAATCCTCGTCTTGTTTGTCAGAGTGTTTCTTAGCCCTGCGGTGATGACACGCTCTTTCGTCATCGCTGGAATAACAATGACTTACCCTCCTTTCTATGATGTTTCCGTCTTGCACGCCAGGCCTCTTCCTCGGAGTAATCCTCGTCTTGTTCGTCAGAGTGTTTCTTAGCCCTGCGGTGATGACACGCTCTTTCGTCATCGCTGGAAGTGATAACAATGACTTACCCTCCTTTCTATGATGTTTCCGTCTTGCACGCCAGTCCTCTTCCTCGGAGTAATCCTCGTCTTGTTCGTCAGAGTGTTTCTTAGCCCTGCGGTGATGACACGCTCTTTCGTCATCGCTGGAAGTGATAACAATGACTTACCCTCCTTTCTATGATGTTTCCGTCTTGCACGCCAGTCCTCTTCCTCGGAGTAATCCTCGTCTTGTTCGTCAGAGTGTTTCTTAGCCCTGCGGTGATGACACGCTCTTTCGTCATCGCTGGAAGTGATAACAATGACTTACTCTCCTTTCTATGATGTTTCCGTCTTGCACGCCAGTCCTCTTCCTCGGAGTAATCCTCGTCGTGTTCGTCAGAGTGTTTCTTAGCCCTGCGGTGATGACACGCTCTTTCGTCATCGCTGGAAGTGATAACAATGACTTACCCTCCTTTCTATGATGTTTCCGTCTTGCACGCCAGTCCTCTTCCTCGGAGTAATCCTCGTCTTGTTCGTCAGAGTGTTTCTTAGCCCTGCGGTGATGACACGCTCTTTCGTCATCGCTGGAAGTGATAACAATGACTTACCCTCCTTTCTATGATGTTTCCGTCTTGCACGCCAGTCCTCTTCCTCGGAGTAATCCTCGTCGTGTTCGTCAGAGTGTTTCTTAGCCCTGCGGTGATGACGGCCTCTTTCGTCATCGTTGGCTGGAAACAAAGTTACTTTTAGTTTTAGGTCATGAAAAGTTGTGACCAAAGAAGCAATGTTTGGGTTGTGTGAATATTACGGAATGAAGACTCATAGAGCTTAGGCCCTTGACAACTGATATTTGTATCATCTAAAGCGTGCCGATGGCGATTGGGAAAATGTTAAAAACTTATACGCTATCGAATTCAAATCAATCAAAACTATTTTAGTTCTAAGTATGTCGGGTTTAGTCAATAGTCCGGACGTCAAAACAAATCACAAGCACGCGGCAAATCAAGAACAACTACGCGTTGGCACGCTATTGCTAACCACTTGCGTGGTGGGGACAGCAGAATATGACAGTATCAGCGTTGCCAGAATGTAACTTTTGTTACATTTTACGTTACTTTTGACCTTCTCATGTAACCTCCATGTAACACGACAAAATGTTACTTTTAGGACTTAATAAAAAAAAATTGAAATATTTATCAGAAATTAAAAAATAATCGTGAAACGGACCGCATCTAAGAAAGTTTTCGTTCGTCGTGTTGTCGGACCAGATTTTGTGACAAACAAATTTACTTATTGCATATATTGGTTAATAACCAATATTAACTCACTCACTCACGTGTATTCGCGAGAATATTTTGAGCTCTATGAACAGGTAGAAAGAGTCAATTCTCGCGCGGAATTTTATTAGCAGTGCGTGTTAAATACGATTTAGTACGCGTGCAAAAATTTGCGTGACAAAAAATCGCCTTAATGTCGTTTGCCACATAAAATAAGATAAAGTAACTTTTCTCATGAAAATTAAACTTTTTTAGATGTCTGATGTAATATTTGACTATTTGCCACTGGCAACACTGGATAGTATAGTTCTGACCGCCTAAAAGCTAAGATTCGTAGAATCACCGTCGATACGTAATATTTGTGAGCAAAGTTTGTTGTTATTGTTTATTTTACTAATACATTGCCCCACAAAACTGCTTACGCAGTTTAACTGTGAGATCGTTGAGTGTCTCTTGTTACATTTTACAAGTACATCTATAACCCAATATATACTAAACTACTTAACCTAAATCCACTAAATAGAATCTAATAAATATTTTTTAAGTTTCCGTGCGAATTTTAATTTATTATCTTCTTGTCTGATGTCAGCAGGCAAAGTGTTCAATAAATAGGGAACGCGTTTTTTTAAAGTTCTGTGGCCATAATAATTCATAACTCTGGGTACATCATATTTGCCCGCTGTCATCGAACTTGTAGTATACCTGTTAGCAAATGTGACTATTTGAATAAGCCCAGTGTATCGAATAATTTGTGTTATTTCATTTTCACGATTGTACCTACACCTTAAGGCGGTACCCCGAGCAAAACGCCGCGCAAGCCGTTTTTTGTGCTGTTTTTAGGAGCTATCTACTCGTTATTTAAAAAGAAATATCAATTAATAAAAATACATTAAATTTCTACATAATATTGATTCTAAAATGGTAGATTTAGTTTTTTTTTTTAATGTTGTATATATTTCACTAATCTCCTTCCAAAAAAACATAAAAATGAGAAATAATTATTGATATTATGCATCTCCTCGTAAAGTGTTCATTCATTATTTTTTGTACTAACACTAATGGATAGACAATTTAATAACGAAAATTTTTGTAGAATTATTTTTTTCAAAAGACCGAAATTCGATTTTATAAAGATTTTATTCTAAAATCTGGGCGTATTCACTACTGTAATTCATGCGCCACCAATGCCGCTAGACCAATAGGAATGCTCATATCTCATGCCGATTTTTTGGTCAGGGTACCGTCTTAACCCAAGAGAATACATCCTGACTTCCCGATGGTTGGCATCTATCAGCCACCCTTGATGCGACAAGTATATTGTAACTTATGTTATGATTAAGTACCGGATTATATGCAACATAAAATGCTTTAAAAATCCAGAAACAAAAGTTAATTTAAAAAAACATAAAACCCGACTGCATAAAAAAGCGAACTAAAAAGATGTAAACAAGAAGAAAATCATGCTGTGCAGTCGAATGATACATGTTCGCGACTGTAAATATTGAATATTATGTATTAAATATTTTGAAAATCTCCTCTTAAAACCCTTTATTTTGATACCCCACACGATGGGTACGGAAGAAAAAAAAATTTGGCGCACACATTAAGGCACCCAAAATCCGCCATGTTTTTATTTTCTAATTTTAATGTAGACAGTGACACTCGCAGGGTTAAGACGAATCGATTGACATAAGAATCATCAAAATCGGCCAACGTTTTTGGTCTCTAGAACGCCCTATAGGAACAAAAATACATACATACATAGACTGATAATCACATTACCCTACTTCGGCAGTCGGGTAAAAATGCGTGCAATATGCATGAAAATTATGTGCATAACTCCAGCTTCCTCATAAGTGTTAGAATAATTCTGTCTATGTCAATATTTCAGGCATAATAGCAGCAATCAAAGTACCAAGTCTTTATTTAGCTGCCACAAAAACTTCGCTAATATGTGTCGTTTAGTATGAGGCAGCTGGAGTGACGTCACCCCAGCTTCCTCGTTCAATACAGGCAAACTAGTGATGTTAGGGTTTTGGACTACAGTCAAATAAATAAGGCATAATAGCTGCACATGGAAGGAAAGATCTGAACGATAATACTTAAAAAGTGTTGAAACTATGATAAAAAAACATGTGTGTAAGCTGATGTGACGTCACCCCAGCTGCCATGTCATATCTTCTGAACAAAAGAAGATACGATTTTGTATTATAGCTCAAAAATTAAGGAATAATAGCTGCCAATGGCAGCAAAATTATCAAATCTGTAGTCAAAATACTCCATAAGTTATTAAACCGACAGATATGTGTAAGCTGGTGTGACGGCACCCAGCTGCTCATATCATATCTTCCGAACAAAAGAAGATATGATTATGCATTATAGCTTAAAACATAAGAAATAATAGCTGCCATAGGCAGCAAATTTTTCAAATCTCTAGTCCTTGTAGTTTCCACGTAGTAAACAAAATAATGGTTTCCGCGCCAAAAGGATCAAATTTTATTTCGGAGGAGGTACGGAGCGGCGCTGCCGTTCTGTGTGCTATATTATCAGTTTGAAGTAGTTTAAACTAGGTTATAGACTGGGAGCCGACTACACACTTGAATCGTAGGTACTATGTAAGTATTTTGTCGTATTTTGCTGCCAATCGCAGCTATTATTCCTTAATTTTTGAGCTATAATACAAAATCGTATCTTCTTTTGTTAAGAAGATATGACATGGCAGCTGGGGTGACGTCACATCAGCTTACACACATGTTTTTATCATAGTTTCAACACTTTTTAAGTATTATCGTTCAGTTCTTTCCTTCCACGTGCAGCTATTATGCCTTATTTTTTTGACTATAGTCCAAAACCCTAACATCACTAGTTTGCCTGTATTGAATGAGGAAGCTGGGGTGACGTCACTCCAGCTGACTCATACTAAACGACACATATTAGCGAAGTTTTCGTGGCAGCTAAATAAAGACTTGGTACTTTGATTGCTGATATTAAACCTGAAATATTGGCATAGATAGAATTATTCTAACACTTATGAGGAAGCTGGAGTTATGCACATATGAAAATTTGTAAAATATGTAACATGAAAATTTTAGTACGGGAAAAAAGGGGTAGTTAGGTTTTAATTTTTTTATTCCCGAAGTCTGCATACAATTAGTGAATTATTCAATCATAAATTATCAATAGCAAAATGTAACAGCTTGTATACGACAATAATGCCATAAAATTAAAAATTATTGAACATTTTTGTAAACGTAAGCAATCAGCTAGGTAGGTGTTCCAAATATATAGTCTTCAATCAATCAAAATATTTTTATAAGTGTAAATTGTTAGTGTATATGGGCGAAAGAGGAAAGATTTGTATTTTTGTATGTAACGAATAAAACTTAAAAACTACTGGACCGATTTCAAAAATTCTTTTACCGTTGGGAAGCTACACTATCCTCGGGTGACATAGGCTACTTTTTATCCCTGTATTCCCACGGGAACGGGAACTACGCGGGTGAAACCGCGAGGCGTCCGCTATTAATAAATATATCGAAAATATATATAATCACTAGATATTAAATGCTAAATAATAACAGCTGCACGGGTCGATCTTCAAGGTTAAGCAATGCTTGACGAGGTCGGTCCGTGGATGGGTGACCATTTCAACATAGCGAGTTTCCTCCGTGCCTCGGAAAGCACGTTAAGCAGTTGGTCCCGGCTGTCATTTGAAGATCTTTGACAGTCGTTACGGGTAGTCAGAAGCTTGAGATCTGACACCAGTCTAGCCAAGGGGTACCATGTTACCCAGTTACTGGGTTGTGGAGGTCAGATAGGCAGTCGCTCCATGTGAAACACTGGTACTCAGCTGAATCCGGTTAGACTGGAAGCCGACCCCAACATAGTTGGGAAAAGGCTAGGCAGATGATTAAATATAAAATGAAATTTCCGCTGAGAATGGGGTAAATATGCAATTTCATATTATTAAATACAAAATAAACAAATAACATTTAAGGGAGATCGCCTACGACGACTTTTTACATCGATTCAGTAGCGTTCTTGGACGCGCCGTTTGTCGTATTTTTAACCGACTTCAAAAAACTTTTTACAAAAAATACAACCGACTTCTAAATAAAAACACTAAAAACTGAAAAATTACTTCAATTTCGGAAGTCGGTGTTCTTGTTTTCGTTTCTACGTTTTTGACACCGACTTCAGAAATTGAAGTTATTTTTCACTTTGTGTGTTTTAAGTCTGTGTTTCCCGATAGCTACAACCTCGGGGTCTTTAAGTCAAGAGTGAATAGGTTACTTCTAGCCAAGCGTGCTTCACTGTCGACCACAACATCGCTTACCATCAGGTGAGGTATTGGTCATGCGCGAGCTTATATGTACAAATAAAACTGCATCAACAGCGTCAACAGGCATTCACAGGAAGCCACTACGAGTACAACACACGACTGTATTGTTGCTGTATCTGGATGGTAGCGATGCAGAATCATGGTTATAACAAAAATGATCGCGGCTTTGTTGCTACTGAATGTCTGCAGAAAGTTACTTCCCTATGATTATCTACTATTATAGAGATGTTTAAATGGAAAGCTAGCTTAAGGGCCTACCTAAACTTTAGTACCGGTAAAACGGTAACTTTCTAAAGCATACTCCTTAGTAACGGCTAGGTTGAAAGGTTTAAAAAAAGTATATATGTTTCATGTATAACATAATTTTGAACACAAGGTTTTTTCGTGTAACTAATAGTTTTGCTTTAAAAAAATAATTAACAACACGATATTTTTTCGCAACTTTTGGTAACTCCTCCAAAACGACTTGGATGTTTAAAAATATTTTTACACAGAAAAAATGGTGGGTGGAATTTCTTCATAACTAACATAGCATTATATGTAAATCAAATAATATTTTGCAAACAAAACTGTTCAAAAGGAGGTTCAATATTGATATTTTGACATCGAGCAGGCGCACGGCCAGTACTGCGTTAACATTGTATTGTATAGCGCCTTAACGTTGGGGAGTATATAGTGCCTTAAGACGTTACCCTGACCAAAAAATCGACATGAGATATGAGCATTCCTATTGGTCTAGCGGCACTGGTGGCGCATGAATTACAGTAGTGAATACGCCCAGATTTTAGAATAAAATCTTTATAAAATCGAATTTTGGTATTTTGAAAAAAAAAATACTACAAAAATGTTCGTTATTAAATTGTCTATCCATTAGTGTTAGTACAAACAATAATTAATGAACACTTTACGAGGAGATGCATGGTATCAATAATTATTTCTCATTTTTATGTTTTTTTTGGAAGGAGATATATACGAGTGAATATATACAACATTAAAAAAAAACGAAAGCCACCATTTTAGAATCAATATTATGTAGAAAATTAATGTATTTTTATTAATTGACATTTATTTTTAAGTAACGAGTAGATAGCTCCTAAAAACAGCACGAAAAACGGCTTGCGCGTTTTGCTCGGGGTACCGCCTTAACATGCTGCGCTGACAATGAATAAATTTGGTTCAAAGACTACGCGATCGTAGCAGTAGCAGCTACGTCGTAGCACATCAAGAGCTACGCCGTAGCAGACTGTAAGCTACGCCGTAGCGCTATCTCTCGTTTGTGAACTATGAAAATCAACAAATTAATCTATATTTGGAGCTGATTTTTAACCGACTTACCAAAAAGGAGGAGGTTCTATGTTCGACTTCATGTTTTTTTTTTTTTGTGTATGTTCACCGATATCTCCGTCAATTGTGGACCGATTTTGAAAATTCTTTTTTTGTTTGAATGAGTATGTTTCGAAATTGGTCCCATTTTAACTTGGTGAAGGTCTGATCAAGAACTTCGGAGATATACAACATAACTCTTCAATAAATAACGGCAAAACTCTCGGGATTGCTGCAATCGCATGTCTGTTTATTGTTTATACCATTTCATAACATAACATCACGCCAGTGCGCTCTAAAGGGGTACGCAGATCTCTCATTTCACCGTTTATGTTCAAGTTTCATGTTATTCGGGTAATCTATTCTGGCGTTATAGAACCCTTACTAAACAACTTGCGTATCTATTAGGTAGGAAAAACTAAAAAGAGAAAAATAAAAAATCTTTATTGCAAAAAAATATTACCGACTTCCAAATGAAAAACTACAAAGTGGAAAATTGGAGTGGAGATTTTTGCAACTTTTATGATTTTGCCTAATTATTTTTTGTATTTTATTTTGTGTAATTTAACTTTTTATGTTATCAATCACGATTTAAAAAAATGTTTAATGGTAAACCCTCAAAATTGGTACCCAAGATACAGGCTTACCTAGTTTGGGCCCAATGCTAAAACTTTGTAAAATATCTCTCGATTAAATAAATTTTAATTTGAATTTGAAATTTGAAAATAACTTAATTTTTGGAAGTCGGTGTCCATACCGAAAAAAATGCTACCTACGTAAGACACCGACTTCCAAAAATTAAGTTATTTTTCACATTGTAGTTTTTCATTTGGAAGTCGGTAGAAGTTTTTTGCAAAAAAGTTTTTTTTTCAATGTTCAGTTAACTTGTATCTAAAGAATAAATATTTGATATGTTTTCAGTACAAAAGCAAAGGGTTTTACCTGATTGTTCGGCAACTGCTACTGTCACTTGGACCTGGAACAGAACAATAATATTTTTACAAAGAACATCAATCCCAGCTACCTATAGTAGTAGCTTCTTACAACACCGGCGATTCAGAGTCTTAGGGCTTTTTCAATTTAGACGTTTGGTGTCGGACTGCTGCGGCGTCTAAACCCTCGAAAAATGCTTAAAATTACGCTGTCAACAGACGCCTACTAGTGTACAAATTAGACAACAATAAATGAATAAATAAAAACATAGGAGCATAGTATATGTCTTTCTTATCCAGTTCATGGAATGTCTTTTAAATTGGCTCAGTATTAGTAGAGGAAATAAGGCGAAAGCTAAACTTCGAATCATCACTTTTTACTAAGGCAATTCAAGCGATGCTCTCTGCCCACCATTTCCTCTTAATAAGCCTTAAGGAAACCCTGTGCTGTATGTGTAGTAAATTAAATTACATTAATAGCTAGGTATAATATTCACAGCGGATCTTTGTGTCTCTGAAGTTGGCTCTGTCAACTATTGCGCACGAAACAGATTAACTGCATAGAGTAAGAGAGATAGTATAATGCGACAAACGTATGCGAGTGAAAGAGACAGTTATACAATGCTATTTTCACTTTCAATATTGACACAAAAGTAGCTACTGCGCAGCCTCTTGCAGCCAATTCAGAGACACAAAGATCCGTTGTGAGTATTATACTCGCTAATACGCCACAAAAGTTTTCATCCAACGACGGCTGATTTATATTATACTACTCGCCCGCGGCTCCGCCCGCGTGGAGTTAATCACATCATATAATCAGCCTATTAATGTTCCCACTGCTGGGATACAGGCCTCCTCTCTGTGAGAGGGAATGGGCTGTAATCCACCACGGGGGTCAGTGCGGGTTGGTGGATGTCACATGTCTTCGAATTTTTCGTTCTAGAACATGGCGGTTTCGGCCTTCACCGTTTTAAGAGCAGTGGTGAAAAAATAATTTACACACCACTGCTCACTGCTCGTGGATTTAATAGTTCCACCCATCCATACTAATATTATAAATGTGAAAGTAACTCTGTCTGTCTGTCTGTCTGTTACCTTTTCACGCTTAAACCGCTGCACCGATTTAGATGAAAGTTGGTATGAAGATAGTTTGAGACCTGGGAAAGGACATAGGCTATATAGGTAGGGTAGGGTAGGGTATGGTAGTGTAGGGTAGAGTATTGTAGGGTAGTGTAGGGTCGGGTAGGTTAGGGTCGGGCAGGGTAGGGTAGGGTGGGGTAGTGTAGGGTAGAGTAGTGTAGGGTAGTGTAGGGTCGGGTAGGGTAGGGTAGGGTAGGGTAGAGTAGGGTAGGGCAGGGTAGGGTAGTGTAGGGTAGGGTAGGGTAGGTTAGGGGAGTGTAGGGTAGGGTAGTGTAGGGTAGGGTAGGGTAGTGTAGGGTAGGGTAGGGTAGGGTAGATAAATGTTTGGTCTTTTTATGGCAAAACAAAGTTTGCCGGGTCAGCTAGTATCTTTATAAATTAAAGCCTATGTCTTATTCTGTTATATAAGCTATATTTCTGTAAACATTCATCCAAAATCCGTCTAATAGATTATGCGTGCAAGAGAAACAAACATCCTTCCATCCTCAAAAACTTTCGTGTTTTAATAGTAGTAGGAAGTATTTAAGTTTACGAACAACTCAATAAATGAATAAAAGAACGTAGTTTTGATGTATTTATGTACAAAACAAACAAGTGTGTTATTTTTAAATTACCCACATTTCGTACAGAAGGATTTTATTTTGGCTTGATCTTTTGATAAATCTCTTAATATCTTGTCGAACCATATTTTATGTTAATTTGCATAGCCATGGTGCATAACATTGCATTTACTTAAGCTCAATTAATATAGCCTCATCTAGACCTTTCTAAATTCATTGAGATGCGGATTAGCGAGAAATTACTGTACCTAGTAGTAAGATTGACAAAAAAAACCGGCCAAGTGCGAGTCGGACTCGCGCACGAAGGTACCATTATCCCAAAAATCGGCACGAAAATCACGTTTGTTGTATGAGAGTCACACTTAAATTTGTTTTTTTTTTTATTATTTTGTTATAGCGGCAACAGAAATACATCATCTGTGAAAATGTCAACTGTCTAGCTATCACGGTTCATGAGATACAGTCTGGTGACAGACAGACAGACAGACGGTGGAGTCTTAGTAATAGGGTCCCGTTTTTACCCTTTGGATACGGAACCCTAAAAACCGGCCAAGTGCGTGACGAACTTCGGACATTTAGGGGTTCCGTACTAAACCGCGAAATCAAGTTGGTTGTAAAAGGAAAAATGAGAGAAATTCAAAGAAAAATCAAATTTAACAAAACATTGGTATTTGTTAGTAAAATATACATAATAATACCGTTCCTTACTGGTACTTACTAATACATACATACATACATACATAAACTCACGCCTTTTTCCGATGGGGGTAGGCAGAAACTACAGAACGCCACCTGCTACGATCCTTACATACTTCTTTTGCTTCACACACATTCATACATCTAGTCATACACACACGCCGGTTATGGGTACTGCGCACTTGGCCTTTCTGAAGAACATCACCTATAAGGTCTATGTATGTCTTTCTAGGGCGTCCCCTCCCGGCGTTTCCATTCACTAATACTATCGTTATAAGCAAATATCAACGAATAAACACTTTTCTTTCTTTTCTTTTTCAGTTTTTTTTTTGTACGGAACCCTAAAAACGTGTTCTTTTCTGGGCGCTTTCCCTATTGACAGCTATGTGTACGGATTTTTTGATGAACAATGAGTTCTTTCCCTCTACGCTGTTTAGGGTTCCGTACCCGAAGGGTCCAAACGGAACCCTATTACTGTCACTCACGAGTCTGTCCGTCTGTCTGTCTGTCTGTCCGTCGTCTGTCACACAGGTTTTACAGCCAAACGGTTGAAGCTAAAGTCTTCAAATTTTCACATCAGCATCTTGTTGACCCAAAGCCATACAAATTGTAAAAAAATATTTTAAATGTTTTTAGGGTCCCATACAACAAAAGGGGATTGCGAAAAAAAATGTTGACTTACACCATCGAGTGGGATATCATTGTTTAGAACTTGTTGAGTAGTTAAATACTGTATTTTTGTTTTAAAAAATATGGAATGAGAAGCCACATATGTCCGTTTTTATACAAAAGGGGAATGCCCATTTTGTAAGGGAACTTGGGCCCCGTTGAAAAAATGGTTGTATCTTGATGAATTTGGTTGTATATTGTAGAAAATACACGATATATTCATAATTAGAAAATATTTTTTATTTATTTTGCGGGGTTTTTGAGATATAACGATGTTTCTGTTCTTGAAATGAACCCTTATTACAATGCAATAAGGTGCATACAAATGTCCAAGTGAAGGAATCTGATCTGTTGTTGTCTGTACATATAAAGTAAAGGACACCGATGGAATAAAACACAAAATATAAATCCTATTTTTGGATAATATTGAAATCGCAGACACGATACCTCATACGGGGCCTGTGCATGGGCAATCTCCTTTTGTTCTGAAGAATTTTTTAACTTCTTACCTACCGACCTATGAACTTCGAATTTGGTGATAATGTTTATTATTACGTATATTTCACTAACTAATACCAATATATTGAAAAATCTGATTTTTCTTTGAAATTCCCCCATTTACCTTCACAACCAACTTGATTTTTGCGGTTTGGTACGGAACCCTAAATGTGCAAAGTCCGACACGCACTTGGCCGGTTTTATACGTGCTTGTAGGTACATTATTTTAATTAGTTTGTTTACAGTTATAGTTCTTGATAATGAATAACTAAAATTCTAATTAGTAAAAAAAAATACGATTGTTAACAAATCTTCTATCTCGCTTTGTTTGAGTGCTAATTACGCCATATTTAGTTAATGAGCCGCCATCTTTGAATTGTAGACTGCCATCACGCGCTGTTTAAACAAAGATTTTAATTGCCTTCAAATTAACAAAACCACTTGATGGCGTTTTTGGACGGATAGAGTTCGTTCTCTTTCTAGGGTAAACCACCCTATCGCTGGCACCCCTACAGACCTACAGTTATTTGCACTTTTGAGTTTATACGCTAAAAATAAGAACCATAGATTACGCAATAAAAAATTTTATAGCTTTTTTATAATTTTGTGAAAATTTATGTCTAATTACAATTTTTTTTTTTTTTTTTTTGCATGCTAGTGCATTTGAATATGATTTTCTGGGTATTTGTTTACGAATCTAGGGGTAGGCACTCTCTTAAAGTGCCAATAACTGATGGTAATCTTACTTACTGTAGGATTTGTACTTACTCAAATTATGTTATTGTAGACTTACCTTGCACTGTGAAATCCAAGGACTAAGGCACTACCTTTTTCGTAGTCGCACTAAACACCGGGTTTTAAAGATAACACAAAGCACTAGGTAATTATTATTATTTAGTAAATTTTAAGAAAGCTTACAGACTAATAACAATTTTGAATATCATGCGTAAGTAAGGACATTTGCTAACTACAAGCTTTCACATGTATATATCTACATAATTACGCGTTATTTGCGTTGACCAGTTACAGCGATTTACAACCATATATTAGGTATGCCAACTCGTGCAACCTCAAAATTAAAATTAATGTTGTCACCAAAATACTCCTTGTTTTAAAATCTTATGTGCGCTGGTTTGACTGGGATTACACCTAGACACAGATTACTAACTAGATAACTCAGAATAAGTACAATAAGTAGATATTTTGACAGATCTTTAAAAATACTTATATTGTTACGAATTTGTACCAAACTTAATAAACCTCTAAAATCAACTAACGAAGGTTCTTAGCATTATCTTTGCATCTTAGCTTTGTTCTCTCTGGTTTTTGATAACCGACCACAGAGCCATATTTTCGAGCATAAATATGCACAAAAAGATTCAGAAATATCACAAAAAGCTCCACAAAAAGATCAGAAACCGTAAACTCATCACCAAATACTTACCTAACTAATCCAGCTAGTTCTAACGACCTATCCCTTAAACCTCGCATTGTATGTACCTGCCTATATTGACACACATGTAAATACAATCACACACACACTTAAAACAAATAAATGAATCCGTCAATACTTACAATTAACAGAGTTACAATCAATCCAATAAGTAAACGCATTATGAACTAAATTATAACACTCTCCAAGTGGACAGATAAAAACTATCTGTTATCCACTGTGGAGTAAATTTAATTCGACAAGATTTATATAATTGTATATACAAATATAAAACAGCTGTGTAAATGTCATGTTGTTGGCTTATAGACTAATTTTCGTTCGATTTTTGGGTGTGACGTGGTAGCTAATTATTTAAAGATATTATTGGAACAAGACTATCACAATATGCCCAACCATTGCAACTCTTGAAGGCCAGAATCGATTGTGGTGATCACCAGAAAAGCGCCGAGGCAATGAGGCTCGGTGAGTCCGAAAAAAGAACAGGGCCCTCTTTCAGATTTCCAAAAATCACACTTAAGGTTGAACTAGTCGACGAAACTATTTTGTGCGCGGGGTTAAAATGATGCAATCCTATCCGACAACACGTGCGAAAGAAATAGATGCTGTGATGAGCAGTAAGAAGCTAGTTCGTGTACAAATTAGCACTTTTGCAAATTTGTATCGAAATGGATGATGATTTAGGACGAAAACGAGCGTGCGAAATTTTATAAACACACCTTAGGGAGTCTGGATATCATGAAAAAACAACTAAATGTATATTTATAAAATAACATTATTTACATTGTTGAATTACTAATCTATCCCTGTATGGGGGCCGTTTTGCAATTTTCTTTCGATGCTCATAGCTTACATTTTTTTTTTTTCCATACAGGTCTAGATAATGATGAGACAAATTGATATCATTTTTTATTTTGAACGTAAATCGTCAAACGGTGGAGTAATCTCTAGACTACGTTTGTATGGAAGAATTGTCGACTAGTGTAACCTTAACTCGTTCATCTTCGTTTGAGTGGTTGCGGGTTCACGCAAAATGACATAAATAAAGAAAGTAAAGAAGACATTGTGGGCTGACCAATAAGATGAATGTTAAAAAGTGTCCGAATCTGAAGACTGCCAACATTACTTTCTTTCTGAAACTTTTCAGCTATATTCTTGGTGGTCTAGCAGCAAGTCGCATTTGTTCAGCTATCAACTTTTCACACTGAATATGCTTGCTCAAAAACGCAGTCCCTAAGATCGCAAGTGAGAAGTGATTGCTGCTCTACCCCACCAGAAACTTCTGCTGCAGTATTCGATTTCCGATTCAGGCAGTGCCACTGGATTTTCCAGGAGTCTTTGTGGGCCCGGTTTGTAAACATTGGCTTGCCATTCCCAACTAGCAAAATGAGTAAATGTAAGTACTTAATCCCTACTCCTTTACGGAATAATTGGTCTTCAAATTGTATTGTAGGTAATGCCAACTTAATAATACAAAAGGCCTAAAATTTGTAACAGCGACCATTAACTCCGTTATAACAATATAAAATGACGTACTTATTTAATGCAAATAGCGACCGTGACAATATTGAAATTTAATTCTGTTTGCTATACTTATTGAGCGAGTAAGCGTACGTTTTACATTTAATACTTAGGTATTATTATTAAAGAACTTCTGCAAGCAACTTCGCACGCGTGTAAGTCGAAAATTATTCCAAGGAAACAAACTACCGGGATACAAAGTATGATATGGCCTAATCTAGGACATGGTCTACCCGTGTGCCAAGTTACATGAAAATCCGTTCAGCAGTTAAGACGTGAAAAGGTAACAAACTGACAAATAGAGTTGATTTTGTGAGTGTGAGGCCATAGACAAGTGACATTCTAATAACCTACCATGTACCAGAGAACCTAAACAAGTGTAGTTAGATATTAGCGATGGCGAATGTCGAAATGCCAAAAAGGGATTAACGTGACATTTGACATTCTCAAACATTTTTGACATTTTTCCAATCTCTAAACCACACTTTCATTAACCCATACGATATCGCGGCTGAGGGGTGGAGACCGCGGCGGGAGAGGAGTGCCGGTATTGCGAGCGCCGCTCTCCCTACCTTCCGCGGCCTGGACGGGGTCGCCACCGTCTGATGGCAGACGCGGTGGGGAGGAGAACTGTCGGTATAGCGTTAGCCACTCTCCCTATCCCCTGAGGCCGAAAAATGGTAGGTGGTGGGGCCATTGACCTTGACCCGTTACAAGAGGACCAAGGGTGCCATACACGGGGTCGTATGGCACCCATGTGCTGGTTTGGTCCCTGGGGTGGTCACGGCGCTCAGTGTGTTCTGGTGCGCCGGTGATGGGAGGGATACTCCCCAGAGGAGGGTCCGTAGACGGACAGCCGCGGCGGGTTCGCGGTGAGTGCTAACGCGTGCCCATGTTCCCGCCATAAGCGGCACAGGAGGACACCGTGGAGTTTTAGTGGGTTAGAGTCCCACATAACTGCGCTATCTCCTTGTGGTAGCGTAGTATGCATGAGCATTTAAAAAAAAAGATCCTCTGGTACCTACTTATACTCCATTTCAAATAAGACATTTAAACAATCCCTTTTTTCAATTTGTTCAATCGATTTTGAGTTCTATTCCGTAGACATAAGGATGTCATAAAAAGTATAAATCTGTTACCAATACCAACTGTTTACTACAGCTGCCATTTGTCATATCATCAACGCAATAGAAGTCAAAATTGGTTGAACTGGCTGTAAAAAGGGATTGATTACTTTTCTAATGCAATTTCAAATGGAATATAGGTACTTGTAGAGACATTAGTGCAGGAGCTAATCCGAGGCAGCACATCACCTAGCCTTTCCCTAACTAAGTCTGGGGCTTCCAATCTAACCTCATCATTATCAGCCTATAGCTGTCCACTGCTGGACATAGGCCTCTCCAATTACACGCCATTTGCTTCGATTTTCGGCAACTGTCATTCAGCTGCTACCAACCAACCTGCGAAGATCGTCACTCCACCTAGCCTGAGGGCGTCCTACCTTACGTTTTCCAGTTCGCGGTCTCCACTCAAGAACACGTCTACCCCAACGGTCATCGGTTCTACGACTTACATGGCAGGCCCATTGCCACTTCAGCTTAGTTATTCTGTGAGCTATGTCGACAACTTTGGTTCTCTGCCGGATCACCTCGTTTCGGATTCGTTGTCTTCGAGACTCCGAGCATAGCCCTTTCCATAGCTCGCTGAGCAACTTTGAACTGATGAAACAGCCGTATTGTGATTGTCCACGTCTCGGCAGCGTAGGTCATAACAGGTAGAGAACGCACTGGTTGAAGACTTTGGTCTTCAGGCTTTGTGGAATACGCGACAAGAAGACTTGTCGAAGTTTTCCAAACGCCGCCCAATCTGAACTCCATAACCCAGTTACTGAGAAGCACAGACTACCATAGGTCACCAAGAGCTTTGTTGTGTTCCTGTTTGAAGGGAACATGAGACATATCAGCTTTGTCTCATCATGATAACGCAACTGCGTTTCATAATCCAACAGGAGATTTAATCATTCAGGTATGGCTAATTTATTAAGGCGTATATATTTTCCAATGTTAAGGCAATTCTGGCCGTGCGCCCGCTCGGAGCCAGAATATCAATATTGGACCTCCTTTTGGACAGTTTTGTTTGCAAAATATTTTTTGATTTATACGAACGCTACTTCAGTTATGAAGAAATTCTAGCAATCAACTTTTATGTGTAAAAATATTTTTAAACATGCAAGCCGTTTTGGAGGAGTACCCAAAAGTAGCGAAAAAATGTTTGTTGTTTTTGTTTTAAGCAAAGCTATTGTTAGATACACGAAAAAACCATGTTTCTCAAATAATGTACATGAATCAATAATAAATATATATTTTTTTCAAACCTTTTAACCTAGCCGTTACTAAGGTGTATGCTTTAGAAAGTTACCGTTTTACGGCACTAAAGCGGTGGAAGGGCCTTAAGGTAGTCGACGGCACGAATTTTGTGCGAGTATGCTATCGCATCCGACAACACGTGCGAAAGAAATGCTGTGATGAGCAGTAAGAGCGTAAAAAGTGCCATATTTCATCACTAATTTTAACACATCTTTGAAGAAGGAACATTGCAAAACGGCCACCATACAGGGATAGATTTGTAGTTCAACAATGCAAATAATTTTATTTTGAAAATATACATTAAGTTATTTTTTCATGATATCCAGACTCCCAAAGGTCTGTTTATAAAATTTTCGTCCTAAATCTTCATCCATTTCGCTGCAAACTTGCAAAAGTACTAATTCGTACGCGAACTAGCTTCTTACTGCTCATCACAGCATCTATCTCTTTCGCACGTGTTTTTGGATGAGATAGCATATTATGCATTTTAACCCCGCGCACAAAATAGTTCGTGCCGTCGACTAGGGCATCCTTAAGTATAGTTATTTGTGAAGGCACTCGTCCGAGGTAGTACTCTTCATCATCACTAATCTGATACATGTGTATTCTTCATGGAGTTATAGAAAGAAGCTACAAATGTCATCTTATTTCTGCCAACAAAACCGTTTCTGCTGGGTACTCGTTTGAAGGGATAGTGTATGGGTAGTATAATAGTTTACTGGTAGGTATACCTATACTGGCACATGACATATTTCAGTTTCATAGTTGTCTCTGGGATGACAAAGCGTCTGTGACTCTTCTTGTATTGCCTTAGGGTAACTGCAATCAGTTAACCTATACCGAAAGTCAGAAGAAGTAAGAATTTTACAATGATCGACTAGTTTTTGTTAAGAACTAGATAATCGTATACAGTGGACTTCCGCGACCCTCACAAGGTCATCAGAGAGCACAGCGACCACAGCTCACTGTCGGGGCACAATGTGAGAGGCCTTCCAACGCTGCGGCCTTATGGCCATTCGTCTTGAGAGCAATATGCCTACTGCCATTTAAGTTTTGCAATTCTGCGGGCTCCGTCACATGACCGATGGTTGCGACGACGAATGGGGTAGGCATATGTCCAACAGTGACGTCTTTCAGCTCAAATGACGTTGCTGATAGAACGAATAATACGCCAGGAAACAGGTTTAGTATAGTGACTATAAAAATTCTACGTAAATTACTGAGCAGTTGTTCAAATAAGACATTTCTTTATGCAATATTAATAAATCTAGATACTGCACGACGATTCCGAATAAATGAAATTGCAGCGGTGGCCAGTTAGGCGTTGTCCTAATACCTACCTACAACGCGAATACGCGATTTCCGCGCGAATTAGCGATGCGACAATCGCGTGATCAGTTCGAACTACAAAATCTGCGACGCGATTCTATTAGGACACGTATTCAACATTAGTCGATTATAGATCGCGGCTTCGTACAACTAAAATTCGCGCGATCGTGCGATAATCGCGTTGTATTGTTGCAGCATTTTTGGTCTCGCACGGGGTTTTATTTTATTATTGTAATTTTTTTTGCGTGTCTCCTGTGCGGGTCACAAATAATATTTTTTTCTTTTCGGACAATGCCTTAAGCAGTCGCTACATGTACCTAATGGTATTCAACTACATGCTTTTAGACTGGACGTAGACACTGATATAGTTGAGAAAAGGCTGGCCAGAAGATTTGCAGTAAAAAAGGTAACAATATTTTAGGCATGTGTTGCATTCAATTTCAAAAGTTGGTCCAGTGAGTGGTCGAGTTCTGAACGTGCGATCCGCAGTCTGTCAGATAGTGTTTATTGTATTTTTCATCAAGAATCAGTAATAGAATGGTGTCTAGATTTAGGTTCGTCGCTCGCTACTGTCACATTTATAACAGTGGCAGAAGTGCGCGACAGCCAACGGTGTTCGGAAGCCACCACGTTTATATTGCTGTATAGATCAGAATGACATGTGAATCCCAAATAGCGGGACGTAATTGGATTGCCGATATGAAAGTATCTTCTTGTATGGCCCGCAGTGACCACAAGTGGCGGGTCGCGGACACTACTTTAGCTGCCAGTGGCCACCGGTGGCCCGTTTGCGCCAGGCGCGGATCCAGTATTTCAGTCAGGGCGGGGCAAATGGCTCTCTAGAGCTCCTCTCTCATTGAAAAAATGCTTTTGCTGCTTTTCGGATCGTATTAGCTCCTTGGTTTTTTTTTGGAGTACGGTTTTTTTTAATGCAATCTTAAAAACCACCGTAGGCAAGAGCGAGCGAAGAGGGCTCGAAAATATTAGGACTTCATTGATAGATATACTTCAAAAGTATCAGAATGAAGACAATTTCTGTTGTGAGCTCAAAAATCGATCATTCATAGGTACTACTAGTTTTGTCGACTCAATTGGCCCCTCTCCCTTATATCCGCGCCGGTTTGCGCCGAACCTTATGCCCGATTACAGCATAGTGGCATAGACAAGCAACTTTTGTTGCTTTGGGCAAAGAATACCTACCTACTAACTATTACTACGTAAAGACGCGACACTAACCCCCTCTCCGCCAAAAGGCAGTCAACCAGGTTCTACTGCCAGCCGTAGGTACTGCACGCACACGTTTGCACGTGTACTGTACACACATTATGCTTTTAATGTAGTAGTACTAGGCCATTCCGCGCGTACGGTTTTTTGTAGTGTCGGGTCTGCTTTGGGCATGCCACTTCACGTTGAATTGAAGATACAAGAACAATATTGAAGAAAAAGCACAGACTGTCTGTGGTGTCATAGTTAGGTAGGAGTTTGGTTTTAGCTGGTAAGGGTCCGTCACTGCTCAGACTCAAGACCGTCAACTTTAGGGTTGGACCTCATCTGGCAGCACGGAATCGCCTTTTTCCGTCGCCCTTTCTCTTTCTGTCGCTTAGAACTGCCATTCATTTTGTCCGTGATGCCGATCGCCTCGAGGATTCCGCCGCGTGCTATCGCATTATGCTTTCTGTCTCGGTCTAGCAAATGGCAGTTCTAAGCGACAGAAAGAGAAAGGGCGACGGAAAAAGGCGATTCCGTGCTGCCAGATGAGGTCCAACCCTTAGCGTCCATGAAGACGTCCCACTCACAGACATACATCTAACTATATGACGCGACTGTATGTACTTCGCGTGCCAAAAACGGAGTAAAGTTACGATCAATGATCGTAATCAGGCTTATTACGTATGAAACAGCAATTAACAATATTTGCGCAGAGATTGTACAATCATCGCGCGAATATCGCTTTACGTCAAAAAATTGGAAGGCATATTTTTGCGAAATAATTGCTCTTCAATCGCGAATCCGCATTATATATGAGCTATAGCCACACCATAATAATTTTACGACAGCACTGCTAACAATAAAAATCTATTAACTGAAATGTGCATTTATCGCAAGGTGATCGCGTTAATTTCGTATTACGTACAATTTTTGACAGCAGAGCGACAGCGATCGGCGAGCAAATGTGGCTGTCAAATTGCGATTACTTTTTCCCTTGTTGTTGGTCGATTGCCAATCGCTCGCTGATGGCTGAGTAGGTACAGAAGTTTTTGAGTTTTTGGCGGCTTTTTTCGTATGTTAGTTTGTGGCTACTTTAATTATCCGCAAATTAGAATAATAATATAAGAATAAATATTGAACAAATAACAAATTCCTAGTGAATATTGTAAATGTAAATGACAAATTGGTGTTGTTTTGAGTCTCTAATGTCTACGCAACTGGACTGTCTACGACGAGACACTGGAGCTGGTGCTCAATAAAACGAAGTTTCAACTTTAACTTTTAGGTATAATTTCATCAACAGAAGAAAACATTAGATACACTTCGTTCTATTATGAATTGATTATGTTTTTACTATAAATTACATATATATGTGCGGATCGATGTTTGTCCGTATTAGAATTCCTCTTGAATATGATAAAACCAAAAGTCAGGTAGATATTTTTCCTTAGCCGATTATTTTTCGAAGTACCGTCACTATGAGCGCCTGATCCAAAATATTTAGCAAACATACATGTATGCTAAACCATCAGGCGCAAACATCCTCCCCGGCGTTAAAGGCGTCCGGCCTTTAACTCTCACTCGATAAGGTGCTCCGTCGCAGGCAGAGGGCAGAGTCGCGTGAAAGGCCTCCGGTAAATTCCCTGTGTTGTTTGAACATCTGCGACCCGACATATTCCATCAGGACCAGGAAAGAGTTTGCTGATCCGGCCCGTACGCCAACACAATGGTGGTAGGTTGTCTTCCTGAAGCAGTACTAGATCGCCAACGTTCAGCGGAGAACAGTTGGTGCGCCATTTCGATTTTTGCTGCAGCTCAGCCAGGTACTCCCTCTGCCATCTCCTCCAAAAGTGCTGCCGGATTTGTTCAAGTCGTTGGTAGCGCTTCAGTTGAGTGGACGTGCAGTTTTCTAGGCTCGGTGAAGGCAGCGCAGTTAGCGGCCGTCCAAGCAGGAAGTGCCCTGGGGTGAGGAAAAGGAGGTCATTTGGAGACGTGGACATGGGGTAAAGTGGGCGGCTATTTAATATGGCTTCCACTTGTGCGAACAACGTGGATATCTCTTCAAAATTTAAATGCGTGTTGCCCATTACACGTCTTATATGATGTTTAGCGGATTTTACCCCGGCCTCCCAGATACCACCAAAGTGGGGAGCGTAAGCAGGTGAGAACAAAAATTTAATCTCTTCTTCGTTATAGAAATTTGCGATCGCTTGGCGGTTACATTTCAAAAAATTGCCAATTTCCTTGGCCGCGGCAACAAAATTGCGGCCGTTGTCACAGAAAATTTCAGCAGGCTTGCCCCGACGGGATATGAACCTACGCAGGGTAAGAATGAAAGAGTCTTTCGAAAGATCACTCACCGCTTCCAAGTGTACGCACTTGTATCTTAGGCAAACAAAAATGCATAAATAGCACTTTGTTACCCTTGATCCGTGACCCTTCCTATTTGAGACGTAAAAGGGTCCGGCAAAATCTACACCGACGCTACAAAATGGGAAATCCACCGTAACGCGCTGTGAGGGCAAGTGCCCCATTAAGGGTGTTAAAGTCTTACCCTGTACCTTTCTACATGTAATGCAGTTGCGCACAGTCCTCCTAGCGAGTTGTCGCCCATTGATAGGCCACACGAATTGCCTGACACAAGCAAGGAGAAGCTGTGGGCCAGCATGTAGTTTGTGTAAGTGTTCCCGCTCAAAAATTAGTGTTGTGAGATGGTGTGAGGAATGTAGTAGGATAGGGTGCTTGCTGTCAAATGGAGCATCCGAAGCATCCAGCCGACCTCCTACTCGTATCAACCCATTTGCGTCCATGAAAGGTGTGAGCGCTATGATGGGTGATTTTGTACTTATTGATTTTTCTTTAGTTAATAAAGCGTATTCCACAGGAAAGGATTCCTGTTGGGAGTTACGGCATAAAAGATGAAATGAATTTTGTAATTCTTCTAAATTAAGGGCGTCAAAGCGCCGAGAATTAGGATTGCGCAAATTATAAAAATATCTTAATGCATACGCATAATCTTGTTTTAACCTATTCAATTTGTTATACTTATGAAATGGAATGATTGAAGAACTATTATCTATCTCAGCAACAATGTTTGACTTTATTTCAGGGATTTCAAACTCATGTTTATTTGATAAGGTAGGCCAAGAAGATTCGCCTTGTAGTAAAAATTCGGGCCCTGACCACCACAGACTACGATCTATAAGCTCTTCGGGATAAACGCCGCGCGAGACGAGATCAGCAGGATTCTCAGAGGTAGGTACGTAACGCCAACAAGACACGTCTGACATTTCCAGTATTTCTGCTGTTCTATTAGCCACGAAGGCCTTTAATTTTCTAGAGCTAGTATGCAGCCAAGCAAGGACGACGCTGGAGTCGCACCAATACTGTTTACGTGCTACTGGGTGCCTTAAAGAATCGACAACGGTCTTGCAGAGCCGAACAGCTAGTAAGGCTGCACACAGCTCTAAACGAGGTATAGTACAGGCCTTGATTGGTGCCACCTTTGATTTGGAACACAAAAGGTTGACATGCACGCTACCTCCTTCATCAATGGACCTTATATAGACGCAAGCGCCATAAGCCTTTTGGGAGGCGTCGCTGAACATATGTAGCTCTGTAACAACAGGTGAGTTACACAGAACCTGTCTCGGCAGTGTAAATGTAGCTAGACAAGATAGATTTTTGGAAAACTTACTCCAAGCTCTTTCTATTTCCTCGGAAAGAGGTTCGTCCCAGCCAACCCTGTCAAGCCAAAGTTGCTGCATTATTAATTTAGGAATAATAATACAGGGGCTGACAAAACCGAGAGGGTCAAATATTTTAAACGATGTTGATAAAATATAGCGCTTCGTGATTTTGTCATTGACAGGGGGAATTTCGAAAGAATAATGTAGACTATCAGTTTTAGAGTTCCATCCTAAACCGAGAGCATTTGAGGACTCACTAATGATAAGCGTGTCTGTAGAGTTTTCGGAGCAAGCTTTAAGAACGCTAGACGAATTAGATTTATATTTTCGTAGATTAAAACACGCTGCTTTAAGGGCATCTGATACAGATTTTTGAATATGTAATAGTTCTTTCTCAGAGTTACAGCCCGTAATTAAATCGTCTACGTATAGATCATGTTGTATAATAGTTCTAATGAGTGGATCCTCGCACTCCTCACCCGATTGCCAAAGACACCTTGTACTCAAAAAACTTGCGCTTGTGAAACCATAAGTCACCGTATTTAAACGCAACGTCTTAAGGGGCTGGCGCTCGTCTTCTCTCCATAGAATAAGCTGAAGATTTCGATCTGACTCGTCTACTAATATTTGACGAAATAATTTTTCGACGTCTGCTGCTAAAAGATATTTGTAGAAACGAGCTCGAATTAATATGGAGAAAAGAGAGTCCTGAATTTGAGGTCCAACCATTTGTATGTCATTGACAGAGAGGCCTGAGGTCGTGCGAGCTGATCCATCGAAGACGACGCGAATTTTTGTTGATTCGCTATTTTCTTTGAACACTGGATGATGAGGTAAGAAATAGCATAAATTAGAATTTAAGTTATTTAGCGCTATTTCAGAGAGATGACCTAATTCTGCATATTCTCTGATAAACTCAATATATTGCGCCTTAACTTCAGGCTGTCTTCTAAATCGCCGTTCTAAATTATAAAACCTTTTCTTTGCCATTTTGTAGGAGTCACCGAGACAATCCGGTGAGTCAATAAGAGGTAACTTGACAGAAAATCTGCCGTTTCCTAGGCGGCGGGTGTGTTTCAAAAAATGCGTTTCACATGCCTGCTCGCTTTCGCTTAAATAAGATTTAGATGGGATTTCTTCAAGCTCCCAAAATTTGTTTAATTTTAATTCTACATTTTCATCATAAGGGAAATGGGTAAGTACATGATTGCATTTAATATCCTTAGGTTGTTTTTGTTGCAGGGGGCCGCCAATCAACCAGCCCAATTTTGAGCCGTGCAACTTAGGATAATTGGGACCTAAGGACCGCTGCTGACAACCTATAATGTTCCAAAATAAATCTGAGCCTATGAGAATATCTATGAGAGAAGGCTGGTAGAATTTAGGATCTGCTAAGATAATATCTTGAGGAATATTAAACGATCTAATATCGATTACCGCATTGGGGACTAAGGCTGTTAGTTCCTTCATAACATAAAAGTTAGAAATAACGTTGAATTGTGTATTTAATGATTTTAATTGGGCAATGCAATATTCAGTTATCGTACCTGCATCATTGTTGCCAAAACCGATTATCTTTGCAGCATTGATAGGGCAGTCCTCTAATGACAACCTTTGTTTCAGGTCTAGAGTTATGAAAGAGGATTGGCTGCCACAGTCAAGCAGGGCGCGTACCGTTTCTGATTTACTAGTCTTGGGATTGACTATTTCAATCAAGGCAGTACAAAGAAGAGCATGTTTGGTACCTTGATTGTTACAGTTAGCTAACGTCTCAGAGGGGCTGTCGGTACCAGTACTAGGTAAACTGTCAGTCTTACCGGTGGGAAGGTGCAACAAAGAATTGTGTCTCTTGTTGCATTCACTACAACGACCTGAACGACATCTAAAAGCAGGGTGACCCGACCTTAAACAATTAAGACACAATTTCAATTTAGTCGCCTCGGCTATACGCTCGCTTATGCTCCTTGCCTTGAACGATGGACAATCAAATATTTTATGATCAGAATTACAACATGGACAGAGGTAAGACGAGGATGATTGTGTTTGTGGTTGGTTACTACTGCTAATGTATGCATGTGCTTTAGGATGACGTATGTGGTCCGGTTTCTTCGAATGGCCTTCTGAACGCTGTTTTCCATGGTTAGGGTTAACGGCGTTATCTGACTTGCTGCGGTGCAAGGACTCAAGCACATTTGCACGATTGTTCAAAAATTTATAAAATTCCTTAAGTGTAGGGGTGTCTGTTGACAACGCGTTACGGTGTTCCTCCCATTTCACGAAGTTGTTATTGTCCAACTTGGAAGCGACTAAGTGAATGATAACGACATCCCAAGACTCAGTGGCTTGCCCTAAGTTGGAAAGGGCACGTAAATTTTTGGTCACATGGTCAACTAAGAAACGCAACGATTTCTCAGACTCCTTATTCACAGGATTTATGTTAAACAATTCGCTGAGATGATGACTTATCAGCAACCTTTTATTATCGTAACGTTCAAGCAATAGGTTCCAAGCTTCCCGATAATTATCAGCAGATACTTCTAGATTCGAAACGGTTCGTGCTGCTTCACCTTCTAAATAAGAAATTAAATAATGGAACTTGTTTACTGAACTAATTTTACTATTTTCATGTATTAAGGATCGGAACGTGTCACGAAAATCCATCCATCGAAAGTATGATCCGTCGAATTTAGATACCTGTATCAAAGGTAGCCTGAAACCCATTTCATTATAATCGGCAGCGCAATGAGATATATTGTGATGACTGCTCGAGTCGTGGACGCCTTCATCCCTACCGTGCAATTGTAACAACCCTTGAGCCGTTACAATATTGCTAATAAATTCCTTCTCAATATTTTCTCGTTCTTCGAGTTCATCCTTCAACACACTAGAATTAAAAATTTCAATTTGACTTTGTAAGTCATCGAACCTTAAAGATAAGGTTTCAAATTTACTAAGTTTAAGTACAAGTTCCGCCCTATGTGTTGCAGTAAAAGTGTCTAAACGCGATATTTTTTCTAAGTAATTTCTGAACCTTGTTACTTGGCCCTTGACGGAACTACGTCTAACAATTAATTCCGCCAAGTTCTTGGCATCATCACCTAAACCCATTATGACCGTTTATTTCAAACAAAATTCTCACGAAGAAGAAATTAAACTCAAATAAGTAGGTAGGCAAGTAAATTTGAAACGAACTCAGGAAAAACTAACGTTAATATTAACCAAATAAAATAATTAATAAAAGAATACGCTCACGCCCCTGGTTGGTGGTCTCTGCCGCACGGGAAGCCGAAGTCGCAGGCACCGGTCTTAGGCTGTACAGACGTTGCGCGCTGCGGCAACGCGACGCTTAGCGATGCACGGGAGACTTGGGCGAATCTGAAATGTTCGGCGAAATAATCACTAAACAGAAATAAATGGGCAGGATAGCCTGTGGAAATAAATTCCTAAAAGAAAATAAAGTTTTTAATGACTTCGGGTACCTATGTAGGTACCTACTTTGAGATATTAAATGTAGGTACTTATAAATCCGCTTGGAAATTCACCCAAAACGGTGCAAAAATTTAAATATCCAGGCGTAGATCGCCTTAGGAATTTTATTGTCACTGATACTAAATAATAGCGGACTTAAGGAAACGTATAAAAAAACATCATTCAAGAAAGTATGACGCAATACTGTAACCTTGACAAAGGTGAAACAATAAAAAATATGAAATTGCACAGGTGAAAAAACCATACAGAAATTGGATAAGGACGTAGGCTACGTGGTTTCAACGGAAGTTTAGGAATTAAGGAAAGGCACTTAGCTGCAGAAATCCTGCTGCGCTGCGGTGTGACGCTGTATTTAGCATCAATGTCCGGCGGTGCTAAGTACTGCCTATGTTCTTCCGATGTACGTGCTTCTCCCAAGGGCTGGATGCGGCGCGGTGCTGACCGACTGATAGCTGCGGCGCGGTGCTGGCCAACTTCTGCTAGACCTTGGTACTCCGAGTTCCTTGCCAATTCTGTCCTGTCACGGTCGCCAATTATGTCTACGACGAGACACTGGAGCTGGTGCTCAATAAAACGAAGTTTCAACTTTAACTTTTAGGTATAATTTCATCAACAGAAGAAAACATTAGATACACTTCGTTCTATTATGAATTGATTATGTTTTTACTATAAATTACATATATATGTGCGGATCGATGTTTGTCCGTATTAGAATTCCTCTTGAATATGATAAAACCAAAAGTCAGGTAGATATTTTTCCTTAGCCGATTATTTTTCGAAGTACCGTCACTATGAGCGCCTGATCCAAAATATTTAGCAAACATACATGTATGCTAAACCATCAGGCGCAAACATGGACTATTTGTTGAATCATTGAAACAGAAGTGATCACGGTAAAGTGGAGGATTTTTTTATATACAGTATAAAAAAATCTGTGTTGGCTACCTCAGCGAAGCTTATATGTTTACTACTAAATGCTTACAAACACATGAGAATGTGATAAGTCTGCAATAAGTATCTTCTAATAAATATTTTTTTTATATGGCAAACACCGATGTCGACTAATCTGCCAATGTCTAAATTAAATTTGAAAAATCTTTTTTATGTTTCATAGCTCAAATACGAGATAATGTAGTCTACTAAGTGATGTTCTAATGCGTTATCGATTCAATTTTTAAAACAATCGACAATTCGAAGAAATTTTAATTGATTTTACACATTGACATACATGTAAATGTACCTATTTTTCTGTTTCTTCTTCTTGTTTGTATATTATGTCACATCACATCATCAGCCTATTAATGTTCCCACTGCTGGGACACAGGCCTCCTCTCTGTGAGAGGGAATGGGCCGTAATCCACCACGCGGGCCCAGTGCGGGTTGGTGGATGTCACATATCTTCGAATTTTTGGTTCTAGGACATGCCGGTTTCCTCACGATGTTTTCCTTCACCGTTTTTGAGAGCAGTGGTGAAGAAATAATTTACACAAAGTAAAGCGCCTGCTTTGGGCTCGAACCCACAACCTACAACTTGTAAGTCGCGGGCGATACCACTGGGCCACCACTGCTCTCATTACTGCTCTGATATTATGTGTGTGTGCATAAATGGTTAAATAAATAATAAATAAATAAAATGCAAATATCTAATTTTCACTGCCATATGTACTAAACACAAATTCTTTACATCTGCGAATATTAATTTATCGGAATATTGGAGCTAAATAGTAATCAAATTGACTATTATAAAAACAGTGTAAAAAAACAGCCTCCACGAAGTGTTGCTCTTTCATATGCTGGTTAATTCATCAAACGATACATTTTATAAATCATCGGACAGATAAAATAGCTTCTGTTAAAAGTGACTGTCAAAAAAAAAGACTTGGCTAAAAGGCCTCAGTAGCCAGGTCACTAAATTGATCGCGCAATAATTGTACAATTATTGCTGTTCCTTACGTAATAAGCCCCCGAGCTTTTCATTTAGCATTATCGGCACCGGAAATTCACCGAAATCTAGAAAAATGCCTTTTTATGAATATGGCAAAGCTGAGCGAGCTGTAAAGAACGTATAAAAAAAATAGGCCGAGGCATTGGTAATGTTTTCTTTCATTGGTAAGTAAATTAGTTTTTAAACTGTTTGTGAAAAACTGGCACGCTTGGTTTTCATACAGATGGACGGACTTGCGTTATCTAGTTAGATTTATGTCTGTGGTCCCACTCCTGTTCTGTTCTTGTGTTATCTGGGAATCCACAGAGGAAACGTAAGATGCTTCCAACGACCAGGGTGCTGTGAAACAGCTTGGAGGAGCTCTATGTCCAGCAGTGGACTGGGAAAAGCTGAATTGGTTGATATCATGACGATTGTGGATGTATTTACACTTCTCCCCACTTCTTCGGGGAACATGGGAGTGATATTAAAAAGGTACTTGTTAAAAGAAAACAACAAAACGTACATTTTAAAATAATTTATTTCTTTAATACACTTTGGTACATGCCTATAGGTACACATTTATGTATTTTAAATTTGTATTAATCTTTGATTAAATATCAACAACCTTTTAACGTTTTTCTATTGCAATTGTCAACTTATGTAAACTCATTACCCTCCTTTTGGGCTCTGCCAAAGTCGGGTACAGGTTTCTAATATGTCGCCAGTCGATGTGGCGACATTTGTGGGAGGTATATGTCCATCAGTGGACGTCTTTTGGCTGAATTATGACAATTCTAATATTTCTCTATAGATAGAATAATTTTGCCGCATCGCAAATTCTGCGTTCTTTTTTAGTGATCGTCATATAAATTTTTACAATTTATTTTCTCTTGGTTTTTTACATAAATTGACAAAAGCAATTATCTTTATTCCTCTACAATAATATATCGACAGTCATTATAAGAATCTGACAGCAATAGTAATGGTCTAATTCACATCTCGAAAAAAAAAAAAACTGTTTTTGTGAACAGTGAAAATAATGGCCCTTATTACATGGAACTTAGATGCTTCCTCACTCCTCACCGGTAGGCTTATTACGTATGAAACAGCAATCAGCAATAATCGCGCAACGGTCGCGCGATCCATCGCTATATGCCATAAACATCGGGATTATGTAATCAATTATTTGCTAATCGCTCGCTGTTTGTCAAATGCAATTATTTCGAAAAGAACCACCAAAGTCTAGTCGCTTTCGTTTCTGTACAGACATCCGGTACAGATTCTTTACAATACATCAGTACAGAAACGAAAATGCACTGACCCGCAGGCTTATTAGGTAAGAAACAGCAATCATCGCGCGATCAAACGCTTTATGTCATAAAAGTCGGAATTACCTACAGTGGTATGGTACGTCCTACACAATCGTTTGCTAATAGCTCGCTGTTTGTCAAACTCAATTATTTCAAAAAAAAAAACCGGCATATACTCTAAAACTTCTGAATTGAATAGCAATTATTGTGCAAAAATCGCTATCGTTTTGCTCTTGCAAGATACGTTATAAGCCTGCCGGTCAGGAAGGCCCCAACAGATTCAAATCAAATATTCTAAATTCATTTAACCTTCATAGCTGCACAACTCGGCGTAGTCATTGACCCTTCAGACTGTCCTTAGTCACAGATATAAATCTAACTAGATGACGCGATTGTATGTACTTCGCGTGCCAATAAACGGAGTAAAGTTACGATCAATGATCGTAATCTGAGCTTTTCATTTAGTATTAACGGCACCGGAAATCCACCGAAATCTAGAAAAACGCCTTTCTAAGCCACATTGAGCTGTAAAGAATATATAGAAAAATTGGCCGAGGCATTGGAAATGTTTTCTCTCATTGTTAAGTAAATTTGTTTTTAAATTGTGTTTGAAAAAGTGGCACGCTTGGTTTCATATGGATGGATGCGTTATCTAGTTAGATTTATGTCTGTGGTCATAGTAGTTTGAAATTTGAGACAGGAAACGACACTCTTGCGGAGTTTCGCTGTTTAATTTATTTAAATGAAAAAGAAATGTATAATAATGTTACACTGATATAACAAATACGAAAGTGTTTGTTGGTGTGTCCTTCTGCCCAGATAGACGGACAGGACATTATTAGGGTTCCGTTACGTCTATATGGCGGAACCCTACGGAACGGACGGACGGAACCCTAAATTGTGACTTAGACCATTCTAACTTGTCTTAACAAGCCCTTTTAAAACACTACTGGCCTATCCCATATTTAATCAACGATTCAAAGATATGATGCAATAATTAACTTGATTTACATAAAAACTACGCACGACCAAAAAATTTTCTAAAAATAAGACAAAAAATGCTTTTTGAGACAATATCCGATTTCTGAAACGAATCATTTGTTAAGCATTTGCCCGAATTTTTCGACCTTAATAAAATTTTGTTCTTCAATTTCCGATAATAGGTAGAAATATTTGGGCGTATGTGGAACAAATAAAAAAAAATATCGCATCCTCACAAATTAAACGCAAAATCAATTGACACTAATGGTGGCTGTTGAAAAAAAAAAGTTGTTGAAATTCGTCCCAGAAACCGGGTTAAAATTTTTTAAAAATAAATTCAGCTAAGCGTAATGAGTGCACATTTTTTTTCTGTGCATTTTGACAATTCGAGTTTTGTGCTTTAATGTGTCTGAGTTACTTAAGTATCGGATTTTAATCTTAAAATAGAAACGAGATTTTATTTTTGTATTTAAAATTAATTTTATAACAATTATAATATTTACTATAATCCATTTGCGATAACTTTAGACGTTAAAGTAAGTCCATTTTACAGCCCGTTCAACCGATTTTGACTTCTATTGCGTTGTTGATATGACAAATGGTAGCTGTATTAAACAGTTGGTTTTGGTCACAGCTTTATGCTTTTTATGTCATCCTCAAGTTTACGGGATAGAACTCAAAATCGGTTGAACGGACTGTAAAAAGATTTGTACAAATTTATAATGTCATTTCAAATGAAGTATAGAAGTTGTAAATAGCACTGATCAAGATTTTTTTTATAATACGTGTTGTGAATACCCAATCCGCTTTGAGCAAGCGTGGTGATCATTAATCACCGTGACTTCTCTGTATGAGAAGATGCATTAGCCCAGCAGTGGGACACTTACATACTGGTCTTATTATTAATGTGAATATGTCTTTTCTTTAAGTTATGCAACAGCACCACAGACATAAATCTAACTAGATGACGCGATTGTATGTACTTCGCGTGCCAAAAAACGGTCTAAAGTTACGACCAATGGTCGTAATCTGAGCTTTTCATTTAGCATTTTCGGCGCCGGAAATCCACCGAAATCCAGAAAAAAATCTTTTTATGCCATATTGAGCTGTAAAGAATGTATAGAACAAATTTGGCCGAGGCATTGGAAATGTTTTCTTTCATTGGTAAGTAAGTTTGTGAAAAAGTGGCACGCTTGGTTTTCATACAGATGGAGGGACTTGCGTTATCTAGTTAGATTTATGTCTGTGAACAGCACGTTTGAAACTGAACGCATTTGTAGGTTTTTCGTCTTATTTGGGATATATTTTAAGTCCTTTTGGTGGAAACTCCACCACTCCAGTCGAATCAATATATTATATATATATATAATAAATAACGAGCGACAACATTCAATTTCATGACAGGGAAGCTGATTCGAGTGATTTCCTCCACTGGCTTAGAACATAGGAGTAAAAAATTTTTTTTTTTTACCTGATTTCTTGTTCTTTTTTTAAATTGCACAATATATTTTTTGATCAGTGCATTTTTAACAACTTTTCCAGAACCATACAGTCTATCCTAAGAAAAACACAGGATTTTGTGCAACTTAACAGTTTTCTGTGCATTATATTAACAGATACTTTGAGATTTGTGCAACTGTGTGCACTCGGGCTTAACAACGAAATTTACAGCTAATAAGAAAAAAAACATATTAAAAAAATAAATTTCTAATAAAAATTATAATAACTTTGGTATTTTTTTTGTCGTAATCATTAAAAATAGAGAGAATTCTGAATTATTTATAAAACTATCCAGTACTGTGGTTTGGGAGCACATTGAATACCATTTTCGAGATATCGCAAAACAAAGTTTGTTATCGAATTGAAATATTCGAGTGTACCATATTCAAAATTTGCAACTATGTATATGCTTGGCTATATGAAAATTAACCTTTTTGATAAACAAATATTGTTCATATTGGCAAAGCAAAGGCAAAAAGTATGAAAAATCGACCTGATTGGTCGATTTTTCATACTTTTTGCATTGGCGAATTCATTACGCAATTAGGCTACAGGAATATTGACTTGTTTTTTTTGATAAATTGGTTAATACCGCATAGATAAAAAAGCGATGGATATGTCAACCGAGCCTCTCGTAACAACTGATTTTAAAGCCAGCTAAGATTTTTAAACCCTAGAGGGTAAAAAGTCACTGTGGTTAATTATGCTCTTAGTTCTCAAACCACAGTACTAGATTATTTTTGACTTATTTCTTCCTAATTAAATACATGTTTGCTAACATCAATGGCATTACACTGAGGGCGAAACATTTGAATAAAAACATTACCCTTCTTTTGGTTGTAGTCGGGTAAAATTAATATAAAGGTAGACTAGATTGTGGAAGAATAAGAGTTGAGATTTGTATGAAATTAGGAGGCCCTACGTCCAGCAGTGGGCAAAAACGCATTTGGTATTTTTTTAAATCAGTGGGTAGTCGAATATTTTTTTTGGGTTGTCTTTGGTCCGGCATCATATAGCAAAAAAAGAAAATAAGTTGCTATTTTTTTTTTATCTCTTTATAACGAAATAAATATAGCCTTCTTCGTGGTTTTTTAGGTACTTAAGTACGTTCTGCCTAAACTAGGCATTCAGCCCCCACTACACATTCGATTCTGACTACAAACTTTTTACCAAGGTATGTACAATTCTCAAATAACACATACATATAGTTGTCGGCACGTAACTTGGCTAGAGTCGTTAGATGCGCACGAGTCGTTTTTAGGTCTCTTTTTTTGGTGGTCTTTTTTTTTATCTCTTTATAACGAAATAAATATAGCCTTCTTCGTGGTTTTTTAGGTACTTAAGTACGTTCTGCCTAAACTAGGCATTCAGCCCCCACTACACATTCGATTCTGACTACAAACTTTTTACCAAGGTATGTACAATTCTCAAATAACACATACATATAGTTGTCGGCACGTAACTTGGCTAGAGTCGTTAGATGCGCACGAGTCGTTTTTAGGTCTCTTTGGTTACCAAGCGGGACGCGGGAGACGTTTAGCACCGTTCCTCACGCGCGATTGGTTGGTCAGTTGACACAAGGATCGACTGAAAAATCGCGTCGCGTTCACGTTCCGTTCGCTCTATAAGGTGGTTGTTTAGTTCGCGCGAACTTACCCCCACTACGAAAAAACCTTGCCAAGTTACATGCCGAGAACTATACAGAAAGCTTCTTGTATCTTTTGTACTAAAATTAAAGTAATTTTCAAATGTTTTCGACCTCAGTGTAATTATACTTAGCCTAGTATTAAACATACGACAATATAATTACGATTTCAATAAAGATGGGCCCAAAAGGAGAGTAAAATCTGCTTTCAAAACTACGCCTCTTTTGTGATTAGTTGAATAATATAATATTTTTCAATTTTATAAACAAGCCTTTTTTATTAAAAAAATATTACTTATTCAGTTGCAAGATTTGACCCGAACACACTTACATACATACAAGCCTTTATTTAAATTGCAATTTATGTATGTATGTAAGTAAAAAGTGTGTTTGGGTCAAATCTTGCAACTGAATTTTAAAGCAGTTACCCGCCACCGATTAAGATAAAACTTTGCATACGCGTTTAGTTTGGATGACAAAGCATGGTTAGCTAAATGCCGTTATTCTAAATCCAATATGGCGGATGGCTCAAGATGGCGGACTAGTTATTTTTTGTGCACTGCCATGATAGGGGTATCAAATGAATGCCTATACGAGAAAACATATCGAATCGTATCGTAATCGTATCGTCGTCTGGTCGAAGCTAAAATCTTAATATACCACAAATATATAACAATACCGTTGAAGGAAGCGACTGTTACCTACTTTATATAGAGGATTTTATACAAGAGAAGATAAGTAATTTGAAAGATACTGGTGCCTTTTTTTAACCTTCAATTATTTTAATAATAACAATAATTCACTTATTATTTGTACATCAAACAGGATCTAATAATCCTATAGGTTTTATTTGTCCGGTTTAAGATTACGACTGTAAACTTTCCCCCTTTTAGATGAGACCTGATACATCTCTGCTGAACCCTTTTTTTAGATCGCTTTTGATCCCTATATCACGCTCACCTTATGGAAAGCGATGATGTGGTCGAATTTTTCCGGAATTTCTTAATTCTGAAATTCCGTAAAAAAAAACTGATATTTCAATTCCGGAATTGAGAGGAGTAATATCGGAATTCCGATATTATGTTTTCATATTATAATAAATTTTTGATATTTTGATTATTATTTTTTCAGAACGAAACCAAACTAGTTTGTTGAACTTTCCACTTTAATGCACGTGATAGGTACGTGATGACGAACTACGATTCAAATATCGCATGTTTTTTATTGATATTACTAATGTTTAATTATATTGTGTGATAAATAAGTCTTGATGATTTTACGGTTTAAAATGTTTAATTCGAGTAATCAGGGAGAAAGATGACCAAAAAAGTTACAAAAAATGATTAAAAGACTGATATAATTATAAATCTTTTCTGATTCAAAACAAACTTTATAAGTTGGCAGTTCCGGAATTCCGTCATCAGATCTCCAGTATCGGAACTCAGTTCCGGAATTGAAAACCTTGCGATATTGCATGCCCTAGTCGACTGTTTAGCACGCTTGCCTAGAAGTAACCTATTCAATCTTGACTTTAAGACCCCCAGGTTGTAGCTATCAGGAAACAGACTCCGGCAGGGAATTCTACTCCTTAGCTTATACGAATAAAACTCAAAATGTTCATAGAGAAAATGGTCTAATGTTACATATAATTTTTCCAAAAAATAACGACTGGTCGTTTAGTTGTGATTCTCATTTTAAAATCAGCTTCCGAGGGGTATCTGCGACTTAACGTGCTTTCCAAGGCACGGAGTGGATGATATAAGAATAATTGTATTAACTTCTCTTGTATTAAACCTTTTCACATTAAATTCCATTATCTTCTAGAATCTAAACACAACTATATAATAATAATAAGACGTATCTATTTACAACAGTATTATTCAATTTTTAAAACTTGAATTTTATCTTTTTAAAACACAAAAAAACGGGCAGTATCTTTTTTTAAACAGTCTTGTTTTTGTCAACTTATTTTTTTAAAGAAATACTTTGGCTGCGATAGTCTCTGTGGGATAAATTTAAAGAAAAATATTGTTCCTTGATAAGTTTTTTTTTAGGTTTTCGAGATTTGTAACTGATTGATTTTTTTATAGAAAACTGAATACGGTTATGATGATAAATAGTATCCAACATTTGCGTAATCTTTTTCCAACCATGGTGGTGTCGGTAGTTTACTGATTTTTTTTTTTTGTCCTTCAGTTATATTAATAAAAAATAGTGGACACGTATTTTTCTTTTGACACGTAAAGATAAAGTGACGACGATATAATGCGTTGAAATATCGTGAAACGTCACGCCGCTAGTACACTTTATACTGCCTTAGTGACGTCACAAGCCCCCACTCCTAAACTTTGATGCGATTTAACTTTGTAATTTTTTATTGATTTGGTAAAGCAAAAAATACGTGTCCAATATTATTTGATAATCTCACTGACGAATTTAATAGATTTATCATTTATCTACCCAGGCAACATCCCTATTAGCCATATACAGAATCAAATTAAATTGACTGGTGAAATTCATGATAAAACAAAAAAAAAAACTGTACTCGTCCGCCCGATGTTTACCTCAAAGACTTTTGGTACTAAAAAGCTGTACACATGTTATTATGAAAACTTCATAATATTCACCTACTAATATAAAATTTTGTTTTCCTATTCCGGGGAAGGCAGAGGCAGTGGTGTCTCGTCCCATACAAAGAAACCGTGCCGACTTTCTCTACTGATTAATCTGATTATTTTTTGTATATCGAACGCGTTCGGTTTCGTTCCATTCCACGGATACAGATGGTGATCTATCTATTGCCGTGGAACGGAACCGAACGCGATCGATTTACAAAAAACAATCGGAATAACCAGATGAAAAACGCTAGTTACGTCGGCACGGTTTCTTTGTATGGGATGAGGCATCTGTATGCTAGTATTATGTCATCTGTGGCAGAGGAGATTCTATCGCCAAGAGGAGCCTGAAATTGAACTCGAAATCAAAATCCAAGATGGCGCCACCGAAAATTTCCATATTTTTCGGGGTCGCTCATAACGAATATGGGCTCGTAATCTTGTATCTTTTTCGTATGAGAATGTAGTGGCAGTTTTAACTAAGCCGCCTCTGGGAACCCCACAGGCTTGTGACTTGGCTATTTCAGACTTACTGTAACTATATAAGTCCAGGTTTCCTCACGATGTTTTCCTTCACCGTTGCTTGTGATGTCCAAGATATACTTAGAAAGTACACATGAATTTGAAAAAGTTACATTGGTACAGGTATTTGCACGGATTAAGAGCGCTCGGCGAAAGTGTTGGGGTGATTTGCGCATGTCACGCATAAAATGACTAAGAGCGATTTGAACTAATTATTCGTTTGTACGTAGTTTAAATTTTGTGAATAATGGATATTTAAATAGCTAATTTTAACACAGTGTGGTTTAGGCACATTAGCCCTTCATCATATTAATTAATAATATGTCACTAAATTTAATAGATTTTCTATGCAATGAAATATTCGCTCCTGTTGTTGAATTTTTGACCAGTTTTAAATCATCAACGACTTCATCTGATTCTTTTTTTATTATAAAACAATTCACATCGTAAATCATTTTTCGTGCTTGCCTCGTTAACACTTTTTTTTTCGGCATCTTTCATCGGCAACGAAATTATGTTAAATAAGAAGTTCGAAACTTCTTATTTAACACAACAATGCGCGACTGTACCTAGGGAACACGAGATTTGTGAGCGCGTCAAGAGGGAGTAAGGACGACTGATTGACTAATAAGACGCCGGCGCCGGCCGCTTCCCCCGTTGCACCTCACGCCCCCCGCCACTCAGACCCAAAAATCGACTTCTGCACATTCAAGGTTTAATCCGCGCCTATACCTGTACTTGCCCGGATTTCAACCCACGATCTCAAGCACGAGAGGCGAGGTCTTAGCCACTGGGGCACCATAATTAAACTTGAAGATGGCACTAACGAAAATTTGTCTTCATTTTCGGCATTTTTATGTTTTTTTTTTCACCAGCTTATTTAATTCAACCCTGCATATTAGCTTTCAGAGACATTTAAGTTGATGCTTTATTTTCTCGCCTAAAAACCAGTTGCAATCTCCAGATTTTGTAAAGGAACAATTGTTTAAACCTATACTTAACATAATATTAATTATTGCAGTTAGAGCATGCAATGACAATTGCCTGTCTTTTAATATCATTGGTTATACTAACGAAAATTCTATAGCCTCCTTGCAACTGTGTGGACATTCAGCCTATTCTATTCCCACTGCTGGGTCTAAGGCCTCCTCTCTTTGAGACTGGGATGTACTCTATCATGTGGACACATTGGTTTTTTTTTATTGACTCGCACACTGTTCCGTTGTTGTTGAATTAGGTATTTTACCTATGTTTGCAATATTTGTAACTATGTGAGAACCATGTTCCTATTTTTCAAATGAATGAGTTTTCCTGTTAATGCTTTTAATACTTTATACCTGTACGTATAGTATGTAATGCTATTCTGGGTGCATCGTCCTCACTTATATGAATATTGTAAAACACTGCCACAGTGGGAACTCTCTCTCTAAAGAACAAACTCCTAATTCAGACAGGCAACTGTGATTGCTTTACAATTTCCAACACCGCACCGTAGTCAAATCACATTTATTTTTACATCATTTAAATATTTATGAAGTATTTTACATAGTTTATTAAAGTAATTTTGTTTTATAGAGAGCTAGTGAAGACTTGTATGATAATGTTTAAATTATATTTTATTCAACTACCCCCTTATTTATTTTTGAGTATGTTTAGTTTTGAACAGTAGGCAAATTATCTTAAGCTTTGATCTCTTGATCGGATCGCACAACGCACACATGATCCTTCTGACCGCCGACGCATACTGCGACGGGACAAAAGGCACGGTTGGGGCAGTTTTTCGAGCACGGTTTTCATAGTCATCTGCCTAGCCTTTTCCCAATTGTTGTTGGGGTCGGCTTCCAGTCTTACCAGATTCAGCTAAGTACCAGTGTTTTACATGGAGCGACTGCCTATCTGACCTCCACAACCCAGTAACTGGGTAACACCATACCCCTTGGCAAGACTGGTGTCAGATCTCAAGCTTCTGACTACCCGTTACGGCTGTCAAAGATCTTCAAATGACAGCCGGGACCAACGGCTTAACGTGCTTGCCGAGGCACGCAGGAAACTCAGTAAGTTGAAATGGTCACCCATCCACGGACCGACCTCGTCAAGCGTTGCTTAACCTTGAAGATCGACCTGTGCGGCTGTTATTATTTAGCCACAAGCTCCTCCTTTCCGAGCACGGTTTTCATCGCTTAATTTTCATAAAAAAAAAACTGAAATTGCCTCTGTTCATAGGAATTTCTTAGTAGCAGATACTGAATTTGAACATAGTAGTCACAACGGATCTCGGAGCAATCAACTTCAGAGACACAAAGATCCGCCTTGGCCCTGCGCAGTAGCTATTTTTGTGTCGATGTTGAAGTAGAAGACAACATTGTAAACCAGGCTGTTCGATTGTGGAATGAGTTCCCGATGACAGTAAGACAAGTCACTAGCATCTTTTAAAATTCTTGTTAAGAACCATTTCCTTTCTCTTTAATGCTTTTCTGTTTCTATCTAATTTATTCTATCATTGTTCAACCCTTCTTTGAAATTTTGTAACATGTAATATATATACTTACTTATATATATGTATGTAAGTTTGTGTATAGTATTTTATATAGCTATATAAATTCCATAGGGAAATACTGACAGCTGTTCTGTTATTATTGTGCCAATGCGAGATTCAATTCACATATTTTGATAAATAAGAGGGTAGATTTAAAAAAATTACGTACTTTTGCTTTTATAATTACTGTAATATTATTTTACCGTCTTTTTGGTCATGAAATAGGCAGAAGGAACTCTATCTAAAAACTCGATTAATTTCATTTCCAATTATTCCTGTTACTAAAATCCTCATTTTTTTAAATCATATTTATCCAATTTAGCCTTTCTTAAAAATAAAACACACATACATTTTTGAGTCTATGGTATCCAGTTTAGCCTTTCTTAAAAAAAGCCTCATATTTTTTTTAATCTACGGTATCCAGTTTAGTCTTTCTTTGTTAGTCTTCAAATATACCATGATGGATTTTGACTTACATACAGTCAACCGCACATTAGTGGTTACAATTAAGACAATGACAGCGTCTTTTTGCCGTAGCAATAAAGGGGATATTCGTAGTGCGAGTGTAACTACTGTTTTCTGTTGACTGTACTATGGAAAACAGTCCATCAATCCTTAATTAATATTAAAAATGCGAAAGTGTTTGGTTGTTACCTTTTTACGGCTAAACGGCTGGACCGATTTAGATTAAATTTGGTATGGAGATAGTTTTAGAGCCTGGGAAAGACATAAGTTAGCTTTTATTCCTGGCAGTCTTCCCTTTGGATGATAATACACTAATTACGCGGGCGAAGCTGGTTTTTAGGGTTCCGTACCCAAAGTGTAAAAACGGGACCCTATTACTAAGACTCCGCGGTCCATCTGTCTGTCTGTCACCAAGCTGTATCTCATGAGCCGTGATAGCTAGACAGTTGAAATTTTCACAGATGATGTATTTCTGTTGCCGCTATAACAACAAATACTAAAAACAGAATACAATAAATATTTATTTAATATTAAGTGGGGCTCCCATACAACAAACGTGACCTTTTTGCCGTTTTTTGCGATAATGGTACGGAACCCTTCGTGCGCGAGTTCGACTCGCACTTGGCCAGTTTTTATTATGTCTGGCTTCGGTGATATTATCCCAATAGACAATTTTGATGAAATATCGAGTTTCTAGACGGAAATCAAAGCCCAAAAGATTTGACTGTTTTAAATCGACTTCTAAGTATATATAATTATATTAAAGTTATATGCTTTTTCTAATACACATATTAAGCTAAGTTAAAGTCTATTTAAGGAATATGTTGATAGGAATAATGTTATACTGAGCAAAAAGAGATGGTTTTTGGGGTTTCGTACCCAAAGGGTAAAAACGGGACCCTATTACTAAGACTCCGCGGTCCGTCTGTCTGTCTGTCACCAGGCTGTATCTCATGAACCGTGATAGCTAGACAGTTGAAATTTTCACAGATGATGTATTTCTATTGCCGCTATAACAACAAATACTAAAAACAGAATACAATAAATATTTAAGTGGGGCTCCCATACAACAAACGTGATATTTTTGCAATAATGGTACGGAACCCTTCGTGCGCGATACCGACTCGCACTTGGCCGGTTTTTTATTTTATTTTGTTCGATTAACACCCGGTTTCTCTCTAAAAACAAAAATTATAGTTCTTATCATGTGGAGGGGCCGAGAAATAACTCGAACACTTCGACCCATTGGGTTTATTGTGGTCCCCTAGATAACCTACTTCTCCCTAATCTCGTTGAAAACTCTATTCATGAGTTTTACAACGAGACTAGGAGATATGAGCCTATAGTCTTCTGGTTTTGGATATCCAACCCCTAGGAGACTCATTCTCTTACCAGCTAGTGCATCGCATGTGCACAGAAGGTACAGAAGGTTCCGTGATCATTGCAGTTAGAAATGATGTGACAAATTATTGAGAACTAGCTGTCCCACGCGGCTTCGCTCCAGTCAACTGGCTACCTACTTACGCATCCACCCTACCTACCCTACATACATGATTGTTGCGTAACTTAAACCGTTTTAAAAAGGAATAATTTTACCCGTTTTTGCAACATTTTTAATTTATGCTCCGCTCCTATTGGTCGTAGCGTGATGTTATATAGTCTATAACCTTCCTCGATAAATGGACTATCCAACACAAAAATATTTTTTCAATTCCAACCAGTAGTTCCCGAGATTAGCGCGTTCAAACAAACAAACTCTTCAGCTTTATAATATTAAGACTTTTCTAGAAACTAGGGTTAAGCTGGGTTTGACAGCTTATATTTTAAATCCTAGAAGGTATTTTTAATATAGACAGGCTCGCGCTTGACCACTATCTCACCTGATGGTAAGCGATGATGTGGTCGAACCTATTCACTCTAAGACCCCTAAGTAGAATCCAAGAAGCAATTTTATAACAGTTTTGATTTACAAAACAAGGTCCGTAAAAATTAAAAGAAAAAAACTCAGTAATACACATTCCTATCAACATGCCCGCACAAAAAATATCAATATTGAATTAAGACTTAAAATTACGATGAGTATTTTCAATTACTAGCGCCACAGTGGCGGGTAGACGAACTAAACAAACCTGACACAGTGGCGCCACGGTAGCGAATAGGAATGATAACTAAAAAAGTTTATCCGTCAACCAGACATAATAATATAGTTTGTAAATTTAACCTCGTGTTAGCAACTAACTCTAAGTTAAGTTGTTCGTGTGAGTGTGCCTTGTAGAATAACTAAACACTTACCACACTAGCGCCACGGTGGCGAATGGTAGAACTAAAGCATTTATATTCAAACTTCATTGTAGTTTTTTCTTTCTTAGTTGGTCGACATCCACAACTTAATACACTACCGCCACAGCGGCTAGTTATAGAACTAAAGCATATGTGTTCAAACCTCCTTCGAAATTTTTCTTTCTTTCTTAGTTGGTCGAAGTTTCTTTCCGTGCCGTGAAGGATACTATCGAACGTATACCTTTTACTGAAGTCTGAAAGAGAAAAAAGAGAAGTTCTGAAAACGAGAATGTACAGTAATTGGTTAGTTATGCGGCTAAAATGAGTACAATGAATGGTGATATGAAACTTGGGAAGTTTTGAAATTGGAAATAAATGAAATTGCTAAGGTTCTGAAAAATTGTGAAACTGAGAACTTTTTAATGAAACTAACAGGAATACTAAAATAATGGATATGAAACACAAAACTATGAGCAACCTTTTGGTCTTGACGCAGAACGTCACTTTCACAAAATGTCATCGTGAAAAATTTGGTCACTTTCTCATAATGTCACTTTCGCAATACGTCATTTTCGCAGAATTTCTCTCGTGCCATTTTATTCTCAGGAAAGGCTTAGGTCGCTTCTAATGTGGCATTGTGCGAAAATGACGTTTTTCGAAGGTGACATTGTGCAAAAATGATGTTCTGAGAAAATGACGTTTCGCGAAAGTGACCAATTCGCGATGACATTTTGCGAAAGCGACGTTCTGTGTCAAGACCAATCTTTTAACTAAAGTTTTTAATTTTACTAAAGGTATGCTACTAAGGCTTTTTACTACAAATCTAAAGAGGGCTTGTTTTCAAATAATTTAAAAGAATACGTACCTTTTTCTTGGATCCGTTAAGATAATCCTTGTACATCTCAGACCTTAAGTATCTTGAGTAACTGTCTGATTTCATCAGATGGTAGACGTGAGCCTGAAAAACAATAGAAAAAAATATATATATATAAAACAAAGTCGTGTTAGTTACACCACTTATAACTCGAGAACGGCTGGACCGATTAACTTTATCTATAATTTGTTGGTTTTATCTCCGCCCCGAATATAGCGCATAGTGAGTTATTGATGCACGAGTGTTATGTTGGTCACTAAAATAACACGAGTGCATTAATTACTCACTTTAGCGAGGTGCGTAATCTACTTTTCTTTCAACTACCAATCTATTTCTCATCTATTTCCATTTTTTTATACTTTTCTTGCTAAATATGTAGTACCTACCTATCAAAGTTTGGCAATGGTACAAAATGCGAGGCATTTTTTTTTTAACCTTATTGGTTTTATACAGCCGATTATTATTTTCAGCCAGTATCTTTTTGATCTACTGCATACATTTAATATGAAACTTAATGGGAGACATTAAAACTCTGTGGTAAATTTATATCTGAACTAGCTGACCCCCGCGGTTTCGCGCCCGACAACTGGCTACCTATCTACCTACCACTACCTACGCTGCATACCCTGCCTAGCCTATCCTGCCTACCCTACCTAGCTTGTCCTGCCTACCCTATCCGGCTTACCCTACCTAGCTTGCCTAGCCTATCCTGCCTACCCTTCCTCTGCTTACCCTACCTAGCTTGTCCTGCCTACCCTATCCGGCTTACCCTACCTAGCTTGCCTAGCCTATCCTACCTACCCTTACTCTGCCTACCCTACCTAGCTGGTCCTGCCTACCCTACCTAGCTTGTCCTGCCTACCCTTCCTCTGCCTACCCTACCTAGCTTGTCCTGCCTACCCTGCTTAGCCTATCCTGCCTACCCTACCTGCCCTACCTACTCTTCCGCTTTATAATATTCTAGTATAGATAAAAAATACAAAACAGTGCATTAATGAAAAACAGTGCAACAATGAGATTTCATATAACATTTCTGCACTGTTTTGGTTCTAAGCAAATAATACATCCTTTGTAATCAGTTTTGTAGTGATTAATGATAAAATTACTCGGCGTCTGGCCTTCGCGGGCCAGATGCTGCATCGGAGGGGGCCGTAAGGTCCAGCGCGGTGAGGGGCACGGCGCAGCACACCGTCTAGGTGTGCCCAGCGGGGACGTAGCTGCGCCGTGCCCTGAGGAGGAGGTTGTGTGGCAGGTCCTCTCGCTTCCCGGTGTGGTAAATCCATGCTGGGGAGCGGGGAAGCCTGGGCGGCGGTTGCCTCCTTTTGCGAGGACGCCATGTCGCAAAAGGAGGCAGCGGTGGGGGTGGGAGAGGGCGGTTGTACGATCGTCTGCGCCCACCCCCTGGTGGTGATTAGCGGGCGGCAGGTGCGGGGGCACCTGTCGTCTGCATTGCACAATTACCACCCTCGTCGGGCGGGAATGGCCGATCACTCACGGTCATTCCCGGGCCCCTCCACTGAGGGAGGGGCGTGCGGGGCCCGCCATTATGGTGGGCAGTCGTCGGCGGAGGACTGGGCGTAAAGGCTGTGCCGGTTTCCCAGTCCTCCTCCACACAGACGATGCGGGAGTGCGCTGGTTTATTTTAGTGGGTATACCGGGCTTGCCCGGGGAGTCCCACATAGCCCGTCCATTCCCCCAATGGGCGGGTATGCGTAATGCATTTTTTTCCAGCGTTATCAAAAAAAAAAAAAGGGTAGGGTAGGATATGGTAGGGTAGTTGAAGTGCGCGAAGCTGCGGGAATAGCTAGTAGATATATATATTAATTTTTAGATCTTAATGAGCCCCGCGTGCTGGTGCCTACTCTTATGTATGGAAGTGAAGGTTGGGTATGGCAAAAAAGACATGAAAGTAGGATTATTTCAGTAGAAATGCGCTCCTTGCGGAGTATATGTGGTGTAACTTTAAATGATAGATTGAGGAATGAGGTAATAAGACAACGTTGTGGTTTAAAAGAAGATGTATTGATTAAAATTGAAAAGAGTATGTTAAGATGGTTTGGCCATGTTGAGAGGATGAATGAAAGTCGACTAACGAAAGGTATTTACAAGGCAGACGTGAATGGAAACGCCGGGAGGGGACGCCCTAGAAAGACATACATAGACCTTATAGGTCATGTTCTTCAGAAAAGCCAAGTGCGCAGTACTCATAACCGGCGTGTGTGAATGACTAGATGTATGAATGTGTGTGAAGCAAAAGAAGTATGTAAGGATCGTAGCAGGTGGCGTCCTGTAGTTTCTGCCTACCCCCATGGGAAAAAGGCGCGAGCGCATTTCTACTGCATTAATCCTACTTTCATGTCTTTTTTGCCATACCCAAACATCACTTCCATACATAAGAGTAGGCACCAGCACGCTGTTGTGTGTTGCATCGCTATTCATTCGGAAATGCAATACAATACTTATTTATTTTTTGAATGGATAAACATGTTTGTGTTTTTTTTCGAATTTGGTTATTATGTAGCGGCACCGACGCCGCCACTTACGAACTAATGACATGACGTCACACAAATCCTGCATCGCGCAAGCAAAGTTTTCGGCGCGATTAGAACACATACAACAGTCCGACAACAACCGTTGGACAGTTCCCCAGACCAGACACACCACCCGTCTGCTCGAAGGATACTCCCTTTTCTATGGAGGTGTGTGGGACTTTACACCCTGTTCCACATACCCCCAAAATTATACAATCATTTTACCAATATTTGTAGCAGTTATTCATTGCCAAGTGCGGAAGTTAAAAGGTCGGGATAGACATATTATTATTAGTTTTTTATAACAAGTAAAATTTCAAAATTTAAAAAACCCCTGACCTTATTTATCTTGCGAAAACACCCCGATTCAAACAGTAAAACACACATAACTTTTGACCGGCTGAACCGATTTTATTCAAACATAGCTAAGAACACTCTCGACAAAATTACCTTTCAAACAAAAAAACTAAATCAAAATCGGTTCATCCGTTTAGGCGCTATGATGCCACAGACAGACACACAGACACACAGCAACACACGTGAAACTTATAACACGCCTCTTTTTCCGGCGGGTGTTAATAAATACCTGAGCTTGATCGAAGCAATATCTGTCAGCTGCTCCAGATTCCACTTTCTGGCGTGTCAATTCCCTGTGAAACAAATGTTTATTCAATACAATAGTTAGAGTACATATTATTATTTATTGATTGAAAGGTATCATCAAGAGGAGCTCGTGGCTAAATAATAACAGCCGCACGGGTCAATCATCAAGGTTAAGCAACGCTTGACGAGGTCGGTCCGTGGATGGGTGACCATTTCAACATACCGAGTTTCCTCCGTACCTCCGAAAGCACACTGCTGTCATTTGAAGATCTTTGGAAGTCGTTACGGGTAGTCAGAAGCTTGAGATCTGACACCAGTTTAGCCAAGGGTTACCGCTGTTACTCAGTTACTGGGTTGTGGAGGTCAGATAGGCAGTCGCTCCATGTAAAACACTGGCACTCAGCTGAATCCGGTTAGACTGGAAGCCGACCCCAACATAGCTGGGAGAAGGCTAGGCAGATTGTTTTGATTGAAAGATAGGAGTGGGAGTTATCTTAAGGTGTGCAGAGTTATATTTAGGGCGCACGGTTGGCGCAGTGGTTGAGCGATTGACTGCTGCGCTGCGTGTCGCGGGTTCGATTCCCGCACGGAACAAATATTTGTATGATCTACAAATAGTTGTTCCGGCTCTGGGTGTTGTGTATGTGAGTTTATATGTTTGTAAACGCACCCACGATACAGGAAGAAATTCCTAGTGTGGGGCAACGTTTTTTTTATATAAAAAAAAAAACAAAAAAAAAAAAAAAAAAAAAACTTATAAGTAACATGCGATAATTAATTTTACATCTCTCATGTTCGGTAAGTAGGTTCTTATTACCTCCAAATGGGGCTTGTAGGTGACTAATTAGCGCTCTAGGGTAATAATGTAGCTAGAAAAGCCCTAGGGCGGTAAGTAATTTAAAAAAAAACACTTCTTTCTTTCAAAAAGTTCGCGTACATCTAACCATCATACTGGCAATAGACATCATGCATTCAGCCCAATGATCAAAGAGGTCGCTTTGCTATTCAGCCTTGTCTTCGTTTGAGTATAATAGTCATCAAGGAGTTTTTGTCGGGATTTTTTCGAGTGAAGTTCAGCGGTTGTTAATATTATTTGCAAATTGATTCCTAGTGGATATTGTGATATAAAATTGGTGCAGTTTTGTGTCTCAACTGTCTACGCAACTGGACAATATGTGAAATCATTGACAGAAGCGACTTCAGGATAGTGGAGCGGAGAATTTTATTGTAGTATTGACTACCTCCGCAAAGCTTACTGGGAAGGCTGACTAGATACATTTTGCTGCCAAATACTCCAAAAACTATTAGAATCTGTTACACCCGTATTCTAATGCATACTAAAGAATGTTAAAATTGCACTAAAGATTAGGCGGTATGGTCCAAGACCTTAGCCTGCCGGAGAAGGGCGAACAAAAAAAAAAAAAAATAGTCATAAATTTTAAATATCGAACGGCGAAGCTCAATTTCGTTCTTGAAAAATAAATATTTTTTTAAATATTTTATTCTTGTAATGCCGGTTTTTTTCTATTTACCTCACAATCGAGATGTAAAGCAGAATAGTTAGCTCGGGTGTAATCATCAATTGCACCCTCGAACTATAGGCGCCCTCGCTGCGCTCGTGCGCCTAAATATCTCGGGCTGCAATTGATGCCTTACAGCCCTTGGCTACTAATCTACTATTATCACACCCATGCTATAAATCCTCTATAAAAGTTCTTGAATCAGTTAGCTTATTGCCAACATTAAAACATTCAGTGTAATAGTAACCATAATATCATCCAAACGGGTGTTATAATGTTGTACTAAATTTCATAATGCAACTCCTTTTTTACTCATCGAACAGCCACATTCTCATGGCATCTTTATGAATTTCAAAAAAAGAACATTGTCATGCAAGCGCGTTTCACTACCACAGCGCCGTAATTTAAAAAAAACTTATTCAAATTTTTGAATTGACGTCGTATCGCTAATCGTAAAAAATAAAAATAAAATTTGTTTACAAAAATGAGTGATACAAGCTTTGATAACACTCCACCATATATTTCTAATGCAGCAAAGGACATTTCTAACCAATTATTACCAAAGTCGAGAAATCATTATGAAAAGACGTACCAAAATTTCATAAATTGGAAAATATCAAAGAGTAGATACATCATTTTCTGAAGATGTGCTATTAGTATATTTTCAAGAATTATCAGAAAAATTCAAATCTTCGTCCCTATGGACCTTCTATTCAATGCTGAAAAGTACGCTAAGTTAATGCTTAGCGTACTTTTCAGCATTGCAACCATAGGGTATTAATATACCCTATGGTTTCAGAACCTTTATAGAGGATTCATATCATGGGTGTAGATAAAGTCTTGTATGCAACTGTTATAATTAGGTATTAAAACACTCATGTGATACTATAATCACACTCGGCTTCCCCTCGTGTGATAAACCCACATTCGTGTTGTAATACCCCTTATTACCCGACTGCCGAAGGAGGGTAATGTGTTTAACAGTCTATGTATGTATGTATGTATGTAAGTATGTATGTATGTTTGTTCCTATATGGCGTTCCAGAGACCAAACGCGTTGGTCGATTTTGATGCTTCATACGTCAATCGATTCGTCTTAACCCTGCGAGTGTCATAGGCTACATTAAAATTGGACAATAGAAAAATGGCGGATTTTGAGTGCCAAATTGTGGGGGCCCAAATTTTTTTTTTCTTCCAAACCCATCGTGTGGGGTATCAAAATAAAGGGTTTTAAGAGGTGATTTTAAAAATATATAACACTTATATGTTTAAATGTATCTAATTCGAAAAAAAAACTAACTAAAAAGTTATAAATAAATAAACTTAATTAAAAAAATCAAAAAACCCGACTGCTTCAAAAGCGAACTTAAAAGTTGTAAACAAGGCAAAAATCATGCTGTGCAGGCGGAGGATTCACTAGATTTTGGTCAGCCAGCCCGCGAATATGTATCCTCCGACTGCACAGCATGATTTTTGCCTTGTTTACGACTTTTTAGTTCGCTTTTGAAGCAGTCGGGTTTTTTTTATACAACAGTTGCATAAATAACTATTATAGCTCTCACACATTTAATTTACGTTGTATGCAATGCGTAGGTAATGCTGCTTCAGCATTCTTATTAGATGGGAAATCCCAATAACAAAACTTATAAGTAACATGCGATAATTAATTTTACATCTCTCATGTTCGGTAAGTAGGTTCTTATTACCTCCAAATGGGGCTTGTAGGTGACTAATTAGCGCTCTAGGGTAATAATGTAGCTAGAAAAGCCCTAGGGCGGTAAGTAATTTAAAAAAAAACACTTCTTTCTTTCAAAAAGTTCGCGTACATCTAACCATCATACTGGCAATAGACATCATGCATTCAGCCCAATGATCAAAGAGGTCGCTTTGCTATTCAGCCTTGTCTTCGTTTGAGTATAATAGTCATCAAGGAGTTTTTGTCGGGATTTTTTCGAGTGAAGTTCAGCGGTTGTTAATATTATTTGCAAATTGATTCCTAGTGGATATTGTGATATAAAATTGGTGCAGTTTTGTGTATCAACTGTCTACGCAACTGGACAATATGTGAAATCATTGACAGAAGCGACTTCAGGATAGTGGAGCGGAGAATTTTATTGTAGTATTGACTACCTCCGCAAAGCTTACTGGGAAGGCTGACTAGATACATTTTGCTGCCAAATACTCCAAAAACTATTAGAATCTGTTACACCCGTATTCTAATGCATACTAAAGAATGTTAAAATTGCACTAAAGATTAGGCGGTATGGTCCAAGACCTTAGCCTGCCGGAGAAGGGCGAACAAAAAAAAAAAAATAGTCATAAATTTTAAATATCGAACGGCGAAGCTCAATTTCGTTCTTGAAAAATAAATATTTTTTTAAATATTTTATTCTTGTAATGCCGGTTTTTTTCTATTTACCTCACAATCGAGATGTAAAGCAGAATAGTTAGCTCGGGTGTAATCATCAATTGCACCCTCGAACTATAGGCGCCCTCGCTGCGCTCGTGCGCCTAAATATCTCGGGCTGCAATTGATGCCTTACAGCCCTTGGCTACTAATCTACTATTATCACACCCATGCTATAAATCCTCTATAAAAGTTCTTGAATCAGTTAGCTTATTGCCAACATTAAAACATTCAGTGTAATAGTAACCATAATATCATCCAAACGGGTGTTATAATGTTGTACTAAATTTCATAATGCAACTCCTTTTTTACTCATCGAACAGCCACATTCTCATGGCATCTTTATGAATTTCAAAAAAAGAACATTGTCATGCAAGCGCGTTTCACTACCACAGCGCCGTAATTTAAAAAAAACTTATTCAAATTTTTGAATTGACGTCGTATCGCTAATCGTAAAAAATAAAAATAAAATTTGTTTACAAAAATGAGTGATACAAGCTTTGATAACACTCCACCATATATTTCTAATGCAGCAAAGGACATTTCTAACCAATTATTACCAAAGTCGAGAAATCATTATGAAAAGACGTACCAAAATTTCATAAATTGGAAAATATCAAAGAGTAGATACATCATTTTCTGAAGATGTGCTATTAGTATATTTTCAAGAATTATCAGAAAAATTCAAATCTTCGTCCCTATGGACCTTCTATTCAATGCTGAAAAGTACGCTAAGTTAATGCTTAGCGTACTTTTCAGCATTGCAACCATAGGGTATTAATATACCCTATGGTTTCAGAACCTTTATAGAGGATTCATATCATGGGTGTAGATAAAGTCTTGTATGCAACTGTTATAATTAGGTATTAAAACACTCATGTGATACTATAATCACACTCGGCTTCCCCTCGTGTGATAAACCCACATTCGTGTTGTAATACCCCTTATTACCCGACTGCCGAAGGAGGGTAATGTGTTTAACAGTCTATGTATGTATGTATGTATGTAAGTATGTATGTATGTTTGTTCCTATATGGCGTTCCAGAGACCAAACGCGTTGGTCGATTTTGATGCTTCATACGTCAATCGATTCGTCTTAACCCTGCGAGTGTCATAGGCTACATTAAAATTGGACAATAGAAAAATGGCGGATTTTGAGTGCCAAATTGTGGGGGCCCAAATTTTTTTTTTCTTCCAAACCCATCGTGTGGGGTATCAAAATAAAGGGTTTTAAGAGGTGATTTTAAAAATATATAACACTTATATGTTTAAATGTATCTAATTCGAAAAAAAAACTAACTAAAAAGTTATAAATAAATAAACTTAATTAAAAAAATCAAAAAACCCGACTGCTTCAAAAGCGAACTTAAAAGTTGTAAACAAGGCAAAAATCATGCTGTGCAGGCGGAGGATTCACTAGATTTTGGTCAGCCAGCCCGCGAATATGTATCCTCCGACTGCACAGCATGATTTTTGCCTTGTTTACGACTTTTTAGTTCGCTTTTGAAGCAGTCGGGTTTTTTTTATACAACAGTTGCATAAATAACTATTATAGCTCTCACACATTTAATTTACGTTGTATGCAATGCGTAGGTAATGCTGCTTCAGCATTCTTATTAGATGGGAAATCCCAATAACAAAACTTATAAGTAACATGCGATAATTAATTTTACATCTCTCATGTTCGGTAAGTAGGTTCTTATTACCTCCAAATGGGGCTTGTAGGTGACTAATTTGCGCTCTAGGGTAATAATGTAGCTAGAAAAGCCCTAGGGCGGTAAGTAATTTAAAAAAAAACACTTCTTTCTTTCAAAAAGTTCGCGTACATCTAACCATCATACTGGCAATAGACATCATGCATTCAGCCCAATGATCAAAGAGGTCGCTTTGCTATTCAGCCTTGTCTTCGTTTGAGTATAATAGTCATCAAGGAGTTTTTGTCGGGATTTTTTCGAGTGAAGTTCAGCGGTTGTTAATATTATTTGCAAATTGATTCCTAGTGGATATTGTGATATAAAATTGGTGCAGTTTTGTGTCTCAACTGTCTACGCAACTGGACAATATGTAAAATCATTGACAGAAGCGACTTCAGGATAGTGGAGCGGAGAATTTTATTGTAGTATTGACTACCTCCGCAAAGCTTACTGGGAAGGCTGACTAAATACATTTTGCTGCCAAATACTCCAAAAACTATTAGAATCTGTTACACCCGTATTCTAATGCATACTAAAGAATGTTAAAATTGCACTAAAGATTAGGCGGTATGGTCCAAGACCTTAGCCTGCCGGAGAAGGGCGAACAAAAAAAAAAAAAAAATAGTCATAAATTTTAAATATCGAACGGCGAAGCTCAATTTCGTTCTTGAAAAATAAATATTTTTTTAAATATTTTATTCTTGTAATGCCGGTTTTTTTCTATTTACCTCACAATCGAGATGTAAAGCAGAATAGTTAGCTCGGGTGTAATCATCAATTGCACCCTCGAACTATAGGCGCCCTCGCTGCGCTCGTGCGCCTAAATATCTCGGGCTGCAATTGATGCCTTACAGCCCTTGGCTACTAATCTACTATTATCACACCCATGCTATAAATCCTCTATAAAAGTTCATGAATCAGTTAGCTTATTGCCAACATTAAAACATTCAGTGTAATAGTAACCATAATATCATCCAAACTGGTGTTATAATGTTGTACTAAATTTCATAATGCAACTCCTTTTTTACTCATCGAACAGCCACATTCTCATGGCATCTTTATGAATTTCAAAAAAAGAACATTGTCATGCAAGCGCGTTTCACTACCACAGCGCCGTAATTTAAAAAAAACTTATTCAAATTTTTGAATTGACGTCGTATCGCTAATCGTAAAAAATAAAAATAAAATTTGTTTACAAAAATGAGTGATACAAGCTTTGATAACACTCCACCATATATTTCTAATGCAGCAAAGGACATTTCTAACCAATTATTACCAAAGTCGAGAAATCATTATGAAAAGACGTACCAAAATTTCATAAATTGGAAAATATCAAAGAGTAGATACATCATTTTCTGAAGATGTGCTATTAGTATATTTTCAAGAATTATCAGAAAAATTCAAATCTTCGTCCCTATGGACCTTCTATTCAATGCTGAAAAGTACGCTAAGTTAATGCTTAGCGTACTTTTCAGCATTGCAACCATAGGGTATTAATATACCCTATGGTTTCAGAACCTTTATAGAGGATTCATATCATGGGTGTAGATAAAGTCTTGTATGCAACTGTTATAATTAGGTATTAAAACACTCATGTGATACTATAATCACACTCGGCTTCCCCTCGTGTGATAAACCCACATTCGTGTTGTAATACCCCTTATTACCCGACTGCCGAAGGAGGGTAATGTGTTTAACAGTCTATGTATGTATGTATGTATGTAAGTATGTATGTATGTTTGTTCCTATATGGCGTTCCAGAGACCAAACGCGTTGGTCGATTTTGATGCTTCATACGTCAATCGATTCGTCTTAACCCTGCGAGTGTCATAGGCTACATTAAAATTGGACAATAGAAAAATGGCGGATTTTGAGTGCCAAATTGTGGGGGCCCAAATTTTTTTTTTCTTCCAAACCCATCGTGTGGGGTATCAAAATAAAGGGTTTTAAGAGGTGATTTTAAAAATATATAACACTTATATGTTTAAATGTATCTAATTCGAAAAAAAAACTAACTAAAAAGTTATAAATAAATAAACTTAATTAAAAAAATCAAAAAACCCGACTGCTTCAAAAGCGAACTTAAAAGTTGTAAACAAGGCAAAAATCATGCTGTGCAGGCGGAGGATTCACTAGATTTTGGTCAGCCAGCCCGCGAATATGTATCCTCCGACTGCACAGCATGATTTTTGCCTTGTTTACGACTTTTTAGTTCGCTTTTGAAGCAGTCGGGTTTTTTTTATACAACAGTTGCATAAATAACTATTATAGCTCTCACACATTTAATTTACGTTGTATGCAATGCGTAGGTAATGCTGCTTCAGCATTCTTATTAGATGGGAAATCCCAATAACAAAACTTATAAGTAACATGCGATAATTAATTTTACATCTCTCATGTTCGGTAAGTAGGTTCTTATTACCTCCAAATGGGGCTTGTAGGTGACTAATTAGCGCTCTAGGGTAATAATGTAGCTAGAAAAGCCCTAGGGCGGTAAGTAATTTAAAAAAAAACACTTCTTTCTTTCAAAAAGTTCGCGTACATCTAACCATCATACTGGCAATAGACATCATGCATTCAGCCCAATGATCAAAGAGGTCGCTTTGCTATTCAGCCTTGTCTTCGTTTGAGTATAATAGTCATCAAGGAGTTTTTGTCGGGATTTTTTCGAGTGAAGTTCAGCGGTTGTTAATATTATTTGCAAATTGATTCCTAGTGGATATTGTGATATAAAATTGGTGCAGTTTTGTGTCTCAACTGTCTACGCAACTGGACAATATGTGAAATCATTGACAGAAGCGACTTCAGGATAGTGGAGCGGAGAATTTTATTGTAGTATTGACTACCTCCGCAAAGCTTACTGGGAAGGCTGACTAGATACATTTTGCTGCCAAATACTCCAAAAACTATTAGAATCTGTTACACCCGTATTCTAATGCATACTAAAGAATGTTAAAATTGCACTAAAGATTAGGCGGTATGGTCCAAGACCTTAGCCTGCCGGAGAAGGGCGAACAAAAAAAAAAAAAATAGTCATAAATTTTAAATATCGAACGGCGAAGCTCAATTTCGTTCTTGAAAAATAAATATTTTTTTAAATATTTTATTCTTGTAATGCCGGTTTTTTTCTATTTACCTCACAATCGAGATGTAAAGCAGAATAGTTAGCTCGGGTGTAATCATCAATTGCACCCTCGAACTATAGGCGCCCTCGCTGCGCTCGTGCGCCTAAATATCTCGGGCTGCAATTGATGCCTTACAGCCCTTGGCTACTAATCTACTATTATCACACCCATGCTATAAATCCTCTATAAAAGTTCTTGAATCAGTTAGCTTATTGCCAACATTAAAACATTCAGTGTAATAGTAACCATAATATCATCCAAACGGGTGTTATAATGTTGTACTAAATTTCATAATGCAACTCCTTTTTTACTCATCGAACAGCCACATTCTCATGGCATCTTTATGAATTTCAAAAAAAGAACATTGTCATGCAAGCGCGTTTCACTACCACAGCGCCGTAATTTAAAAAAAACTTATTCAAATTTTTGAATTGACGTCGTATCGCTAATCGTAAAAAATAAAAATAAAATTTGTTTACAAAAATGAGTGATACAAGCTTTGATAACACTCCACCATATATTTCTAATGCAGCAAAGGACATTTCTAACCAATTATTACCAAAGTCGAGAAATCATTATGAAAAGACGTACCAAAATTTCATAAATTGGAAAATATCAAAGAGTAGATACATCATTTTCTGAAGATGTGCTATTAGTATATTTTCAAGAATTATCAGAAAAATTCAAATCTTCGTCCCTATGGACCTTCTATTCAATGCTGAAAAGTACGCTAAGTTAATGCTTAGCGTACTTTTCAGCATTGCAACCATAGGGTATTAATATACCCTATGGTTTCAGAACCTTTATAGAGGATTCATATCATGGGTGTAGATAAAGTCTTGTATGCAACTGTTATAATTAGGTATTAAAACACTCATGTGATACTATAATCACACTCGGCTTCCCCTCGTGTGATAAACCCACATTCGTGTTGTAATACCCCTTATTACCCGACTGCCGAAGGAGGGTAATGTGTTTAACAGTCTATGTATGTATGTATGTATGTAAGTATGTATGTATGTTTGTTCCTATATGGCGTTCCAGAGACCAAACGCGTTGGTCGATTTTGATGCTTCATACGTCAATCGATTCGTCTTAACCCTGCGAGTGTCATAGGCTACATTAAAATTGGACAATAGAAAAATGGCGGATTTTGAGTGCCAAATTGTGGGGGCCCAAATTTTTTTTTTCTTCCAAACCCATCGTGTGGGGTATCAAAATAAAGGGTTTTAAGAGGTGATTTTAAAAATATATAACACTTATATGTTTAAATGTATCTAATTCGAAAAAAAAACTAACTAAAAAGTTATAAATAAATAAACTTAATTAAAAAAATCAAAAAACCCGACTGCTTCAAAAGCGAACTTAAAAGTTGTAAACAAGGCAAAAATCATGCTGTGCAGGCGGAGGATTCACTAGATTTTGGTCAGCCAGCCCGCGAATATGTATCCTCCGACTGCACAGCATGATTTTTGCCTTGTTTACGACTTTTTAGTTCGCTTTTGAAGCAGTCGGGTTTTTTTTATACAACAGTTGCATAAATAACTATTATAGCTCTCACACATTTAATTTACGTTGTATGCAATGCGTAGGTAATGCTGCTTCAGCATTCTTATTAGATGGGAAATCCCAATAACAAAACTTATAAGTAACATGCGATAATTAATTTTACATCTCTCATGTTCGGTAAGTAGGTTCTTATTACCTCCAAATGGGGCTTGTAGGTGACTAATTAGCGCTCTAGGGTAATAATGTAGCTAGAAAAGCCCTAGGGCGGTAAGTAATTTAAAAAAAAACACTTCTTTCTTTCAAAAAGTTCGCGTACATCTAACCATCATACTGGCAATAGACATCATGCATTCAGCCCAATGATCAAAGAGGTCGCTTTGCTATTCAGCCTTGTCTTCGTTTGAGTATAATAGTCATCAAGGAGTTTTTGTCGGGATTTTTTCGAGTGAAGTTCAGCGGTTGTTAATATTATTTGCAAATTGATTCCTAGTGGATATTGTGATATAAAATTGGTGCAGTTTTGTGTCTCAACTGTCTACGCAACTGGACAATATGTAAAATCATTGACAGAAGCGACTTCAGGATAGTGGAGCGGAGAATTTTATTGTAGTATTGACTACCTCCGCAAAGCTTACTGGGAAGGCTGACTAGATACATTTTGCTGCCAAATACTCCAAAAACTATTAGAATCTGTTACACCCGTATTCTAATGCATACTAAAGAATGTTAAAATTGCACTAGAGATTAGGCGGTATGGTCCAAGACCTTAGCCTGCCGGAGAAGGGCGAACAAAAAAAAAAAAAAATAGTCATAAATTTTAAATATCGAACGGCGAAGCTCAATTTCGTTCTTGAAAAATAAATATTTTTTTAAATATTTTATTCTTGTAATGCCGGTTTTTTTCTATTTACCTCACAATCGAGATGTAAAGCAGAATAGTTAGCTCGGGTGTAATCATCAATTGCACCCTCGAACTATAGGCGCCCTCGCTGCGCTCGTGCGCCTAAATATCTCGGGCTGCAATTGATGCCTTACAGCCCTTGGCTACTAATCTACTATTATCACACCCATGCTATAAATCCTCTATAAAAGTTCATGAATCAGTTAGCTTATTGCCAACATTAAAACATTCAGTGTAATAGTAACCATAATATCATCCAAACTGGTGTTATAATGTTGTACTAAATTTCATAATGCAACTCCTTTTTTACTCATCGAACAGCCACATTCTCATGGCATCTTTATGAATTTCAAAAAAAGAACATTGTCATGCAAGCGCGTTTCACTACCACAGCGCCGTAATTTAAAAAAAACTTATTCAAATTTTTGAATTGACGTCGTATCGCTAATCGTAAAAAATAAAAATAAAATTTGTTTACAAAAATGAGTGATACAAGCTTTGATAACACTCCACCATATATTTCTAATGCAGCAAAGGACATTTCTAACCAATTATTACCAAAGTCGAGAAATCATTATGAAAAGACGTACCAAAATTTCATAAATTGGAAAATATCAAAGAGTAGATACATCATTTTCTGAAGATGTGCTATTAGTATATTTTCAAGAATTATCAGAAAAATTCAAATCTTCGTCCCTATGGACCTTCTATTCAATGCTGAAAAGTACGCTAAGTTAATGCTTAGCGTACTTTTCAGCATTGCAACCATAGGGTATTAATATACCCTATGGTTTCAGAACCTTTATAGAGGATTCATATCATGGGTGTAGATAAAGTCTTGTATGCAACTGTTATAATTAGGTATTAAAACACTCATGTGATACTATAATCACACTCGGCTTCCCCTCGTGTGATAAACCCACATTCGTGTTGTAATACCCCTTATTACCCGACTGCCGAAGGAGGGTAATGTGTTTAACAGTCTATGTATGTATGTATGTATGTAAGTATGTATGTATGTTTGTTCCTATATGGCGTTCCAGAGACCAAACGCGTTGGTCGATTTTGATGCTTCATACGTCAATCGATTCGTCTTAACCCTGCGAGTGTCATAGGCTACATTAAAATTGGACAATAGAAAAATGGCGGATTTTGAGTGCCAAATTGTGGGGGCCCAAATTTTTTTTTTCTTCCAAACCCATCGTGTGGGGTATCAAAATAAAGGGTTTTAAGAGGTGATTTTAAAAATATATAACACTTATATGTTTAAATGTATCTAATTCGAAAAAAAAACTAACTAAAAAGTTATAAATAAATAAACTTAATTAAAAAAATCAAAAAACCCGACTGCTTCAAAAGCGAAATTAAAAGTTGTAAACAAGGCAAAAATCATGCTGTGCAGGCGGAGGATTCACTAGATTTTGGTCAGCCAGCCCGCGAATATGTATCCTCCGACTGCACAGCATGATTTTTGCCTTGTTTACGACTTTTTAGTTCGCTTTTGAAGCAGTCGGGTTTTTTTTATACAACAGTTGCATAAATAACTATTATAGCTCTCACACATTTAATTTACGTTGTATGCAATGCGTAGGTAATGCTGCTTCAGCATTCTTATTAGATGGGAAATCCCAATAACAAAACTTATAAGTAACATGCGATAATTAATTTTACATCTCTCATGTTCGGTAAGTAGGTTCTTATTACCTCCAAATGGGGCTTGTAGGTGACTAATTAGCGCTCTAGGGTAATAATGTAGCTAGAAAAGCCCTAGGGCGGTAAGTAATTTAAAAAAAAACACTTCTTTCTTTCAAAAAGTTCGCGTACATCTAACCATCATACTGGCAATAGACATCATGCATTCAGCCCAATGATCAAAGAGGTCGCTTTGCTATTCAGCCTTGTCTTCGTTTGAGTATAATAGTCATCAAGGAGTTTTTGTCGGGATTTTTTCGAGTGAAGTTCAGCGGTTGTTAATATTATTTGCAAATTGATTCCTAGTGGATATTGTGATATAAAATTGGTGCAGTTTTGTGTCTCAACTGTCTACGCAACTGGACAATATGTGAAATCATTGACAGAAGCGACTTCAGGATAGTGGAGCGGAGAATTTTATTGTAGTATTGACTACCTCCGCAAAGCTTACTGGGAAGGCTGACTAGATACATTTTGCTGCCAAATACTCCAAAAACTATTAGAATCTGTTACACCCGTATTCTAATGCATACTAAAGAATGTTAAAATTGCACTAAAGATTAGGCGGTATGGTCCAAGACCTTAGCCTGCCGGAGAAGGGCGAACAAAAAAAAAAAAAATAGTCATAAATTTTAAATATCGAACGGCGAAGCTCAATTTCGTTCTTGAAAAATAAATATTTTTTTAAATATTTTATTCTTGTAATGCCGGTTTTTTTCTATTTACCTCACAATCGAGATGTAAAGCAGAATAGTTAGCTCGGGTGTAATCATCAATTGCACCCTCGAACTATAGGCGCCCTCGCTGCGCTCGTGCGCCTAAATATCTCGGGCTGCAATTGATGCCTTACAGCCCTTGGCTACTAATCTACTATTATCACACCCATGCTATAAATCCTCTATAAAAGTTCTTGAATCAGTTAGCTTATTGCCAACATTAAAACATTCAGTGTAATAGTAACCATAATATCATCCAAACGGGTGTTATAATGTTGTACTAAATTTCATAATGCAACTCCTTTTTTACTCATCGAACAGCCACATTCTCATGGCATCTTTATGAATTTCAAAAAAAGAACATTGTCATGCAAGCGCGTTTCACTACCACAGCGCCGTAATTTAAAAAAAACTTATTCAAATTTTTGAATTGACGTCGTATCGCTAATCGTAAAAAATAAAAATAAAATTTGTTTACAAAAATGAGTGATACAAGCTTTGATAACACTCCACCATATATTTCTAATGCAGCAAAGGACATTTCTAACCAATTATTACCAAAGTCGAGAAATCATTATGAAAAGACGTACCAAAATTTCATAAATTGGAAAATATCAAAGAGTAGATACATCATTTTCTGAAGATGTGCTATTAGTATATTTTCAAGAATTATCAGAAAAATTCAAATCTTCGTCCCTATGGACCTTCTATTCAATGCTGAAAAGTACGCTAAGTTAATGCTTAGCGTACTTTTCAGCATTGCAACCATAGGGTATTAATATACCCTATGGTTTCAGAACCTTTATAGAGGATTCATATCATGGGTGTAGATAAAGTCTTGTATGCAACTGTTATAATTAGGTATTAAAACACTCATGTGATACTATAATCACACTCGGCTTCCCCTCGTGTGATAAACCCACATTCGTGTTGTAATACCCCTTATTACCCGACTGCCGAAGGAGGGTAATGTGTTTAACAGTCTATGTATGTATGTATGTATGTAAGTATGTATGTATGTTTGTTCCTATATGGCGTTCCAGAGACCAAACGCGTTGGTCGATTTTGATGCTTCATACGTCAATCGATTCGTCTTAACCCTGCGAGTGTCATAGGCTACATTAAAATTGGACAATAGAAAAATGGCGGATTTTGAGTGCCAAATTGTGGGGGCCCAAATTTTTTTTTTCTTCCAAACCCATCGTGTGGGGTATCAAAATAAAGGGTTTTAAGAGGTGATTTTAAAAATATATAACACTTATATGTTTAAATGTATCTAATTCGAAAAAAAAACTAACTAAAAAGTTATAAATAAATAAACTTAATTAAAAAAATCAAAAAACCCGACTGCTTCAAAAGCGAACTTAAAAGTTGTAAACAAGGCAAAAATCATGCTGTGCAGGCGGAGGATTCACTAGATTTTGGTCAGCCAGCCCGCGAATATGTATCCTCCGACTGCACAGCATGATTTTTGCCTTGTTTACGACTTTTTAGTTCGCTTTTGAAGCAGTCGGGTTTTTTTTATACAACAGTTGCATAAATAACTATTATAGCTCTCACACATTTAATTTACGTTGTATGCAATGCGTAGGTAATGCTGCTTCAGCATTCTTATTAGATGGGAAATCCCAATAACAAAACTTATAAGTAACATGCGATAATTAATTTTACATCTCTCATGTTCGGTAAGTAGGTTCTTATTACCTCCAAATGGGGCTTGTAGGTGACTAATTAGCGCTCTAGGGTAATAATGTAGCTAGAAAAGCCCTAGGGCGGTAAGTAATTTAAAAAAAAACACTTCTTTCTTTCAAAAAGTTCGCGTACATCTAACCATCATACTGGCAATAGACATCATGCATTCAGCCCAATGATCAAAGAGGTCGCTTTGCTATTCAGCCTTGTCTTCGTTTGAGTATAATAGTCATCAAGGAGTTTTTGTCGGGATTTTTTCGAGTGAAGTTCAGCGGTTGTTAATATTATTTGCAAATTGATTCCTAGTGGATATTGTGATATAAAATTGGTGCAGTTTTGTGTCTCAACTGTCTACGCAACTGGACAATATGTGAAATCATTGACAGAAGCGACTTCAGGATAGTGGAGCGGAGAATTTTATTGTAGTATTGACTACCTCCGCAAAGCTTACTGGGAAGGCTGACTAGATACATTTTGCTGCCAAATACTCCAAAAACTATTAGAATCTGTTACACCCGTATTCTAATGCATACTAAAGAATGTTAAAATTGCACTAAAGATTAGGCGGTATGGTCCAAGACCTTAGCCTGCCGGAGAAGGGCGAACAAAAAAAAAAAAAATAGTCATAAATTTTAAATATCGAACGGCGAAGCTCAATTTCGTTCTTGAAAAATAAATATTTTTTTAAATATTTTATTCTTGTAATGCCGGTTTTTTTCTATTTACCTCACAATCGAGATGTAAAGCAGAATAGTTAGCTCGGGTGTAATCATCAATTGCACCCTCGAACTATAGGCGCCCTCGCTGCGCTCGTGCGCCTAAATATCTCGGGCTGCAATTGATGCCTTACAGCCCTTGGCTACTAATCTACTATTATCACACCCATGCTATAAATCCTCTATAAAAGTTCTTGAATCAGTTAGCTTATTGCCAACATTAAAACATTCAGTGTAATAGTAACCATAATATCATCCAAACGGGTGTTATAATGTTGTACTAAATTTCATAATGCAACTCCTTTTTTACTCATCGAACAGCCATATTCTCATGGCATCTTTATGAATTTCAAAAAAAGAACATTGTCATGCAAGCGCGTTTCACTACCACAGCGCCGTAATTTAAAAAAAACTTATTCAAATTTTTGAATTGACGTCGTATCGCTAATCGTAAAAAATAAAAATAAAATTTGTTTACAAAAATGAGTGATACAAGCTTTGATAACACTCCACCATATATTTCTAATGCAGCAAAGGACATTTCTAACCAATTATTACCAAAGTCGAGAAATCATTATGAAAAGACGTACCAAAATTTCATAAATTGGAAAATATCAAAGAGTAGATACATCATTTTCTGAAGATGTGCTATTAGTATATTTTCAAGAATTATCAGAAAAATTCAAATCTTCGTCCCTATGGACCTTCTATTCAATGCTGAAAAGTACGCTAAGTTAATGCTTAGCGTACTTTTCAGCATTGCAACCATAGGGTATTAATATACCCTATGGTTTCAGAACCTTTATAGAGGATTCATATCATGGGTGTAGATAAAGTCTTGTATGCAACTGTTATAATTAGGTATTAAAACACTCATGTGATACTATAATCACACTCGGCTTCCCCTCGTGTGATAAACCCACATTCGTGTTGTAATACCCCTTATTACCCGACTGCCGAAGGAGGGTAATGTGTTTAACAGTCTATGTATGTATGTATGTATGTAAGTATGTATGTATGTTTGTTCCTATATGGCGTTCCAGAGACCAAACGCGTTGGTCGATTTTGATGCTTCATACGTCAATCGATTCGTCTTAACCCTGCGAGTGTCATAGGCTACATTAAAATTGGACAATAGAAAAATGGCGGATTTTGAGTGCCAAATTGTGGGAGCCCAAATTTTTTTTTTCTTCCAAACCCATCGTGTGGGGTATCAAAATAAAGGGTTTTAAGAGGTGATTTTAAAAATATATAACACTTATATGTTTAAATGTATCTAATTCGAAAAAAAAACTAACTAAAAAGTTATAAATAAATAAACTTAATTAAAAAAATCAAAAAACCCGACTGCTTCAAAAGCGAACTTAAAAGTTGTAAACAAGGCAAAAATCATGCTGTGCAGGCGGAGGATTCACTAGATTTTGGTCAGCCAGCCCGCGAATATGTATCCTCCGACTGCACAGCATGATTTTTGCCTTGTTTACGACTTTTTAGTTCGCTTTTGAAGCAGTCGGGTTTTTTTTATACAACAGTTGCATAAATAACTATTATAGCTCTCACACATTTAATTTACGTTGTATGCAATGCGTAGGTAATGCTGCTTCAGCATTCTTATTAGATGGGAAATCCCAATAACAAAACCTGTTTTTTTTTCGCTTGGGAAGTGCTCAAGCATACTGAGCTACCACGAGGAGATAGCGCAGTTATGTGGACTCCAAACACCTCCTAAAACTCCACGGTGTCCTTCTGTGCCGCTTGTGGCGGGAACACGGGCACGTGTTAGCATTCACCGCGAACCCGCCGCGGCTGTCCGTCTCCGGGGCTTCCTCTGGGGAGTATTCCCCATCGCCGGCGCACAAGAACATACTGTGCGCCGTGCCCAACCCAGGGACCACACTAGCACATGGGCGTTAGACTACCCCGTGTATGGCACCTTTCGTCCCCCTGTGACGGGTCTGATCAGTGGCCCCGCCAGGGGATAGGGACCACACGTGCCCACCGCGTCCGCCATTTTTTTAATTTAAGAATTCAATTATAAATTAACATTCAATTATTAAAATACATTCAAGTTTGCCTGGCATTTTTTTTAATGTTCATAAGTTTGCGTTTAACCACTATCTCACCTGATGGTAAGCGATGATGTGGTCGACGGTGAAGCACGCTTGCCTAGAAGTAACCTATTCACTCTTGACTTAAAGACTCCTAGATTGTAGCTATCAGGAAACACAGAGTCCGGCAGGGAATTCTACTCCTTTGCTGTACGCATAATAAAAGTATTCCCGAAACGTGATGGCATGTAGAATACCTGCTAGCTGCATCAATGTTGATGGGCGATGCGGCGTCGCTGGCGAGGTACTCCTTCCAGATCTCCTTGGCGCGGTTGGCCACGCGGCGGATGGGCAGTGCCTTCAGCTCTTGGACTGCTAGCCAGAACCTACGACAAACATCAAAATTAATTTGACCAAATTATACTGAGAATTAAGACTTTTTGAACGACAAAAATTACAGAGACATTCCCCCAAAACAACCGACCGTTACAGTTCATTCAGAAACACATTTTTGTTAGTCAGAATAACTCAGATCTAAACAATAGTATTTTCAAGTTGTTTAAAATATATTTTTTCCACTACCTTGTCTATTAAGTAACACATTGCCTAAGAAATTCGTTTCGAAATATGAACATTTAGGCACAAGATTATAATATCAAAATTACATAATAACAGTTACGAAATGACTTTTGTATGGATCATTATGTAACTGGCAGAATGATACTGAACCTGTTACCTCTCGAAAAAGCGCGCGTTGATTGTGTGTATATAGTCTGAACGTTTCTAATAAATTGTTGTTGAAAATTATTTATTTATTTATTAATTATATACACTTTATTGTACACCATAATAAACAAGAAAAAGAAACTTAATACTAAAAACATACAATGGGCGGCCTTATCGCATACCGCGATCTCTTCCAGGCAACCTGGAATTTAATTAAGTAAGCTCATCAGGTAGCGGGAAAAAAATCGTTCGTGTCTCGCATAAAAAGGCTTTATTTTAACACTCGCATGTAGCTTTCAAAATTGGCTGCATCGCTCGTGTTAAAATCTCGACTTTTTATGCTCGACACCAAATGCACTACTTAAATATATTTTTTACTATCGAACCGCCTGACCAATTCTTAAATTTATGTTGGGGTCGGTTAAGTCTTTCAGAAGGCAATAAAAGTATCCTTTACCCGAATTAACTTGTATTCTTCACTATATATTTTTTTAATATTCTATAGGTTCGCGCTTGACCACATCATCGCTTACCATCATACCTGATGGTAAGCGATGATGTGGTCGCCGGTGAAGCACGCTTGCCTAGAAGTAACCTATTCACTCTTGACTTAAAGACTCTTAGATAATAGCTATCAGGAAACACAGACTCCGGCAGGGAATTTGACTCCTTAGCTGTACGCATATTAAAAGTGTTACCAAAACGTTTTGTGCGTATGGGTGGGATTGTCTTGTAGTCCGAAGATCTAACGGGCTAGGTGGAATTAGATGATGCAATTCCATCGCACACTTCCAGAAATGCAACCGATAAAAAACCGACAAGCTGGCAACTCGGCGACGATGTCGAAAGCTCTGGAGCTTTAACTTGACCAGTGCCTCATTGCTGATGAGCCTCTTGGCCCGTTTTTCGATCGACTCTAGTGCATCCAGCTGGTATTTGGCAAATCCGTCCCAGAGAACAGTACTCCAAGGGGCTGGGCTGGGTTAACAAACTTACGCTTTGAGCTTTCAGCGACAAGCCTCGTAGGGCTTGGCTTTGTCAATGCAGTCCTACCTTGTCTGACTCCTTCAGAGACGGCAAGGTGGCGTGGTCTTGAGGGAGAGCGCTACGGTCGTGTAGATCCTCAAGGCAAGTGCGGTGATTATCCTTCTCGTGGTTGCTGCCCTGTTCTTGGTCTAATTCCCTATGAAATAGACATAACAGAAATCACCGGGCGACGCAACACAGGGGTGGCGAGGTCATGCCCCTGGGTGTCCACCATTGAACAAGAACAATGTTGGATTGCAATGACCTCCCGCGTGTTTGTGCCGTGCGCGGGGACCCGTACAGAGGGATGAAGGGATCTGGTGGTTGAGTGGAGCAGGCTGCACACAACACGCCACTTTGACCCGGATTTCTTACCACACGGGAGGTTGTGGGAGTAGCTAACTCACGATCAATCGGCTGAACTCTCCTTCTGAGAGTAGCGAGGTGCGTGGGGTCCACTGATGTCGTTCTTGGACGGCTGAAGTGGTGGTGAAGGTCATGCTGACGGTGTAAGGGAGGGCTGTTCTGTTCAAGCCAGCCCAAACGAGCACCCGATGTCGCACTGTAAGCCAGCCCTGCGCACCTATATCTCGATGGTAGTCCTAACGCCCCACCTTAAGTGGTGGGGCGTTCCCTGTTGCGGGCTCGATGGAGGGTGGGAGCCGGAGAGATGAATTTTATTTTAATATGTATCATGGAATTTATTAAAGACTTGAGTACATTTGCCCCTGGACCTGCGGTTAATTCTGCAGAATCCAGCGCGGGTGCCCCCAAGGCTGCAGTGAAAACTGCTGCTGCCCCTCCAGCTGCGGTGAAAACCGCAGCGAGGAGTGTAAATAAGTCCCTTGGGCAGCCTGCAGCGAAAGCTGCAGGTCCCAGTACGGGTAAGAAAAATAAGCGGGGTGCTCCTGGCACCTCGCGAGTCCCTGGACCCGCGGCAAAGGCTGCGGACTCCAGCGTAGAATCAAGGAACTTTGTGGCTCCTCTAACCACTACCTCCGACGTCGCTGACTCCAGTAAAACGGGGTTTCCTGGCGAACCCGTTGGTGAGGCTGCCCTAACCTGGCGTGTGCAAACCCGCAAGGGAAGGGGTAAGGGCAAGGGTAAGAGAAGAAATTTTCAAACCCCTGCCCCGGCCGAGGACCCGACGAGTGCGTCTGGACCTGCTCAGGGCAATAAGCCCATGAACAGGAAACAGCGGCGTCAGGAACAAAGGAGAGGCAAAGCAAAGGCTCCTATTAGCTTCTCGACAGGGAATGGGGCTCAACTTGCGCCGGACACGAGCCGATCAGTGGCAGGCAGTCCGGCTCAGACGGCTACCTCATCGCAGCAGACCGCTCGGGACGGTCAGGTCGGTGCCAAGCGGGCTCTCAACGAGACGTTGTCACCTCGTGGAGAGCACAAGCGGCAGCGGCTTGATCGGTCCGGGAGGGCTGGTGATATGAGTTACGCCCGGGCTGCCAGCGCTCACCTATGCGTCGCGGTGACTAGTGTACGCACGGGTGCTATCAGCAAAGAAGTGTCGGCCTTGGTGATCAAGCTGATCCAAAAGAGGATCATAGACGAGTCTCTCTCTCCCACGATGGAGACTCCTGAGCGGCAAATACCGTCCTTCACCACTAAACCGCAATTCGGCGGCGGTGCGCTAAAGCTGTGGTGCTGCGACGACTTCACCCTGGTCTGGCTGAAGAGGACGGTCCCCGATTTGCCTCTACCGGCTGACACCTCGCTAATCGTCAAGAGCCAATCGGAGCTCCCAAAAATGGTACGCTGCGGTATAGTTATACCGGACGACAGCGGGGTGTACCAAGACCTGAATATCGCAGCGAGAACGCTGTGGTATCAGAACCCATGGGTGGACATTAAGAAGTGGGTGGTGGTCCACTCAGACAGGCAGAAGGCATGCTGGTTCGTGGTGCTGGGCGTCCCCGAGGACCACATTCCGGTCTTGATGGGCGCCGAGCGCAGGCTGTCTTTCGGCCTGGGCTCGGTGTACATGAAGTTCCAGGGAGCCAATGGCAGATTTGCGTGTGTTCCTCGGGGTTGGGACCCGATCACGAGACAGTTTGCAAAGGAAGTCAGCACAGGGGAGAGCAACCCCCTGCCTAACAACCCGGAAGCTTCTGTGGCTGACCCTGCCGCAACTGCAGAGAAGGTGACCCCTGACGATGACTCGTCTAAGGTCCCTCTGACGGGCGGGGAGCTGGACGACATCATACTGTCACCAGCTTTCGGCCCTTTGGAGGACGACCTCATCGTGGGTGATGCTTTCGCGGGGCTGCAACTGGAGGGCGAAGAGGAGGAGGGACCCACTCATGATGGCGACCCCTTCGTCCGCCTGTAAAGTTGTGCAGGCAAACCTCCACCACAGCCAGACTGCGACGGCTCAACTACGCAAGTGGCTGGAGGTTCAACAGACTGCCATCGCCTTAATTCAGGAGCCGTGGATTAGGGGTGGCCAAATCAGAGGACTATCCAACCTGGGTGGTAAGCTCCTTGTTACTTCTAATCATGATCACCCTAGAGCGTGTATCTTTGTTACAGGTAACCTCAAAGCACAGCTTCTAAATGATTTCTGTTGCAGAGATACCTCTGCAGCTAGGCTGTATATGCAGCGCGGTGCCTTACAGCTGCCGATTGTCTTCGCCTCGGCCTACATGCCTGAGGCGGAGGCACCGCCCCCACATGACCTCATTCGACTCGTAACCTACTGCGAGTCCAGCGGGGAAGAGGTCATTATTGGGACCGACGCGAACGCACATCACCCCCTATGGGGAATGGAAGCGCCTAATGAAAGAGGTAAGGCATTAGTGGACTACTTGTTTACAACCAACTTGTCACTACTAAACATAGGCGCAGAACCAACGTTCGTAACGAGACGCAGTCGTACAATTATTGACCTGACTTTGGCGACGGCAGGCGCAGCGGTGATCACTACTGGGTGGCAGGTCTCCAAGGAGGCCTCCTGCTCGGACCACAGATGGATCCGCTTCGACATTCAGCTCTGTGTAACACCTAAACCACCCTGGCGTAATCCGCGCAACACGGACAGAGCTGTCTACACACGCACCCTAGTGACAAAACTGCCGCCCTTATGTGAGGCGCGGACTATAGGGAACGAAACGCGATTAGACATGAAGGTAAGTCAACTTACCGATTCTCTAATAAGCAGCTACCATGCCGCTTGCCCTTTGACTACACCGCGCACTACACCGGGTAAACAAACATGGTGGGGTGCAGAGTTAAATCGCAAACGCGGGAAGGTAAGAAAGGCCCTGAACAGGGCCATGAACACATGCAAGGATGAGGACTGGAACGCTTATTACGAGGCCAAATCCAGCTACAAAAAATGCATCAGATTCAGGCGTACTGCAGGGTGGCGCAATTTCTGTGGTAACATTGAATCTTGCCAAGAGGCAAACAGGGTAAGGAAAGTACTGGCACAGGTGCACACACCCGAGCCTACGTCACTCCGTAAACCTGACAACTCACTCACCACATCACCTGAAGAAGCTAAACGCGTCCTAATAGAAACTCACTTCCCAGGCAGCGTTATTACCCAGGTAACTGACTGGCTAGATACCACCCAGGTGCCAACAGATGACGATTGGTTCTATGCATACAGGGTGATTACGATGGAGAAACTACAGTGGGCCATCCAAAGCTTCCATCCTTTCAAGGCGCCTGGTCCAGACGGGGTTTTCCCTGCGCTGCTGCAGTGGGGAGGTACGTCTGTTGCAGAAAGACTGGTTCCACTAATGAGGGCGTGCCTGGCCTTTAGATACGTTCCGAAAGGATGGAGGGAAGTGAAAGCAATATTCATCCCTAAGCCAGGCAAAGGTGACTATACTAACGCCAAATCCTTCAGACCCCTCAGCCTGACCTCGTTTTTACTAAAATCGATGGAAAGACTGTGCGAAAGGGAACTACGAGATGGCGTTCTTAAATCAATACCTCTCCACGGTAACCAACATGCCTACAGCTCGGGTAAGTCCACGGAATCTGCTCTCCATATGGTGGTAGGCCAGATAGAGGAAGCAATCCATCAGAAAGGTTCATGCCTGGGCACTTTCATAGACATCGAAGGAGCTTTCGACAAAACCAACTTCTCCAGCATTGGTGCTGCACTCTCCAGACACGGAGCAGAACAGGTACTAATTGACTGGATAACCAACATGTTAAGCAAACGTGCGGTTCGTATGGAGGGTGAAAACCAGCTGGCGCTGATAGCCAGGGGCTGCCCTCAAGGAGGAGTGCTCTCCCCTCTCCTGTGGAATCTGGTAATCAACGATCTTATCACCAGACTTAACGAACACCGTTATTACACAATAGGGTATGCAGACGACCTCGCAATTCTAGTACCCGGGAAGGTGACTGGAACCATCTGCAACCTTACGCAGCAAGCGCTACGAATAGTAGAACGATGGTGCAGGGAGTATGATCTTTCAGTTAATCCTTCTAAGACGGTACTGGTCATGTTTACTCAAAAACGAGCACTAGGCCCTTTCCGTCTTCCAAAGCTGTTCGACACTGAACTCCTGCATTCCAACGAGGTCAAGTATCTTGGGGTCATTCTCGACAGCAAGCTTAACTGGAGCAGTCACTTAGACAACAAACTTAACAAGGCGTGCATTACCTTCTGGCAATGCAAGAAAATGATAGGCAAAAAATGGGGCTTGTCCCCCAAAATCATTCTCTGGCTGTACTGCGCGGTGATTCGGCCCATGATCTCCTATGGGGCCGTGGTTTGGTGGCCCCGCACTAAGTTAAGTACCGCTGTGAACAAACTGCAACGCACGCAAAGACTGGCCTGTATGGCGACGTCAGGCTGCATGAGAACTACCCCGACTGCTGCGGTCGAGGCCATGCTGGATCTGCCTCCGCTCCACCTTTTCATTCAGCAGGAGGCCACGACGGCGGCAGTACGGCTTAAGGCATTAGATCTCTGGGGTAAGAGAACTACACTACACACGGCTCTGCTCGAGGACCTAAACAAAGAGTTCCCTATCACGACAGCAAGTATTGACCGGATACCTAAGCAGTTTGTTTTTGACAAAAAATACAAAATCCAACTCCATGAGGACAACCGCTGTGAGGGGTTACGCCCAGACGAGTTGAGGATCTTCACCGATGGTTCCAAGACAGGTACTGGCTCAGGTGCGGGGGTGTTCTCGGAGGACCTCAACATTCATATAGCCGCGCCACTTGGGGCTTTTAACACGGTGTTCCAAGCAGAGTGTGTGGGCATAAGCCTGGCTGCATCGGCCATTCTAGACAGGCAAGTAAAAGATTTCCCAATACGCATCCTCTCAGACAGCATGGCCGTCCTGCAGGCGCTGAGCAGCCACACGGTATGCTCTGGACTGATATACGAGTGTCACCAACGCCTAAACCAGGTTGGGTCGAGCAATAAGGTAACCATTCAATGGATAAAAGGGCACAGTGAGTCCCGAGGCAACGATGCGGCGGATGAGCTCGCCCGTAGGGGATCCAGTATGGCGGTGGTTGGTCCGGAACCAATCGTGTCAATACCATTCGGATACCTCCGCAGTCTGGTAAGAAAACGCACCAAAGAGCAACACCACAGATTGTGGATTGACCACAGTGAGTGCAGGCAAGCCAAACAGGCACTTCCCGCAGTGGATAGTCGGTTCACCAAGAAGGCCCTACGGCTGACGAAACAACAGCTGCGAGCAGTCACAGCTGTAACGACTGGTCACGGGACTTTTAATAAGCACCTTTTTGTCTTAGGGATTACGGATAGCCCGCTGTGCAGAGCATGCATGGAAAGGGACGAGACAGCAGAGCACCTGCTCCTAAGCTGCCCGGTAATCGCCGGCTACAGGGCCAAATACCTCGGTGAACCAGGTACCGTACAGGAGGTAGTCAGCAACACGAAGGCGCTGCTGGCCTTCCTCGAGGAGTTGGGATGGATCGAGTGAGGAAGTTGGTAGTAGGTTAATCCCCACCCGTACGCAAAATACGCGCTTAGTCGTGGAGTTGCGGAAACTAGCCCGTTTTAACCTAACCTAACCTAACAGTACTCCATGGACGTTGAGGAGCTGTTCCGGCGTGAAGTACCTTTTCACCTTCGCAAGGATCCCCAACTTTTTGGCAGCCAGCTGAGCCTTTGCCTCAATATATGGAAATAAATCTCTTAATATTTGCCAAAATTGAGAGTATTGCCTACATGAGTGTACTTACTTGAGATTCTCTCCACTGAACTCCTTGGACAGGAACTTGGCGAAGTGCTCCTTGCCGGCGTTGTCTTGTAGGAGCTCTCGCAGACTGAACGACCAGCGACGCACGCGCCGAAGTGGGAGTGGCTCTTTGCTGTGGAATGAAAATCTAAATGTCAGAAATGCGTTGAATTGTGCTGTAGTCCTTATTAGTCAGAACTAATTGGGACCACAGCGTTACCTAGAGACGCTCGACTGAAGCTGAGTTTAGTTTTTTTTATAATAGCCGAGCAGTGAACACATTCAGAAGCGCTTTCTTAATTTTTTATTGTACACAAAACAAAATTAAAAATACAACATGAGTAATAATGTTGATGTACAAAGGCGCGCTAACTCTAAGAATAATTTTTATACCAGCAAACCTTAGAGTGATAGAGAGAGTTAACAAAAGTAAGAAGAGAAGTAGTCCAGTGTACAATTTTAGAATAATATAAAATAAATGATACATATACATACAAAATATATATATTCACATATACTAATATTATGTCATTTCAAATGATCCTTGGTTTTCCTCTTTAAGACATTCAGAGAAGGGCTATCGCGTAGTGAATGTGGTAGAGAGTACCAGAGACGCACCGCAGTAACAGAGAAGAACCCATCATACCAGCTGGAAGTGTGACGCTTCGTAAAGAATTCGTAAAATAAAAATTTTGAAAATCACGAATTTGGATTTTGGCGCTGACACATTCTAGAGACCAAACGCGTTGACCGATTTCGATGATTCTTGACACTTTGCGAGTGTCACTGGCTACATTGAAATTGGAATATGAAAAAATGGCGGCTATTGGGCGCCATATTGTGGGGACCGAATATTTCTTTTTCTTCGAATTCTATCGTGTGGGGTATCAAAATCAAGGGTTTCAAAAGGTGATTTCAAAAATATATGACACTTATATGTTTAAACGTGCATAATTCGAAAAAATGTTAACTAAAAACAAAAACAGTTATAAATAAAAAATACCATTGGCGCTAACTTCAGACGGGCCCCGACTCATCGGTCGTACTGTACTTACTTCTGCTTGTCCTGGTCCCACAAGTCGGTAGCATCGCTGAGCCATGGGTTGGGCCACTCGGGCGCGGTGAAGCACGGCTCGTACTGTACTTACTTCTGCTTGTCCTGGTCCCACAAGTCGGTAGCATCGCTGAGCCATGGGTTGGGCCACTTGGGCGCGGTGAAGCACGGCTCGTACTGTACTTACTTCTGCTTGTCCTGGTCCCACAAGTCGGTAGCATCGCTGAGCCATGGGTTGGGCCACTTGGGCGCGGTGAAGCACGGCTCGTACTGTACTTACTTCTGCTTGTCCTGGTCCCACAAGTCGGTAGCATCGCTGAGCCATGGGTTGGGCCACTCGGGCGCGGTGAAGCACGGCTCGTACTGTACTTACTTCTGCTTGTCCTGGTCCCACAAGTCGGTAGCATCGCTGAGCCATGGGTTGGGCCACTTGGGCGCGGTGAAGCACGGCTCGTACTGTACTTACTTCTGCTTGTCCTGGTCCCACAAGTCGGTAGCATCGCTGAGCCATGGGTTGGGCCACTCGGGCGCGGTGAAGCACGGCTCGTACTGTACTTACTTCTGCTTGTCCTGGTCCCACAAGTCGGTAGCATCGCTGAGCCATGGGTTGGGCCACTCGGGCGCGGTGAAGCACGGCTCGTACTGTACTTACTTCTGCTTGTCCTGGTCCCACAAGTCGGTAGCATCGCTGAGCCATGGGTTGGGCCACTTGGGCGCGGTGAAGCACGGCTCGTACTGTACTTACTTCTGCTTGTCCTGGTCCCACAAGTCGGTAGCATCGCTGAGCCATGGGTTGGGCCACTCGGGCGCGGTGAAGCACGGCTCGTACTGTACTTACTTCTGCTTGTCCTGGTCCCACAAGTCGGTAGCATCGCTGAGCCATGGGTTGGGCCACTCGGGCGCGGTGAAGCACGGCTCGTACTGTACTTACTTCTGCTTGTCCTGGTCCCACAAGTCGGTAGCATCGCTGAGCCATGGGTTGGGCCACTTGGGCGCGGTGAAGCACGGCTCGTACTGTACTTACTTCTGCTTGTCCTGGTCCCACAAGTCGGTAGCATCGCTGAGCCATGGGTTGGGCCACTCGGGCGCGGTGAAGCACGGCTCGTACTGTACTTACTTCTGCTTGTCCTGGTCCCACAAGTCGGTAGCATCGCTGAGCCATGGGTTGGGCCACTTGGGCGCGGTGAAGCACGGCTCGTACTGTACTTACTTCTGCTTGTCCTGGTCCCACAAGTCGGTAGCATCGCTGAGCCATGGGTTGGGCCACTCGGGCGCGGTGAAGCACGGCTCGTACTGTACTTACTTCTGCTTGTCCTGGTCCCACAAGTCGGTAGCATCGCTGAGCCATGGGTTGGGCCACTTGGGCGCGGTGAAGCACGGCTCGTACTGTACTTACTTCTGCTTGTCCTGGTCCCACAAGTCGGTAGCATCGCTGAGCCATGGGTTGGGCCACTCGGGCGCGGTGAAGCACGGCTCGTACTGTACTTACTTCTGCTTGTCCTGGTCCCACAAGTCGGTAGCATCGCTGAGCCATGGGTTGGGCCACTCGGGCGCGGTGAAGCACGGCTCGTACTGTACTTACTTCTGCTTGTCCTGGTCCCACAAGTCGGTAGCATCGCTGAGCCATGGGTTGGGCCACTCGGGCGCGGTGAAGCACGGCTCGTACTGTACTTACTTCTGCTTGTCCTGGTCCCACAAGTCGGTAGCATCGCTGAGCCATGGGTTGGGCCACTCGGGCGCGGTGAAGCACGGCTCGTACTGTACTTACTTCTGCTTGTCCTGGTCCCACAAGTCGGTAGCATCGCTGAGCCATGGGTTGGGCCACTCGGGCGCGGTGAAGCACGGCTCGTACTGTACTTACTTCTGCTTGTCCTGGTCCCACAAGTCGGTAGCATCGCTGAGCCATGGGTTGGGCCACTCGGGCGCGGTGAAGCACGGCTCGTACTGTACTTACTTCTGCTTGTCCTGGTCCCACAAGTCGGTAGCATCGCTGAGCCATGGGTTGGGCCACTCGGGCGCGGTGAAGCACGGCTCGTACTGTACTTACTTCTGCTTGTCCTGGTCCCACAAGTCGGTAGCATCGCTGAGCCATGGGTTGGGCCACTCGGGCGCGGTGAAGCACGGCTCGTACTGTACTTACTTCTGCTTGTCCTGGTCCCACAAGTCGGTAGCATCGCTGAGCCATGGGTTGGGCCACTCGGGCGCGGTGAAGCACGGCTCGTACTGTACTTACTTCTGCTTGTCCTGGTCCCACAAGTCGGTAGCATCGCTGAGCCATGGGTTGGGCCACTCGGGCGCGGTGAAGCACGGCTCGTACTGTACTTACTTCTGCTTGTCCTGGTCCCACAAGTCGGTAGCATCGCTGAGCCATGGGTTGGGCCACTCGGGCGCGGTGAAGCACGGCTCGTACTGTACTTACTTCTGCTTGTCCTGGTCCCACAAGTCGGTAGCATCGCTGAGCCATGGGTTGGGCCACTCGGGCGCGGTGAAGCACGGGTCGTACTCCACGTATTGCTCGCAGTACGCGATCAGCCTGCGGACAAACGAATACTTTAACTGGTTGCTGGATAAGAGCAGTGGTGGCCCAGTGGTAACGGCCGCCACTTACAAGTTGTTGTAGGTTTGTTTCTATTCGCCCCTGCATTCCTATTCACCCCGTGAAAGGACGTTAAGCCGTTGGTACTGCGTTTGAGCTCTCCCCGGCACTGTCGGTTTTTTTTTTATATTAAAATAATGCGTTCTTCACGCTTGGAATTTCTCTTGTATCGTGGGTGCATTTACAAACAATTAAAATTTTAAAGCCACATTCACAGCCAGACGAAAAAGTACATCTGTAGATGATACAAATACTTATTCCGTGCGGGAATCGAACACGTGACAGGAAGCGCAATAGGGATGTTGCCTGGGTAGAAAAATGATAATTCTATTTAGTCCGTCAGTGAGATTATCTAATAATATTGGACGCGTATTTTTTGCTTTAACAAATAAATAAAAATTTAGATAAAGCGCATCAAAGTTCAGGAGTGGGGGCTTGTCAGTATAAAGTGTAGCACACCGTGACGTCACACGATATTTCAACGCACTGTATCGCCGTAATTTTTTGTTTACGTGGCAAATGAAAAAATATTGACAGACTAAATAAATATTTTTTGTCAACTACCCACTTTTGCCATCACTCTTAGTACGACGTTAAAAGAACTGATATAGTGCCCGGCACGTAAGTTGGCAAGGTTTTAGCGTAGTGGGAATAAGTTCACGCATATTCCGTGAACTGACCAACCACCACATAGAGCGAACGGCACGTGGACGCTCGGCGATTGGTCAGTCGATCCTTGTGTCAACTGAGCAACCAATCGCGCGTGAGGAACGGTCCTAAACGTTCCCCGCGTCCCGCTTCACTACCAAAGATACCTAAAAAAAAACAGGTCAAGTGCGAGTCGAACTCGTGCGCCGACGGTTCCGTACCTACCCATTATACCGCCATAATGAAATTGGTATCATTTTTATTGGTGGGTAAGTTTTAAAGATATGGGCAAATTTAGATTTTCGCGAAAACTTGTAAGTACTTAATTTTTTTATTTATTTTTTCCTTTATTAGTGCTGTAAGACCTTAGGAGGAGCTCGTGGCTAAATAATAATAGCCGCACGAGTCGATCTTCAAGGTTAAGCAACGCTTGACGAGGTGGGTCCGTGGATAGTTGACCATTTTCAACACAACGAGTTTCCTCCGTGCCTCGGTGCGCACGTTAAGCCGTTGGTCCCGGCTGTCATTTGTAGATCTTTGACAGTCGTTACGAGTAGTCAGAAGCTTGAGATCTGACACCAGTCTTGCTAAGGGGTACCACTGTTACCCAGTTACTGGGTTGTGGAGGTCAGATAGGCAGTCGCTCCATGTAAAACACTGGTACTCAGCTGAATCCGGTAAGACTGGAAGCCAACCCCAACGCAGTTGGGAAAGGCTAGGCAGATTTTTAGTGCTATAAGACCTTCCTTTTTGCCAAATTTCGTGATTCTAGGTCAACGGGAACTACCATATAGGTTTTCGACCCAAAACCTATAGGGTACGGTTGACCTAGAATTGTCAATTTTAGTTAATAGCAAGGTCTTACAGCACAAGTAAAGGGATTTTTTTTTCTTTTTGCGAAAATCTAAATTTGCTTATATCTTTTTATCATGTTGACTCAGGACCTTGATTTTTATACACCTAATAGGAACTATAGACCTCAGGTATCTGGTATAAATTTCAACTTGCTAGGTCCATCCGTTCCTGAGAAAATCGGTGGTGACACACGGACATTAAAGTGATCTTATAATTTTTTAGGGTTCCGTACCCAAAGGATAAAAACGGGACCCTATTACAAAGACTCCGCGGTCCGTCTGTCTGTCTGTCACCAGGCTCTATCTCATGAACCGTGATAGCTAGACAGTTAAAATTTTCACAGATGATCTATTTCTGTTGCCGCTATAACAACAAATACTAAAAACAGTATAAAATAAATATTTAAGGGGGGGCTCCCACACAAAAAACGTGTTTTCTTGCTGTTTTTGTGATAATTGTACGGAACCCTTCGTGCGTGAGTCCGACTCGCACTTGACCGGTTTTTAACCTTTTGAGGTGCACCATTTCACCCTCACCCACCCTTTCTTGGCCTGCCACCAGGTGGACCGATGACCTGGTGAAGGTTGCGTGGATTTGCTGGATGCGAGACGCACGGGACTGGTCAATGTGGAAACACTTGGGGGAGGCCTATGTCCAGCAGTGGACGTCTTTCGGCTGATATGATGATGATGAGGTGCACCCTAAAAAACGACTTCAGTGCATCTAACAACTCTTGCCAGCTTACGTGCCGGGGATTATAATGCACACACTTGTGCACGATAATACCTCCCGCGTAGGATATAATACTCACATGTCGTGCACCTTGCTGAGGCGCACATTGCGGCGCTCGAGCCGCGCCCTGAGCATGGACACTTGTCTCTTGGCTGTGTCTATCTGCTGCTCTATGGATGGCGTCTTCGTGGGTAGTTCCGGGAGGCAGTTCACTGAGATTTCTGGTTGAGAGGATTCGCCTGTAAATAAATAAATAAATAAATAAAATTCGTTTATTTCAGGTCCTTGACCCATATAAGTAACACAAAAATACAAATACACTATAGTCAATTCATGCAATAAAAATAAAGTAAAAATTAAAATAAAACAAAACAAAATGAAATATGACAATTAATAAAATTGAGGAATCAAGTTATGTCAGTAGCAAAAATATAATATTATAACATGGAATCGATTGATGTCAAAAAGCAGAAATCAAAATAAAATATAATAAAGCTAAATTAGATGTATTATGACAACGAATTAAATTAAATAAATAAAGTAAAAGGAAAGTATGTGTTTTAAGAACAGAAAAGAATAGTACATTTCATGTCGAGCATAAAAAGTCGAGATTTTAACACGAGCGATGTAGCCAATCGAAAGCTACATGCCAGTGTTAAAATAAAGCCTTTTTATGCGAGACACGAACGATTCTTTTTTCACTACCGGATGAGCTTACTTAATTAAATGCAAATAAGTTCCAACAACAATTTATTAGAAACATTCAGACTAAAAACCACAGACTATATACACAGAATCAACGCGCGCTTTTTCGAGAGGTAACAGGTTCAGTATCATTCTGCCAGTTACATAATGATCCATACAATAGTTATTTATGCTACAAGTGCGGAAGGTAGGTGATTTCCGATGAGTGGCATTTTTATTCACGAGCGAGCGAAGCGAGTGAGTGGATAAATCGACACGAGTCGGAAATCATCTTACGTACGTGTATCATACAACATTTTACTATGCATTGTGCGAGGAAATAAATAAAATAAAATTTATAAAATGGCGGGCTTATTCCAGCGTGTTCAGCATATCCACAGATTAACTAATAGTTCCTCGGATATATCTACTGTACTGCGCATGTGCGAAAGTCGGTGTTCTTGTTTTCGTTTCTTCGTTTTTTGACACCGACTTCCGAAATTGAAGTTATTTTTTACTTTGTAGTGTTTTTATTTGGTTGTATTTTTAGTAAAAAGATTTTTTTATTTTTCACTTTTTAGTTGTGGTACTTAATCATACCAGTTATATAGGCTTGGTACCAATAATGCACAAAGTGAAACCAGAATAAATTAACCCAGTAACATGAAACTTAAACAAAACCGGTGGAATAAAAGTATACCAAGGTGAACTGTTTACACCTGCGTACCTCTTTAGAGCGTACTAGTGTGATGTTATGTTATGAAATGGTGAAAACAATAAACAGAAATGCGATTGCAGCTATCCCGAGTGATTTGTCGTCATTTATTGAAGAGTTCTGGTGTATATCTCCGAAGTTCTTCATCAGATCTTAATGGAAATTTAATGGGACCACATGACAAGCATCAGCTTTCAAATCAAAAAAGAATCATCAAAATCGGTTCACCTAGAAACAAGTTCTGAGGTACAAACATAAAAAAAAATACTGTCGAATTGATAACCTCCTCCTTTTTGGTAAGTCGGTTAAAAAGTGACCGTTTCCGCACAGTTTGGCTGCTTGGAAAACCGCTCTTTTCGAGGACATGCATTGTAAAGAATTTTACAATGCATGTCCTCGAAAAGAGCGGTTTTCTAAGCAGCCAAACTGTGCGGAAAGTGTCACTTTTTTCACTAGTGCTTTTTACTTTCCTGTACTTTTTTAATTTTTAACTCCAACGTCAGCCCGACGCATAGAGTTTTTATTATTTGTGAAAAGTTTTAAAAATTAGTTATGTACAGATTATCATTCATATAAAAGGTAAAATAAAACTAATACTTTATTTTAGGCGTTTTTAATTACTCTACATTTAGATTTTGTTCAATAAATTAATTTTAAATATTCATTAAATATGTTTGGCAGAACGTATATTTTGCTCGTGCCTTATTGCGTTACGATGTGACAGCTATTCGCACATGCGCAGTAGATATGCCCGAGGAACTATTAGTTAATCTGTGGATATGCTGAACGCGCTTGAATAAGCCCGCCATTTTATTTCATTTTATTAATTAATTTATTTTCTCGCACAATGCATAGTAAAATGTTGTATGATACACGTACGTAAGATGATTTCCGACTTGTGTCGATTTATCCACTCACTCGCTTCGCTCGCTCGTGAATAAAAATGCCACTCATCGGAAATCACCTACCTTCCGCACTTGTAGCATAAATAACTATTACAATGCATGTCCTCGAAAAAAGCGGTTTGAAATATGCAAACTGTGCAGAAAGTGTCACTTTTTTTCACTAGTGCTTTTTACTTTCCTGTACTTTTTTAATTTTTAACTCCAACGTCAGCCCGACGCATAGAGTTTTTATTATTAGAGAAAAGTTTTAAAAATTAGTTATGTACAGATTATTATCCACATAAAAGGTAAAATAAAACTAATACTTCATTTTAGGCGTTTTTAATTACTCTAGATTTAGATTTTGATCAATAAATTAATTTTAAATATTCATTAAATATGTTTGGCAGAACATATATTTTGCTCGTGCCTTATTGCGTTACGAAGTGACAGCTATTCGCACATGCGCAGTAGATATACCCGAGGAACTATTAGTAAATCTGTGGATATGCTGAACGCGCTGGAATAAGCCCGCCATTTTATTAATTTTATTTCCTCGCACAATGCATAGTAAAATGTTGTATGATACACGTACGTAAGATGATTTCCGATGAAATCATCGACCTTTCGCACTTGTAGCATAAATAACTATAGTCGGTAGGGTATTTTCTCATACTTCTGGGCCGCCCTGAAGTTGGCTTTCCGATGCGCGAGGCAAGAAACGGTGCTGTTTTTGTATGAGATTTACTACTGCGCAGCCAACTTCAGGGCAGCCACGAACTTTGTCGAGGACTATAATAAAGGTCTTTGACCGATTTAGTTACGTAAAAGATCCTGATATAATATGCAACAGCCTACACACAGACTATAGTAATTTTCTGTGGACTAACGCAAACGTAAAATTTCCAATGCCAAAGAGAAAGTCGTCAGCCAAAAAAATTCAATAAAAAAACCCCTACACAAAAAACCTCTAAAAAGCAAAAAATAAGCCTCGTACTTGCATCGGGGAACAGCCAACGTTTACCGCAATTTATTTAATTTACTTAAAGCTTTTTAGAGATTTTCGTGTCGAGGTTTTTATTTAAAAAAAAAAAGATTTTTTATTTCATGCTTTTTAAACTACATATAATATACCTAGTAGTAGACACGCTTCAATCGACAATCTATCGAAACTAGTAAAATAATTGTGAAACGATATCATGCGAAAAAAAACCAGATTCACAAAGTAAAATGCGAATAACTTTTGAACGGCTGAACCGATTTTAATCAAACATGGCTAAGAACACTCTCGACAAAGTCACCTTTCAAACAAAAACAACGAAATCAAAATCGGTTCATCCGTTTAGGAGCTATATGCCACAGACAGTCACAGCAACATACGTCAACCTTATAACACCCCTCTTTTTGTCCCTTATACCACCCGTCGGGGGTTAAAACAACAACCAGTCATTTTTAATAGTTATTTATGCTACAAGTGCGGAAGGTAGGTGATTTCCGATGAGTGGCATTTTTATTCACGAGCGAGCGAAGCGAGTGAGTGGATAAATCGACACGAGTCGGAAATCATCTTACGTACGTGTATCATACAACATTTTACTATGCATTGTGTGAGAAAATAAATAAATTAATAAAATGAAATTAATAAAATGGCGGGCTTATTCAAGCGCGTTCAGCATATCCACAGATTAACTAATAGTTCCTCGGGCATATCTACTGCGCATGTGCGAATAGCTGTCACATCGTAACACAATAAGGCACGAGCAAAATATACGTTCTGCCAAACATATTTAATGAATATTTAAAATTAATTTATTGATCAAAATCTACATCTAGAGTAATTAAAAACGCCTAAAATGTCGTATTAGTTTTATTTTACCTTTTATATGAATGATTATCTGTACATAACTAATTTTTAAAACTTTTCTCAAATAATAAAAACTCTATGCGTCGGGCTGACGTTGGAGTTAAAAATTAAAAAAGTACAGGAAAGTAAAAAGCACTAGTGAAAAAAAGTGACACTTTCCGCACAGTTTGGCTGTTTGGAAAACCGCTCTTTTCGAGGACATGCATTGTAAAAAATATTAGAGATTCTCACCATTCTCCTTGACAGTATTTTCATTCTTCTTCTGTATTTCTTCTTCGCTCTCCTGAGGATTTGTGATCGTCACTATCGGGTTGTTCTGTAAAAAGGCAAATACACATAGGTTAGGAATCAATTTACATGTGGTCTACACAGAACGACCGCGACTCGAGACGGAGACGCTCGGTCGCGAGACCGAGACATGTGTCGCACACAAACTTTTCTCGATTTTATTCGTTAACTCAGTTATATTGTTGTAAATTATTATTCCACATTGCACAAGTTATTAAATTACTATTGGAGGAAGAAGAATACCAGCATATGATATTACATTATTATTATAAAAAAAAATATACAAAGATATCAACGAATTATATACAACTAAAGGCCAAAAACTGCCGTTTTCAATATGGAACTCAATAAAAAAAATGGATTTTAATATTATATAATGGATATTTCGAGCACGACCCGCGACACCACTCGCCCGTAAGCGAGACCGTGTAGCGGTCTCCTACCGCGCGTCGCGGTTTCGAGCGCGACTTCACTCCCTGTCTGCTGCCGAGGTCGCGTGTCGCGGTCACGCGCGAAAATTGCATTCTTATCCCAGACTTCTGAATTAGGAGGAATTTGCTTTGACACGTTCATTTCTCCGAATACTCATTACAGAAACCGCACTTTAAAATCTGGATTTGTGCCATTTTCGCCAGGTAGCTTCTCTGAAATTCTGGCTCATAGACCTCTAGCAACCTCTTTGAGGAACATAGCGAGACGTTACGAGGCTTACCTTGAGATTGTGTTGCAGTATCAGCTCCTGACACTGTCGCAGTCTCTTCGCTTTGAGCGCGTTGATGCGAGATAGCTTCTTTGGGTCGATTTCAGTTGTGTTAACGCAACCGGGCTGGAATAGAGATATTTTACAGATAAGTAGCCTGGGGCAGGCCTATGTCCAGCAGTGGACGTCTTTCGGCTGATATGATGATGGTAATGATGACAGATTAATATCTTAGATCAATAATACACTAGATGACAGGTAAGCACTTAAAAAACGGGCCGAAAAATAAGAACACAAATACGGCTGTGGTCTTATTTCAAATTAGTATGGTCCAATCATAGCCAACATAAAGACTTTAAAATGACGCAGTGTGCGTTTAAAATACAGACATAAATCGACTGCCGAAGGAGGGTAATGTGTTTATCAGTCTATGTTTATGAATGTTTGTTCCTATGTGGCGTTCCAGAGACCAAACGCGTTGGTCGATTTTGATGATTCGTACGTCAATCGATTTGTATTAACCCTGCGAGTGTCACTGGCTACATTCAAATTGAAAAATAGAAAAATGGCGGCTTTTGGGCGCCATATCGTGGGGGCCCAATATTTTTTTTCTTCCAATCCCGTAGTGTGGGATATCATATATAAACTAATTCGAAAAAAAAATAACTATCAAGTGTTAAATAAAAATAAGTAATAAAAAAAATCAAAATCGTAGTTTTTTTTTTTCCTTTTTTTTATCGTTGCTTCGCACTAGGTATTTTTCCTGTATCGTGGGTGCGTTTACAAAAAATTAAACTCACATACCCAAAACCCAGATCCGGAACAACTATCTGTAGGCCATACAAATATATTTTGTTCCGTGCAGGAATAGAACCCGCGACACGCAGCGCAGCAGCCGATCGCTCAACCACTGCGCCATCTGTGTCGTCGAAACTCATTGACTCACTTTATTTTTATTTTACAATATTTTTACCGACTTAAAAAAAAGGAGGTAATAATATTACACGTATGTATGTTTATATATATAATATTGTTGGAACTGCACAATATTCACCAATGTTATTCTATGTGGGCTTCTAAACACGTGTGACAAATTTCATAATGTATGTATGTATGTTTGTACACGCATTTCACCGAAACGTACTTATTGGATCGTGATCATTCTTTTTGTTATGAATTAAGTATTTCTCAACATTTGTGATACTTCTATAGTGCAAGTTTCATCAAAATCGGTTAAGCAGTTTTCAAGATATGGAGCATACAACCGAATTCCTTAGCGACAAACAGCACGAATGTGTAAATTGAGTTTTAAGTGTATTTTGTCAATCCTACTAATCCTTATAGTACTGTACTATAGAAATTGCTCATTTTTTGTAATGTTGTACTAAAACTAGATAGGGAGAAATAAAAAATAAACCCAAAGCAAAACATTAAAAAAAGTTAATTCAAAAAATTTAAAAAAACTCGGCTGATTAAAAAGCGAACTAAAAAGACATAAACAAGGAGAAAATCATGCTGTGCAGTCGGAGGCAACATATTCGCGAGCTGCCTGACCAAAACCAGATGTATATATATTTATAACATTTTAGTTATTTTTTTTTAATTAGATACATTTAAACATATAATATAAGTGATATATATTTTTGAAATCACCTCCTCCCTTTATTTTGACACCCCACACGATGGGTATAAAGGCAAAAAAAAATTGGCACCCCACGATATGGCGCCCAAAATCCGACATTTTTCTATTTTCCAATTTTAATGTAGCCAGAGACACACGCAGGGTTAAGACGAATCGACGATTGACGTAAGAACCATCAAAATCGGCCAACGCGGTCTCTAGAACGCCACATAGGAACAAACATACTTAAATAGACTGATAAACACATTACCCTTCTTCGGGTAAAAAGTGCAAAATAACTTTCGTTTCGGAAGTCGGTGTCGAAAAATTATTAAAAGAGGTAACAAAGACACCGATTTCCGAAATGAAACTTATTTTGCACTTTTTAGTTTTTTGCTTTTGAAGTCTGTGTATTTTTTGTGGAAACTGTTTTCTTTACAATTTTGTGGAGCTCGTGGCTAAATAATAACATCCGCAATGGTCGATCATCAAGGTTAAGCAACGCTTGCCGAGATTGGTCCGTAGATGGGTGACCATTTCAACATATCGAGTTTCCTCTGTGCCTCGGTGCGCACGTTAAGCCGTTGGTCCCGGCTGTCATTTGAAGATCTCTGACAGTCGTTACGGGTAGTCAGAAGCTTGAGATCTGACACCAGTCTTGCCAAGGGGTACCGTGTTACCCAGTTAGATAGGCAGTCGCTCCATGTAAAACACTGGTACTCAGCTGAATCCGGTTAGACTGGAAGCCGACCCCTATATAGTTGGGCAAAGGCTAGGCAGATTGAATGAGTTTTTTTCACAATATTTTTCTTATAATGTACTCACCATGGGTCGGTGAACATCCCAGAAAGCTCGCTCTTGACTGTCCAGAACCTTCCTCTCCAATTTATCCCGTTTCTTATCAACCTGTAAAAGATATGGTAAAGGAATTAGCCCATTTTGTAACGGAACTTGGGCCCCTTTGAAAAAATGGTTGTATCTTGATGAATTTGGTTGTATATTGAAGAAAAAACACGTTATATTCATAATTAGAAAACATTTTTTATTTATTTTTCATGGTTCACGAGATATAACGATGTTTCTGTTCTTGAAATGAACCCTTATTACAATGCAATAAGGTGCATACAAATGTCCAAGTGAAGGAACCTGATCTGTTGTTGTCTGTACATATAATGTGAAGGACAAGGATAGAAAAAACCGGCCAAGCGCGAGTCGGACTCGCGCACGAAGGGTTCCGTACCGTTATCACAAAAAACGGCAAAAAAATCACGTTTGTTGTATGGGACTTTTTTTTTTTGTCTGCTTTTATTATTTGTTGTTATAGCGGCAACAGAAATACATCATCTGTGAAAATTTCAACTGTCTAGCTATCACGGTTCATGAGATACAGCCTGGTGACAGACAGAGGTCCCGTTTTTACTCTTTGGGTACGGAACCCTAAAAAACACAAAATATAAATCCTATTTTGGGATATTAATGAAATCGCAGACGATATAAGGGCAAGGACATAGTACAAGGGGCCATTTCACCCGAAAGATGTCCAATGCTGGACATAGGCTAGAACTTGGACACTATGAATTTGTAAGTTAATTTTAATATTTCTACACCGGCAACGGTAGTGTATGTGAAACTGTTTAATATTAAGATCTTAATGTACCATATACTCAGATATAAATATATCTTTATCTTTAGGCTTCCCCCAAGCCGCCATATTGACCGGACCCTTACATCTTGCATCCTCCTTGCAACCTTCACCAGGTCATCGGGTTCGGTTGAGCCGGATATTACAAAATAGTACATTTCATGTCGAGCATAAAAAGTCGAGATTTTAACACGAGCGATGTTGCCAATCTAAAGCTACATGCGAGTGTTAAAATAAAGCCTTTTTATGCGAGACACGAACGATTATTTTTCCACTACCTGATGAGCTTACTTAATTAAATGCAAATAAGTTCCAACAACAATGTATTAGAAACGTTCAGACTAAAAACCACAGACTATATACACACAATCAACGCTCACTTTTTCGAGAGGTAACAGGTTCAGTATCATTCTATCAGTTACATAATGATCCATACAAAAGTCATTTTGTAACTGTTATTATGTAATTTTGTTTTTTTTTAATTATTATTTTATAATCTTGTATCTAAATGTTCATATTTTGAAACGAATTTCTTAGCCAATGTGTTACATAATAGACAAGGTGGTGGAAAATAGTTATTTATGATACAAATGCGGAAGGTAGGTGATTTCCGATGAGTGGCATTTTTATTCACGAGCGAGCGAAGCGAGTGAGTGGATAAATCGACACGAGTCGGAAATCATCTTACGTACGTGTATCATACAAGATTTTACTATGCATTGTGCGAGGAAATAAATAAATTAATAAAATGGCGGGCTTATTCAAGCGCGTTCAGCATATCCACAGATTAACTAATAGTTCCTCGGGCATATCTACTGCGCATGTGCGAATAGCTGTCACATCGTAACGCAATAAGGCACGAGAAAAATATACGTTCTGCCAAACATATTTAATGAATATTTAAAATTAATTTATTGATCAAAATCTAAATCTAGAGTAATTAAAAACGCCTAAAATAAAGTATTAGTTTTATTTTACCTTTTATATGAATGATAATCTGTACATAACTAATTTTTAAAACTTTTCTCAAATAATAAAAACTCTTATGCGTCGGGCTGACGTTGGAGTTAAAAATTAAAAAAATACAGGAAAGTAAAAAGCACTAGTGAAAAAAAGTGTCACTTTCCGCACAGTTTGGCTGCTTGGAAAACCGCTCTTTTCGAGGACATGCATTGTAAAAAATATGACAGTTTACCTTGCTCTGAGCCTCAGCCTGCATAAATATGAACTCCCATTTCCTGCTGAACATCTTCTGCAGCCTCGCTAAAGACTCCGCCTCGTAGTCAGCCAGTTCTAGACGCGCTTTGTTCTGCATTGTGCGCTTGCAAAGGTATACAGCTGAAAATTAAAATTATTATTTCCATCTATTTGAGTCTGATAAGGAATGTTTCCTGGGTATAAAAATGATAATTCTATTTAGTCCGTCAGTGAGATTATCAAATAATATTGGACACGATATTTTTTGCTTTAACAAATACATTAAAAAAACTTTTTAACAAAAAACAAACCGACTTCCAAAAACACTTCTTTGGTAGGTACCTATTGTTTTACGTGTTTCGACACCGACTTCGGAAAAGAAAGTTATTTTTCACTTTGCAGTGTTTCTTTTTGGAAGTCTGTTTGTTATTTTGTTAAAAAGTTTTTATTTATCCCTTTTTAGTTTTGATACCTCCAATTGCCATAAAAATCATATATAGCCAAAGTCCATCTCATGACGATTCCAATAAGCCCAAACAAGACTAGGATACATTATTTTATTTCGGAGTTCCAGTGCCTACCTGCCGGCTTCATCATCAGATCAGTTCGATGGTACCATTTTCATCAGTACTGTTTATTTATAGGTATTTGCTTCATCATAGTCGTTTAACTATTCGAGATATCTTATACCTGTGACTGTACTTGGTGACATACTTAGCATTAAGGAGTTCCATTGGCCATCTGTGGTCTTCTTCACCAGTTCCACTTCTCCAAATGATACTTTCTGAGTGCAAATGGTTGCATTGTTGATGTAAATACCAAAATCGCTATATGTATGCCTATAATATTTGAGGAGTGCCTTCAATTTCTCCAAGATCCCATCATCAGATCCTGACTTGATGACTATGGGACCAACAAGGAAGTAAACCCATTCAAACAAAAGAAGAATTTTACAAATCGGTCCAGGCGTCTTTGAGTAATCAAAAAAAAAAAACATTAAAAAAAAAACCAACGAACCACGAATTGAGAACCTCCACCTTTTGTTGAAGTCGGTTAAAAAATACAAAGATAAAACGCATCAAAGTTCAGGAGTCCCCACTCCTTGTGACGTCACTATGTCAGTATAAAGTGTAGCACACCGTGACGTCACACGATTTTTCAACGCACTGTATCGTCGTATTTTTTTGTTTACGTGACAAATGAACATACCAGCCCTCCCTATCATCATGGCCTGGGCCTGCAGTCTCGACATAGCTAACGATCGTTACATTAAGTAACATTCGTTAATTCTTACCACAAAATAGTAAGTATACAGAAGGGCCACTCCCGCCGTTTGGAAAATTGACAGCTAAACTTGACAGATTCACTAGGGTTGTAGTGTTCGTGATATTAAATGGATATTTGATGCCCTGTCTACCCTCTAAGGCATGTAAGCATGATATGATGTATGTTTAGACGAATCTATGTATTTATGTTTGTAACTTGGGCAACCTACCCTTTTTTTTTATTCGGAATCAATATAGTAGCAACCTTAGTGAATCTGTCAAGTTTAGCTGTCAATTTTCCAAACGGCGGGAGTGGCCCTTCTGTATACTTACTATTTTGTGGTAAGAGTTAACGAATGTTACTTAAGGACGCTGTTACATTTTCGACGAACTCAAATTTAAATTTAACATCTAGTCGCACACAGCAACATTACGCGTACGCACACATTGAAACTACTGAGCGCTCGATTTTATACATCACGGAAACAATCTTGGTCCTTGATATTATTTTTGAATTTTATTGTTTTTATTAAGTTGATTCAGGAAGGTTAGTTGGCACTTTAGATAAAGATAAAGATAATTTTATTTTGCAAATATGGGTAACATAAAACGATGACAAAAAAAACAAATAATAGTACAGCCATATTTTACCACGTAGGCATGCAAAAGATTTAACATCAACTTACAACTAATACTAATAATTTTAAACTATTATACACAAAATAATTTCAAAATATTCAATAATTATACATAATTATGCACTAGCTTAAAAACTGTTTCTCAATCAGGAATTCATTAATATTATAGTATGCTTTTGCCACTAAAAAGCTTCTAAGTCTCTTTTTAAATAAAGGTAGCGGAAGCTCTTTCCATATCTTCGGTAATCTGTTATAAATGACGGGCGCCATGCAGTAGACACTTTTGCGCATAAGTGCTGTCTTGGCTGACTCCAGACAAAGCACACTATTATCGCGTCTATTGCGAGGTACTACATCTGATAGTCGTCTAAATCGACTCGGATTTGTCTTTACAAACACAGCTACTTCAAATATGTACAAACAAGGTAATGTTAATATTTTGTAATTTCTAAAGCATGGTTCACAACTGTCAGTGGGTTTAAGTTTAAACATTGCTCGAATGCATTTTTTTTGAACCTTGAAAGCAGTCTCTCTTTCAGTAGAGTTGCCCCAAAATATAATCCCATACCGTAAATGTGATTCCGTTATCCCATAATATGCAGTCAGAAGAGCATCCGTGTTCAATATAGGGGATAATGAACGTAGAGCGTATGCAGACTTACTCATTTTCTTACATAAAGTCTCAACGTGTGGTTTCCAGTTTAGATTTTTATCTATTTCGAGACCCAGGAATTTTGTAGTTACAACTTCTTCTATGGTATCATTATTATAGTGTATATTTAAGTTAATACTAGAGGTCTGTTGTCTAAAATGGATAACTTTAGTTTTACACAAATTTATTTTTAAATTATTTGTATCAAGCCAGTTTACCATCTGTTTTAAACTATTATTGATTTCACTCTCATAAGTATCTATACTTTTACAGGCTATTGTGATCGTACTATCATCCGCAAATAGTGTTATAGGCCGTTCAATAGATTTCGGTAGGTCATTTATGTATAAAATAAATGAAAAGGGACCTACAACACTCCCCTGCGGCACCCCAAATAATACTTTACGCTCCGAAGACCGAGATATCTCTTCACGATTACTTTCTATATTAATTTTATTGACTTCAGTTATTTGTATTCTGTCTTGTAGGTACGAATTAAGCAAATTAAGGACATTTCCCCTAATCCCGTAGGCTTCGAGTTTTTTTATAAGAGTAGCATGATGTACATAGTCGAATGCCTGGGTCATGTCGCAAAATATACTACAAACAGGATTTCGCTGATCAACATTTTTAATGACATTATAAATAAAATCATAAATAGCCATATTAATCGTCCTGTGTATCCGAAAACCTTTCTGTTCCTCACACAGAATGTTATGTTTATCTATGAATTTATAAAGTTCCTTATAAATATACTTTTCAAAAATTTTAGAAAAGACTGGAATTAATGAAATTGGTCGGTAGTTTTCCATTAGTTCTCTATTTTCTCTTTTGAAAAGTGGCTTAACTATTGATATTTTTAACGCATCAGGGTATATACCTGCGCTAATACTAAGGTTAATAATGTAACTTAAATGACCACTTATTTCCCTAGACACATGTTTTAGTATTTTTGTAGCAATACCATCATATCCTACACTATTTGAATTATTTAATGAATTGATGATTCTCTCTATATCTGGTGGTGTACTAGGGGCCATGAACATTGTTTTATTATTTGTATCAATTTTGTTACATTTTGGTTTGCTAGTAACATCAAGTTTCCCTTGTACTTTATCGATAAAATAATTGTTAAATGCTTCAGCAATGTCATTGGGATTTGATAGAGTGCTATTATTATTTACAATTTTAGTAATACTACATTTTGGTATGTTATATTTTGCACGATTAATAATTTGCCACGTGGTTTTAGACTTATTTTTCGATAATTTTATTTTATGATTATTTTGCACCTTTTGTGTTAGATGTATAATTTTTTTGTGTAAACGAGAGTAGGTTGAGAAGGTGGACTTATTATTTTTGTTTGGGTTTAATCTATATTGCCACAAAAGTTTCCTTTTTTTTTGACTACCTAGTTTGATTCCTTTTGATAACCATTTCGGTTTTTTTAAGACATCTACTTTGATCAATTTAGTTGGAAAACACAAGTCGTATATTAATTTAAATAAATCGAGAAATTTGTTATAGGCTTCATTCGGATCGACTGTGTCATAAATCTCTGCAAAAGATAGATTTTTTATATGATTTTTAAACTTAGAAATATGGTCAAGGCTGTAGTCTCTTTTAGCCGTGTACCAATAATTTATGAGACACTTGGTTTGAACTGGACAGTGAAGCAGCTGTGCCGTATGATCTGACAAAGCCAATTCTAATACGTCAGTTTTACACACTTTACTAAAATTGTGGGCAAAGTTGTCTATGCATGTCATACTGGCCATGCGAGTCGGCTGCCTTAAAGCTAGTTTTAAGTTATAGCTCATTAAAAGACACTCAAAAGCATTTGAATGGCAATTAGGCTTAAGCATGTCTATGTTAAAGTCCCCAGCTATTACAATGTTGTTGTATCGTGTGCGTGATATATCACGCAGAAGCGTTTCCATTTTATCAAAGCAGTGATTGAGATTGTTTATATTAGGTACTCTGTAAATACAAACAACAATTATCTTAAAACACGTAAGCTCAATTGCACAACATTCAAATATGCCCGATGAAGACAATTTCGAAATTTTTGGTATTTCCTTATATTGTAGACCATTTTTCACGAGAATACCAGCCCCTCCTCTTTTTCTCCCTTCTCTACAGAAACAGGTAGCTAGACTGTAATTTGGTACATACAGTTGATGTTGGCATCCCTCCATAATGAAATGTTCCGTTATGCACAGAACATCAATATCTATCCCTTTCTCCGACAATTCATCTAAACATACAGTAAGGATATTTGCTTTGTTTGCTAAACCAGCAATATTTTGATGAAACATTTTAATATATTTATTCGAGAAAAAAATCAATCGTGTTATCCCTTGTGCAAGTGGGAGAAATAGGAGGAGACTTACGATAATCCCCATCAATTAATTGAAAATCTTCGCGACTACTGATCTCGCCAAGCATTAAATTAATATTTTTAAATATGTTTACCAAGCCATTATTATTCACTGCTAAACTACTTGGTGAAAACATTTTAAAGTCATAAGATAAATAAAAGTTAGTATCAAACAAATAAGCATATTGATGGGTACCAGCGTCTAAGTATAAGAGACTGTTAAATGTTTCTATTCGTCCATTAAACATCATAGAGTAGTCATCTAATTTAAATGTAGGCGCACAGATTATAATATTAGTATAATCAATTTTCAAAGGAGTTTCCCGTAAAGTAATTATGAGGTCGACATAGTTGTTAGTTCGGCGAAAGTCTGCCTCGCCGATGAAGATCAGGCAGTAATCATCCATAGTGTAGTTCTTCAATTTCAGATCCAAGTTCTTAATAAGCTTCTCTATACCACAGCCCGGTGTTAAATAGTGACAGATTTTGTAATCTGGGAATGTATTTTCTGCAATCGTTAAGATTCTATTTCTGTTGTTTGTACTCAGAATACATACCTTCTTCTGACTTACTATATTTTTTGGTAGTATATTAAGTACAAGATGTGTCTTATCTTGGTTATTCTGTTCCGTTGTTGGGGTAGTTTCGTTCTTGTTGGTCGAGTTACATTTCTGCGAACCAATATGGGGAGTATTTTTTTCCTCATCTTTCTTCTTCTTCTTTCGCGTCGATGTAGGTGGGGTGTACGAAGATTCCCCGTATCCTACCTTTTTGTATAGTTCTATAATGTTCTTACATCTATCCAATTCCCATTTTAAATTAGTATTTTCTGTGTTCAAATTATCAATTTCGTTATTTGCAATTATCAATTCCTCCTGTACAGATGACAATTTTATCTGCAAGTCACGTACTTCTAAAGTCTCACATGGGTCTGGTAGACTTTGGATCGTGGTATCAAAAAGTGACGAGTCTGATGTGTTCATAATCGACACATTATTATGAGAGTACGTTTTTCTTATTTTCCTTAAAGTTACGTTATTGTTGCCTTCACTCGCCATAATAGGTTGCAAAGATTATAAAATTTATCAAAAAATAATAATTTATGTATGTAGGTGAGAATCGAACTTAATATCTTATCGATTCAAACAGAATAATTTATAAAAAAGAAAAGAAAAATGCCCAAAAAGAGACTCTGTTCTTGGGATTCGAACCAGTGGACAGTCGTTCACACCTCAATTAGTGTCGGTTCTTTTCATAGTAGGCCACTTGAACGATATTTAGAGTGTTGAAATAGTACATCTGTTCTAATTTCTAATAATTTTTGAACTTTAAACAGTCGTTATGTGACTCACGCTGCAAAAATGTTTGCACTGTCACACTGGATTTATGGCACATCTTAAACACAAGATTTCATTATGTTTTAAGTAGTTCACGAACTTCTTATGTTGATAGATTGTTTAGAGAGTCAAACACTGTATTCCAATAGGGTTTTTTTTTGCACGAAAGTCTTGTTTTAACGTTTTAACACATAACACTTTTAGTTCAATTTTTCACTCTTCAGGGTAAAGATGACATCCAGATAACGATTGGACAGCTAATTCCAGTCGATATTAACGGTATAACACCACTTTCAACCTCTGATACTCGATATTTCTATTTTTTATCAATTATAATCACAGAGCTAATGTTTACTTGGCGCAGCGCCATCTACCCTCGGTTGCTATTCTATTCTATTCTATGCTATTCTATTCTTCTATTGCTTTGAAAATGCATTTGATAACTGTTACAAACCGTAGTCGTAAAAAGTAGGTTATTATTTTCAACCGACTTCAAAAAAAGTAGATGCTCTATCTATTCGGCCAAACTACTTATCCGATACTTATCGGGTTTTCATCGATAAATGTATGTGGTGGTATTTTCAGGAAAGGGTTTATTGTATAATATATTAGGATCTGTTAAAGATCTTCGGAGATAGACAATGGAACTCTTTAATAACAAACAGCAAATGACCTGCGATTACAGTGATCGTATGTTTATGTTTTGTTTTAACCATACCATAATAAATCATCACGCTTGTACGGTTTTTGTTGGGTAAACAGATGTATTTAGTATACCCAATATGGGGTACCTACAAAAATTTTAAAGAGAAAAATAATAGCTTTCCTGTGACGAAAAACAATAGGTACCGACACCGACTTCCGAAAAGAATTTTATTTTTCACTTTGCTGTAGTAAGTAGGTATTTTAAAAAACCGGCCAAGTGCGAGTCGGACTCGCGCACGAAGGGTTCCGTACTTGGTAAATTGCTGTTAACGATTTATGACGTATTAAAAAAAATCTACTTACTAGATCTCGTTCAAACCAATTTTCGTTAGAAGTTTACATGGTAATGTACATAATATTTTTTTTAGTTTTATCATTTTCTTATTTTAGAAGTTACAGGGGGGGGGGGCACACATTTTACCACTTTGGAAGTGTCTCTCGCGCAAACTATTCCGTTTAGAAAAAAAATGATATTAGAAACCTCAATACCAAAAAAAAAAAAAATTAGTTTCAGTTTCAAGTATGGGAACCCCCATAATTTATTGTTTTTTTTTCTGATATTGTGTAAAAATCTTATTGCGGTTCACAGAATACATCTACTGACCAAGTTTCAACAGCATAGTTCTTATGGTTTCGAAAAAAAGTGGCTGTGACATACGGACGGACAGACAGACAGACAGACAGACAGACATGATGAATCTATAAGGGTTTCGTATTTTGCCATTTGGCTACGAAACCCTAAAAACAACGCTACGTGAAATAAGTAGATACCTAAAACGAATTAATTGCCGGTCACAAGGATTAAAATATGACTTGAACATTTTTCATGATATGGAATATATTAAATATTACTATCATATCATCAGTCACTATTAATGTTCCCACTGCTGAGACACAGGCCTCCTCTCTGTGAGAGGGAATGGGCTGTAACCAACAACGCGGCCCCAGTGCGGGTTGGTGGATGCACATATCTTCGAATATTTGGTTCTAGGACATGCCGGTTTCCTCACGATGTTTTCCTTCATCGTTTTGAGAGCAGTGGTGAAGAAATAATTTAGACAAAGTAAAGCGCCTGCCTGGGCTCGAACCCACGACCTACAACTTGTAAGTCAAGCTAATGACATACTACCCAAAAACCATGAAAATGACACCCATGACGAAAATTTGTCTAATTTTTGTCGGCACTATCTTGTATTTTGGTTTTGACCCCATATTCGATATAAGCAACCCCAAAAACCATGACAATGACACCCGTGACGAAAACATGTCAAATTTTAGTCGGCGCCATCTTGTATTTTGGTTTTGACACCATATTCGATATAAGCGACCCCAAAAACCATGACAATGAGACCCATGTCGAAAAGCGGCCAAATTTTAGCCGGCGCTATCTTGTATTTTGGTTTTGACTCCATATTCGATATAAGCGACCCCAAAAACTATGACAATGACACCCATGAAGAAAAGATGACAAATTTTAGTCAGCGCCATCTTGTATTTTGGTTTTGATCCCATATTCGATATAAGCGACCCCAAAAACCATGAAAATTACACTCATGTCGAAAAGCAGGCAAAATTTACGTCGGCGCCATCTTGTATTTTGGTTTTGACTCCATATTCGATATAAGTGAACCTAAAAACCATGAAAATGACACCCATGTCGAAAAGCAGGCAAAATTTACGTCGGCGCCATCTTGTATTTGCGCCATCTTGTATTTTGGTTTTGACTCCATATTCGATATAAGCGACCCCAAAAACTATGACAATGACACCCATGACGAAAAGATGACAAATTTTAGTCAGCGCCATCTTGTATTTTGGTTTTGATCCCATATTCGATATAAGCGACCCCAAAAACCATGAAAATTACACTCATGTCGAAAAGCAGGCAAAATTTACGTCGGCGCCATCTTGTATTTTGGTTTTGACTCCATATTCGATATAAGTGAACCCAAAAACCATGAAAATGACACCCATGTCGAAAAGCAGGCAAAATTTACGTCGGTGCCATCTTGTATTTTGGTTTTGACTCCATATTCGATATAAGCGACCCCAAAAACTATGACAATGACACCCATGACGAAAAGATGACAAATTTTAGTCGGCGCCATCTTGTATTTTGGTTTTGACTCCATATTCGATATAAGCGACCCCAAAAACTATGACAATGACACCCATGACGAAAAGATGACAAATTTTAGTCGGCGCCATCTTGTATTTTGGTTTTGATCCCATATTCGATATAAGCGACCCCAAAAACCATGAAAATTACACCCATGTCGAAAAGCAGGCAAAATTTACGTTGGCGCCATCTTGTATTTTTGTTTTGACTCCATATTCGATATAAGCGACCCCAAAAACTATGACAATGACTCTCATGTTGAAAAGCAGGCAAAATTTACGTTGGCGCCATCTTGTATTTTGGTTTTGACTCCATATTCGATATAAGCGACCCCAAAAACTATGACAATGACACCCATGACGAAAAATGACAAATTTTAGTCGGCGCCATCTTGTATTTTGGTTTTGATCCCATATTCGATATAAGCGACCCCAAAAACCATGAAAATGACACCCATGTCGAAAAGCAGGCAAAATTTACGTCGGCGCCATCTTGTATTTTGGTTTTAACTCCATATTCGATATAAGCGAACCCAAAAACCATGACAATGTCACCGATGACGAAAAGATGTCAAATTTTAGTCGGCGCCATCTTGTATTTTGGTCTTGACCCCGTAATCGATAAAAGTGACCCCAATAACCATGAAAATGACACCCATGTCGAAAAGCGGCCAAATTTTCGTCGGCGCCATTTTGTATTTTGGTTTTGGCCCCGTATTTGTCATACATACATACATACAAACCGGTTAAAATCATAAATCTCCTCCCACCCATCCACTTCTAAACTTCCCCGTCGGCAGCTTAACCTTACCCATCCAAATCCTAACCTTAGTCAGAGCTGTTTAAACCCACCCATCCATTTCTCAACCTTGTCAACAACTGCTTAACACCCAACTATTCAAAACCCGATCTTACCCAAAATAATTTCTAAATCACATTCTAATAATAATAGGAAACTCAAAAATACGGCATACGTCCGATAAAACATCAACTCCTTTCGATCACGACGAGGACGGTACTCACACGCATGCACACTACAATCTTTCTATTACTTTTATCGTATTTATTTCCTGCGAAAAAGCGATACGCCCGTCCTTCCACGAGCGCTTCTGAGCGCGGAATGATGAGCGGCGGGTACAAAATGTATGAAGACGTCGGCAAGTGATTTTATTTTAGCTAATAATTAAAAAATATAATTAATTAGGTGAAAAATAATTAGCTGCACCTGTAAAGGACTATATATACCGCAATTTTTTATAATTTTGAAGATAAAATATGCTGTAAATTTACCTAAACTGGAACCTATTCCGACCCTACTTTTTTCAATTTTTTGCGATTATTGTGATGGGCAAAACGTATTTGTGCGAAAATTGTGTATGATGTCATACAATTTTTCTGATGCTTATCTGGAGCTGAATATATTTTCTTTAAATTAAGACCATGATATCTTCACATCGGTGATTGCTTATACATTAAAATGGTACCTCAAAAGTACTGTTATTTGTAGAAAAATGTAATAGCGTCCTTAACGTAACGATCTTTAGCTATGTCGAGACTGCAGGCCCTGGTACGCTTTTCAAAGGTCCGGGACGGGACTCTCAAAAATTATATTTAAATTATACCAACCATAATCAGTATTTTCAGGTTCCCATTGGTTGGATGGCCAAAAATAAGGTGTCTGGAACCTGTAACAAAACAATTTATTAGAAACTTAGCTTTGACCGCGGCTTTGCGCCCGTCAACTGCCTACCCTACCTTACTCACTTTCCTACCTACCCTACTTACCTCCCTACCTACCTACCGATCATTTTTACCCGACTGCCGAAGGAGGGTAATGTGTTTATCAGTCTATGTATATATGGCGTTCCAGAGACCAAACGCGTTGGCCGATTTTGATGATTCATACGTCAATCGATTCGTCTTAACCCTGCGAGTGTCATAGGCTGCATTAAAATTGGACAATATAAAAATGGCGGATATTGGGCGCCAAATTGTGGGGGCCTAAATATTTTTTTCTTCCAAACCTATCGCGTGGGGTATCAAAATAAAGGGTTTTAAGAGGTGATTTCAAAAATATATAACACTTATATGTTTAAATGTATCAAATTCGAAAACTAATTAATTTAAAAAAAAACTAATTAAGTTATAAATAAAAAAGTTGAATAAAAAAATAAAAAAACCCGACTGCTTCAAAAGCGAACTAAAAAGTCGTAACGTAAACAAGGAAAAAATCATGCTGTGCAGGCGGAGGATACACCAGATTTTGGTCAGCCAGCCCGCGAATATGTATCCTCCGACTGCACAGCATGATTTTTTCCCTGTTTAAGACTTTTTAGTTGGCTTTTGAAGCAGTCGGGTTTTTTTTCTATGGTCATTCTTTCGCGGAGAATCTTACCACCGCCATTCAGAAGATGACGTCAAATGTACAACGCCATCTATCGAATATGGAGTTCAACTGCCCTAGTATCTGAATTGCCTGTGTTGTGATATTTTACTTCTTGAACACTTTAAATTCATATAACTTTTGATAGAGTGAACCGATTGCGATGAAACAAAAACTAAGTAATACTTCAAGTTACGCACAATTTTATGTATAAATGTTTATTACGTTTGTTTCGTACATTTTACGTGATGCGAGCACAACTAAACAATAAATTCCCTAGCCTTTTCCCAAGTATGTTGGGGTCGGCTTCCAGTCTTACCGAATACAGCTGAGTACCAGTCTTTTACATAGAGCGACTGCCTATCTGACCTCCACAACCCAGTAACTGGGTAACACGGTACCTCTTGGCAAGACTGGTGTCAGATCTCAAGCTTCTGACTACCCGTAACGACTGTCAAAGATCTTCAAATGACAGCCGGGACCAACGGCTTAACGTGCGCACCGAGGAAACTCGCTATGTTGAAAATGGTCACCCATCCGCGGACCGACCTCGTCAAGCGTTGCTTAACCTTGAAGATCGACCCGTGCGGCTGTTATTATTTAGCCACGAGCTCTTCCGCGTGCACAACTAAACAGTTTTTTTTTTTTTTTATTTGATATAGGTTCGGTTTGGTATAAACAAAACAAACAAAACCGGCCAAGTGCGAGTCGGACTCGCGCACGAAGGGTTCCGTTCTTGGTAAATTGCGGTTTACGATTTATGACGTATTAAAAAAAACTACTTACTAGATCTCGTTCAAACCAATTTTCGCTGGTAGTTTACATAGTAATGTACATCATATATTTTTTTTAGTTTTATCATTCTCTTATTTTAGAAGTTACAGGGGGGGGGACACACATTTTACCACTTTGGCAGAGTCTCTCGCGCAAACTATTCAGTTTAGGAAAAAATGATATTAGAAACCTCAATATCATTTTTGAAGACCTATCCATAGATACCCCACACGTATGGGTCTGATGAAAAAAAATATTTTGAGTTTTAGTTTTAAGTATGGGAACCCCCAAAATTTATTGTTTTATTTTTATTTTTGTGTGAAAATCTTAATGCGGTTCACAGAATACATCTACTTACCAAGTTTCAACAGCATAGTTCTTACAGTTTCGGAATAAAGTGGCTGTGACATACGGACGGACAGACAGACAGACAGACAGACAGACAGACAGACAGACAGACAGACAGACAGACAGACAGACATGACGAATCTATAAGGGTTCCGTTTTTTGCCATTTGGCTACGGAACCCTAAAAATGCCAAAAATTCTGGAAATGCGTTCTGTTGGTCATCCTTTAACACCCTGGCTATTATTTTTGGAAATATTTTCGATGTACAAAAACGACGTTTCTACAGATCTATATATTATAAAAATCAATGCCACTTTTCGTTGTTATTTTATAACTCAAGAACGGGCCCACCAATCTCTAAACCAAATGTTTAGGCTTTGTTCGGACTATTTAGTAGATGGTTTAGGCTTTTTTTTCAGTAGGTAGGGTAGGGTAGTTATGGTAGGTCGGTAGCCAGTTGACGGGAGCGAAGCCGCGGGGGTCAGCTAGTTTATTATATGTATTGATCATATTGAATAGAAGAATTTGATTTGTTAAATACAGACAATTTAAAACCTGAAATAACATAGGATTTCATTTTCCCGATGCATGGTTCCTGAAGGAATCAGAGAAGCTTGATAGTAAGGCAGTCTGGTCACTCATTGCAACATTAGCGTGTCACAGACCTCTACCTCTCCTATCGAGAAACTTAGGCGTGATGTTATCCAGGGTTGATAGAATTTAAATCACTTGATTTAAATCACGATTAAAATCAAGTGACTGTTTTATAAAACCGGCCAAGTGCGAGTCGGACTCGCGCACGAAGGGTTCCGTACCATTTTCGTAAAAACACGGCAAAAAAATCACGTTTGTTGTATGGGAGCCCCCCTTAAATATTTATTTTATTTTGTTTTTAGTATTTGTTGTTGTAGCGGCAACAGATATACATCACCTGTGAAAATTTCAACTGTCTAGCTATCACGGTTCATGAGATACAGCCTGGTGACAGACAGACAGACAGACAGACAGACGGACCGCGGAGTCTCAGTAATAGGGTCCCGTTTTTACCCTTTGGGTACGGAACCCTAAAAATCAATGATTTAAATCAATACTTGATGCAAGCCTTGCAATTTTTTTCAAGAAAATTATGGAGATACTGGAATCAGTTTAATGAGTAGCATTATTCGTTTGAATGCAAAAGTTGAGCCCTTTACGGACCCTTTGGAGTATTATTCGATAAACAAGTCATACAGAAAACTACCCCCACTGATTGGGGGGTAGTATGACAAAACCGAAGAAGAATTTGATATAATCAAGCAACTGCTATGTACAGTTGCTTCTTCCGCTGGGGTCGAAAGCATATTTCGGCATTCAATTTGGTGCAAAGCAAAATAAGAAATAGATTAGGCACCGAGAAAGCAGCCAAATTAACCTTCCGTTTGAAAAAAAAAACTAATTATTATTTGCCTTGTTCATTTAAATGACAGTGTGTTTTTAGGGTTCCGTAGCCAAATGGCAAAAAACGGAACCCTTATAGATTCGTCATGTCTGTCTGTCTGTCCGTCCGTATGTCACAGCCACTTTTATCCGAAACTATAAGAACTATGCTGTTGAAACTTGGTAAGTAGATGTATTCTGTGAACCGCATTAAGATTTTCACTCGAAAATAGAAAAAAAACAATAAATTTTGGGGGTCCCCATACTTGAAACTGAAACTAAAAATGTTTTTTTTTCTATCAAACCCATACGTGTGGGCGTGTGGGTGTCTTCAAAAATGAAATTGAGGTTTCTAATATCATTTTTTTCTAAACTGAAAAGTTTGCGCGAGAGACACTTCCAAAGTGGTAAAATGTTGGTTCCCCCTCTCTGTAACTTCTAAAATAAGAGAATTATAAAACTAAAAAAAATATATGATGTACATTACCATGTAAACTACCACCGAAAATTGGTTTAAACCAGATCTAGTAAGTAGTTTTTTTTTAATACGTCATAAATCGTAAACCGCAATTTACCAAGTACGGAACCCTTCGTGCGCGAGTCCGACTCGCACTTGGCCGGTTTTTTAAAAAGTGATTTGGTTTTAGAAAACTTTTTGTTTTTTGATAGGTACTTTTTAATATTTTTTTTGTTGCATATGCCAAATACATGTGGAACTGTACTGTTTAAAAAAATGAACAGTTTATTATAAATAAAATGTCAAAATTAAAAAAAAGATAAGAATGTAAAAAAAATCCGATTTAAATCAAAAAAATCATTGTCATTGTCATATTATTATTGATTTTTATCAACCTTGATGTTATCCTACCTGTAGTAAGTGCTGTCGTTCTTGACGGTGAGACAGTGGTCATCTATAGGGAACAAGTAGCCATGCGCTGCTAGAAGATGCGCGAAGTGCACTGGTTCCCAGGTCTCGTCTAGATTCAGGTAGCGGTTGATCCAGGCTATGAGGTCTGAGCCGGTGAATACCTGTGGAAAAAGTTGTATTGATTCGCGGTGGATTTAGAAACGTTAGTAGCAGACGCGGTCAAAACGAGGGAGCGAGAAGGACACAGACTGAATATTCGCTATTCGCACGTTTTATGAACTTTTTTGATGATTTTTGTTTTATTTAAAAGCTTTCTCATGTGGTCCCATTTAAATTTGATCAAGATCTGACGAGTTGTTTTTAAACTTTCCTTAATAATGGGTGTTTCATGGTACCAAAAAAAAAAGAAAGAAAAAAAAAGAAACCGACTTCCAAAACAAAACAACTACAAAGCGACCTTACTTTTCTGATGTCGGTCTCAAAAACGAAAAAATATTGTTACCAAAACCACCGACTGCCGAAAAAAAAAAAAATCGCTTTGAAGTGTTTTGTTTAGAAATTTGTTTTTTTTTTTTTGTTAAAATGATTTCTTATGTTAAAATGTATAAGTGTCACGGTAAAGATATCTACAGTATTCTATCTTCATACAAACGGTCGGAATGCGAGTCATGACCACGTGACTCGAGCTCAGCACGCACTCAATATACTACCAGTCGCGGACGCGCCGCAGTGACGAACGAACGGTGTGATGGTTTTGTAAGCAGTAAGCGTGCGATTTGTGAATATTTTATTCAAATACGTACAAGTACTTACTTACTTAATATGTCAGAGAGCAATTGTAGCCTATATTGTGCTGTTTTTGGTTGCTTGAATTCTTCTATAACGCACCCAGAGATATTTTATTTTTTAAATTACCTGAAGCCTCCGAAAGTCAAGACAGTAAAAAAAAATATATACCTTACCTAATACTACGTAATTTGTTTCTTTTTTTAATAGGTAGGCATTTCGCTTTTTGCACCAAGTAAAATACCTCGATTAATAAATATAAAAAAACCGGCCAAGTGCGAGTCGGACTCGCGCACGAAGGGTTCCGTACCATTCCCGCAAAAAACGGCAAAAAACACGTTTTTTGTATGGGAGCCCACTTAAATATTTAATTTATTCTGTTTTTAGTATTTGTTGTTATAGCGGCAACAGAAATAGATAATCTGTGAAAATTTCAACAGTCTAGCTGTCACGGTTCATGAGATACAGCCTGGTGACAGACAGACAGACAGACAGACAGACAGACAGACAGACAGACAGACAGACGGACCGCGGAGTCTTAGTAATAGGGTTCCGTTTTTACCCTTTGGGTACGGAACCCTAATAAATGGATAGGGTGATAAAGTAACACACGAGTCACCTACCTACCTACGCTCGGGCACAGGCTTGGTTTAAAAAAAACTACAAGGTATTTTCCTAGGCTAGGTTATCTACTTACTTATGTACTTAGCTACTTACATATATTATTTAATTATACAAAATATCATTATGAAATGATTACTTATGAGATTAATAAATGGTTGGTACCTACCTATTAAGATTTAAAATTTAAAATAAATTTAATAAAAAATATAATATTTACCACAGAAAAAAAAAAAAGGAATCTGAGATATTTACAATCACAAAACTCAAGTAGGTAGAGGTGGGCGGCCCTAACGCGTGTTTAGGTGACGCCGCTTGTCGGTACTTATTTCAAGGTCAGGGCCGAGTCACAATACTGTTAGATATCTTTACCGTGGCCTTGTACTAACGGAAAAAAGGCTCACACGATTTTTTACATTGCTTAAATAATATTTGCGTTGTAAAACATTAAGGAGGATAAAGCACTCTGATGGAGTCGATAGGTATCTATCGTAAATAAAATTAGTTGTCACCTACTGCATCAGATTTCGACAGAACAGTACTTACCGAAGGTATCTTCGTCATAAAACTCTTCACAGTCTTGACGGGTACGCCGGTGCTCTCATCCTGCATCTTCTCAATGATGGCTTCCATCTGTAACGAATAACAATAAAATTGTTCTGAATTCTTGTTTAAAGAACGACCGATCGATATGATGCCACTATAGGTGGCCTATGTTCACAGAACGGAACGCCGATGGGGCCGAAAATTTCTGGAATGGGGACCGCGAACCGGAAGACGATGCGTTGGAAGGCCTCCCACTAGGTGGACCGATGACCTTGTTAAGGTTGCGGGAATCCGGCGTCTCTCATTCAGCATGAGAGACGCAAGGAATCTGTCAATGTGGCGACGACTCCTGGGGGAGGTCTATGTCCAGCAGTGGACGTCTTTCGGCTGAAATTACGGTGATGATGATGATAGGCGGTCGCTCAATGTAAAATAATGGTAATTAGCTGCATACAGTTTGACTGGAAGCGAGCCCGACAGAGTTATGACAAGGCTCGGTTGATTTATTAATTTGGGTGTGTAATAACGTAACACAGAAAGAACAAAAAGAAAACGTTAACGTTATAATAACAGAAAGTATAATAAGTATAATATTACTTGAAATAATGTTCACATGATATAATTTTCATATGCTATAGAAACAAATAACCTAATTTCATGTGTTATATCTATACTTATGTTATAAAGAGGTACAGAACAATGGCGAAATCTTAGCTGACTTAAATTTGAGCGTCTGAAAGTGAAAAATAATAAAATAAAATAATTAAATAAATAAATTAAATAAATTGTTTATTGTTCCAACGTCATTACATATTATGTGTATTATGAGGCAGCCCCATTAAGTTATTAATAATACTAAAGACATACTATTAATTGTCTACGTTTTTTTAAGTATATCGGAGGAAGGTATAATAGATAATAGATTAATAGTTGGGAACGAAGAAATATCGCTTGTAAACTTATTAATTCAGTTTTATTTAATTGGCAACATTTAGATTCTGATTCAAATTTCAATTAGATTTTATTCGATTGACAACACTTCATTTTCCTTATGTCAAAATACTTGAATTGAGGCGAGCGCCATACTTGGCGATCTGTGTGGGTTCTCCCGCCATTGTGGTGCTGGAGTTAAAAAGAAAACGCGCGGACACGCGTTTGGTGTTTGAAAAGAGTTTGGAGGAATTCTAAAGTGGCGTGTATAAACTTGACAAAGTGTGGTTGTGTTGAGAGAAAGCGAAACTATTGGTGGCCGAATCAACTGCTTCGTTGTTGGATCAAGGACTATCTCTAAAACGGCATAAGTTACCCGCCTTGAGCATGCATAACCCACGATAAGCCCACAAGTTCCGAGGGTATATGGAAGGAAACTCTCGTGTTTCCGACAAGTATAATTGGGCTGGTTCAAAGCGGATATCATAATCATAATAAATAAAAAGTTATTTGACTTTTTAGGTAATTTCTTTAGCTTAGTGTTGCCATTATATATTATATCTGCTAAGTGACAATAGTAACTATATTAAGTAATAATATCATTATTGTATTTACTGCAGTAAATGAGTTAAAATAGTTTGTCTAAGTGTAGATGTTCCTTGCAGGTAGGTAAGAATATTGTAGTGTAGTAGAAATAAATAAATTAATGATTGGCAAAAAGACTAGTATACTTTACTTGATACACGTCAAAGTAAAGTCCCTCAGTTTAAATAAATTTCATTCTTTAATCTCAGCCGAAACAATGTATGGGCACCTGCCATTGTTCTTTGTGAGTTTGTGACGTTGTAAAGGGTTATCTCTGGATCTACTGAACCGATTATGAAAATTCTTTCACCAGTAGAAAGCTCCATTATTCTTGGGTGTCATACGCTATAATATATTTTCAAAAAAAATAGAGATCCTTATGAAAATGGCAATAATGTAAGCCAAGGTAGCAAAATGTTGCCTTATAAAATTCATTTTTTGCGTGCGCTGAGAAAACTATTGATGATAGAGACAAATTATTAGGTAGGTAGGGTAGGCAGGGTAGGGCAGAGTAGGCAGTGTAGGCAGGGTAGACAGTGTAGGCTGGGTAGGCTGGGTAGGCAGGGTAGGCAGGGCAGGCAGGGTAGACTGGATAGGCAGGGTAGCCATTTGACGGGAACGAAGCCCCGCGGGTCAGCTAATTTCATATAAACTTCATTATTTTGCTCTGATAACATTTAGTCTACTTTTAATTTGAATAATGCTCTTTTTTTAGGGTTCCGTACCCAAAGGGTAAAAACGGGCCCCTTCTACTAAGACTCCGCGGTCCGTCTGTCACCAGGCTGTTACTCATGAACCGTGATAGCTAGACAGTTTTTATTTTATTTTTTTATTTTTTATTTTTAAACATAATAAAATAAATGTTTAAGTGGGGCTATCATACAAAAAACGTGATTTTATTGCTGTTTTTTGCGATAATGGTACGGAATCCTTCGTGCGCGAGTCTGACTGCACTTGGCCGGTTTTTATAACAATAGGAAAAGAAATATATTATGATAAACTTTGATGAGATGAAACAATGGTATTCTAAAATATTGATAAAACACAGTGTATTTAGTAGAACACCTGCATCAATCAACCATTGTTCCTCAAAGGGGTTCCGCATGTCACGATTTGTAGTGATAAGACCCGCGTAAAAGGAGGAAGGGATTAGAGGTATATACGAACTACAAAAAAAGTTAAATCAAAACCCGACTGCTTAAAAAGCGAACTAAAAAGACGTAAACAAGAAGAAAGTCATGCTGTGCAGGCGGAGGATACATATTCGCGTGCTGGCTGACCAAAATCTGGTGTATAGGAAATAGTTTATTTTTTATTTTTCCCTTTTTAGCTTTACCTACCTAATAGGCAAGTTGTTAAGTAAGGTCCCTATAACGCCAGAATAGATTACCTGAATAACATGAAACTTGAACATAACCGATGAAATGAGAGATCTGCGTACCCCTTTAGAGCGTACTGGTGTGACGTTATGTTATGAAATGGTATAAACAATAAACAGACATACAATATCAGCAATCGCAAATGATTTGCCGTTATTTATTGAACAGTTCTGTTGTATATCTCCGGAGCTCTTCATCAGATCTTCACCAAATTAAAATAGGACCAATTTCGGAACATACCTTTTCAAAAAAGAACAATTTTCAAAATCGGTCCACAATTGACGGACAATATCGGTGAAAAACACACAAAAAAAAAACTAACATAATGTCGAACATAGAACTTCTTCGTTTTTGGGAAGTAGGTTAAAAATAAAGTCCCCCGCCGCGTTGGTACGTAATAATCTCAAAAACCACTGAACGGATTTTCATGCGATTTTCACCAATAGAAAGAGTGAGAAACGAGGAAGGTTTTTGTGTATAATTTGTCACGGGCGAAGCCGGGGCGGGTCGCTAGTACACGATAAATCTAATAAATGAAGGACATGGAAGTTAGCATTCGTTTGTATTCGGAAATGCGATGATTGCCGAGGGACATTAAGGTAATAGTTGTAGGAGCTCGTGGCTAAATAATAACAGCCGCACGGGTCGACCATCAAGGTTAAGCAACGCTTGACGAGGTCGGTCCGTGGATGGATGACCATTTCAACAAAGCGAGTTTCCTCCGTGCCTCGGTAAGCACGTTAAGCCGTTGGCCCCGGCTGTCATTTGAAGATCTTTGACAGTCGTTACGGGTAGTTAGGGTTAGTTGGGTAGTTGAGATCTGACACCAGTCTTGCCAAGGGGTACCGTGTTACCCAGTTACTGGGTTGTGGAGGACAGATAGGCAGTCGCTCCATGTAAAACACTGGTACTCAGCTGAATCCGGTAAGACTGGAAGCCGACCCTAACAACAATTGGGAAAAGGCTAGGCAGATGAATTCGCTTTTCAGAAATGTAAACATTACGTACCTACATTACTAGTTTAATAAATAGTAATATATAATATAGCTAGGAAAACAGAACGCACCTAGCCATTAAGGAAATAGTACAACAGAGTATGTTGTCATAGTTATTTTGTTTCGGAAATGAAACATTCCAATTTAGCAGCTTCTTCCGCCGGCATTCTAGCGCGTTCGTACCGTAGTTGCATGGCTAATGAATACCAACTAAATAATAAGTACCGTATTGTATTGAATAGTGGTATGAATATTATTAATAATGTGTAATAAAAGCTTATAGTTTTCGGGCGGTTTCACTTCGTTGGCCTATGGAACGTGCATGTTTCAGAGTTTATTGTACCTATCTTCTGGTGCATGGCGTTGTCTTTCCAAACTGAGTTCATACAAAAATCCCATAGAGGAAATAGAGAAGCATTTTCTGATTTTTCCAAACTTTCCGGATAAACTTGAAATGGTCCAAGTAAGAAAAAATTTTTTTACTCCAACTATTTCTTTTTTGGGTTCCGTACCCAAAGGGACCCTATTACTCAGACTCCACGGTCCGTCTGTCTGTCACCAGGCTGTATCCCATGAACCGTGATAACTAAAAATTTGAAATTTTCACAGTTGATGTATTTCTGTTGCCGCTATAACAACAAATACTAAAAACAGAATAAAATAAATATTTAAGGCGGTACCCCGAGCAAAACGCCGCGCAAGCCGTTTTTCGTGCTGTTTTAGGAGCTATCTTCTCGTTATTTAAAAAGAAATATCAATTAGTAAAAATACATTCAATTTTTACATTATATTGATTCTAAAATGGTAGATTTAGTTTTATTTTAATGTTGTATATATTTCACTAATCTCCTTCCAAAAAAAACATAAAAATGTGAAATAATTATCGATAGCATGCATCTACTCGTAAAGTGTTCATTAATTATTTGTTTGTACTAACACTAATGGATAGACAATTTATTATCGAACATTTTTGTAGTAATTTTTATTTTCAATAGGCCAAAATTCGATTTCATTAAGATTTTATTCTAAAATCTGGGCGTATTCACTACTGTAATTCATGCGCCACCAGTGCCGCTAGACCAATAGGAATGCTCATTGCTCATATCTCATGCCGATTTTATGGTCAGGCCGTCTTAAGTCGGGCTCCCATACAACAAACGTGTTTTTTTTAACCGTTTTTTGCAATAATGCTACGGAACCATTCGTGCGCGAGTCCGACTCGCACTTGGCCGGTTCTTTGAACCTACGCTATCTGTATCCCACTTCTGACGCGCTTACCAACACAGAGAAATACATTTTTATTTGTAAAAAATACAATTGTATGTTCCTTATTATAATTGTTGACTAATCTTTTGTGGTTTTTCTCGCGTTTATAGTTCTTGTTAGTCCGAGTAGCTTCAAACTCAAACGGAGCTCATGACTAATCTCGTACACGAATGGTACCATATATGAGTTCATCTCGCGGAGACGTTTGTCCTGCTTTACATGAGACTTTGCGCCGTGATGAGGTTTTCAGTTATTGGTAAAACACATCATCACCCTATTTTTGTCTCTCGCGCCTAATTTTCTCCCCCTAATTTTCTCTATTGCACTATTTTTCCCTCTCTTGTACCCTTCTTCTCCCACTTGCTCTTTGTCACGATCTCTTTCTCCCTTCTTCTCTATCTTGTACGCTGTTCTCTCTCTTTTACCCTAATTTTCTCTCTTGCACTATTTTTCCCTCTCTTGTACCCTTCTTCTCCCACTTGCTCTTTGTCACGCTCTCTTTCTCCCTTCTTCTCTAACTTGTACGCTGTTCTCTCTCTTTTACCCTAATTTTCTCGCTTGCACTATTTTCCTCGCTCTTTCACCCTATTACTCTCTATTGTACCTACCCTGCTTCTCTTTCTTTTACCCTACAACTCTCCTTTGTACCTTGTTTCTCTCTCTTGCCCTTTGTCACTCTTCTGTACCCTATTTTTTACAATATGCACTAAAACGCAACTCAACAACATACCTTCTTATAAACCAGATAGTTGGGCGACTCCTCTGGCGATGGAATGGTGCACATCAAAGCTTGCACCTGAGGTGGAACACTCGATGTTGGGTTCCCTTTCTAGTCTCTCTCCTTATAACCTTATGTTCTTCATCCTGTTTCTCTTTCTCTCACCCTCTATCCTACTGCTCTCTTACCCTACTTCTCTTCTTTTAACCTTGCTTCTCTGTCTGGTACCCTACTTCACTTTCTTACAGTTTGTCACTCTCTCTTGTACCATATTTCTCTCTTGGTAAGTTAGCAATATATTTTCTGACTTACCAAGCCATTGTTTTTTCTTGGAACTTGTTTCTCTTTAATGGTCTCTATTTCTAGAGAAGTGTAACTTTTTTGGTGTACAATAAAAGTATATTCTAATCTATTCTATTCACCCTTATTTCTCTCTTTTGCACCCTATTTCGCAATATTCTTTCGCATTGTATTTTTCATTTAGTTTATATTTCTCTTTGTCACTCTATTTGTTTCCTATGCCCAATAATTATCGCTTTGCACCCTATAAATTTCTTAAGACACAAAAAAAATATGAGTACCTCCTTATACACCAGGTAGTTGGGAGACTCCTCCGGCAATGGAATGGTGCACATCAGAGTTTGCACCTGAGGTGGTAAGCTTGTTGGTCTCTGTCCCTATAACCTTATGTTCTTCTTCCTGTTTCTCTTTCTCCCATTCTCTATCCTACTGTTCTCTCATTAACTCTACTTCTCTCTCTTGTGTCTCTCTCTTCACTTTGTGACTCTCCCTTTTACCTTACTCCTCTCTCTTGTACCCTATTTCTCTCTAATATGCACTACCCTGTTTCACTGGTTTGCAACCTACTTCTCACAATATGCACTAAAACTCAATTCAAAAACATACCTTCTTATAAACCAGGTAGTTGGGCGACTCCTCCGGTGATGGAATGGTAGACATCAGAGCTTGCACCTGAGGTGGCAAGCTCGATGTAGGGTTCTCCTTCTTGTCTCTGTCCTTTTCTTTTTCTTCTTTTATACATTTTGAATTGTCTCTGGAACAGTAATAGGATAATATTTTAGTGATTCTGATGGCTGATCTATCATCCTACCAATAATATACATGTGATAGTCTGTATGTTTATTAATTTTGAATCACAGCTCAAGGGCTGAATAGACTTGAAAGAAAGAACAATGGCGAGATTTTAGCTGACTTAAATTTAAGCGTCTGAAAGTGAGTTATATACGAAAGACGTTCTATTAATTGTCTAGATTTTTTAAATATATTATTGGGCTGGTTCAAAACGGATAAAAAAAAATCATAATAAATAAAAAGTTATTTAATTTTACAGTTAATTTCTTTAGCTTAGTGTTGCCATTATATATTTTATCTGCTAAGTGACAAGTAATAACTATATTAATTCATAATATAATTAATGTATTTATTGCAGTAAATGGGTTAACAATACAGTTTATGTCTAAGTATTGATGTTCCTCGCAGGTAGGTAAGAATATTGTAGTGTAGTAGAAATAAATGAATTACATTTAGTTAATGATTGGCAAAAAGACTAGTATCCAAGTTTAAAAAATATAGCTTGGTTGTTGACGAGTAAGTGTATAGTCTATGTTGACGAGGACTTAGTTTAAATAAATATACTCTTTTCAAAGAGTATAATATACATTTCATGCTGAAATAACTAGGTAAGGGAAATGCTAATGCGATATTCCCCTTTTACTTCCACGAAATTGAATAATATTACATATTAAACACAATTATAAAAGTTACCCAGACATAACCTACAAAAGTTTATGACTGAATATCTATTATTCTCGACATTCTCGAACAAAAAATATTGCACAAACTAATTCAGAACATCACCCTGAGTTAAACCAGATATTTTTTATTTAAAGACGTAGGAATTTAATCTCAGCTAAAAAAATGTATGGGCACTTGCCATTGTTCTTTGTGACACAGGTAGACCACGGCTCGTATTAGGACATAGAATACTTGTTATCCTGGTAGTAGATTTCCTTGCAATAATTTTAAACTTTTAAGTGGGCGATACTGCTGGTAAAAGTTAGTGAATAATAGCAGGATGTTCGATGGTGATAAGAGATTTTGCTGGTACAATTTACAGCAAGATAGTTTACACTACATATTAAAATTGGTAGTGAATGACACTATCATACCATGCAGTACATGCAAAACGGATCAAATGAGAGTATTAAGTGCGGAAAAGGGAGTCCCATCATCATACTGTGCAGTGTTGTTATCATCATCATTCTTATGCGCTTATTCTAAACAAGCGGCACTTAAATACGGACACAAACCCTAGGGGCACTGAATTAACAGATGTACTAAAGATTGAAATGGAAAATGGCCCAAGACACACTTAAATTGCCACAGTGAAGTAAAGAAGGATGCGACAAAGGTCGCATACCGAGCATGCCTATAACAAACCCAACAAACACACTGATAACTGTCCCTCTGGCAACTGATTGCAGTGTAAAGATAGACAAAAAAAATAAAAAATACTAATGAGACTGAGTAGCCTAATCGGCATCTAGAGGGAGATGAGCTGTCTGGAGTGACCACCACCATGGCTCACGCACAATGATCCTCACTTCCGACTAAGTGTGGAAACCAAATCCCTACAAAAGAAGAACGTATCGCAACTCATTTGAGGTTGTCAGATGTCTACAACTCCTTCCTTACTTCCGTATTAGTTGTAATTTCAGAAGTCTGTACTATTGTAAGTCTGATATTCAGGTTACACGACCGTTGAAAAAAAAAAAAAAAATTAGCCCAATAGTCCACATACTAGAGTTAAAAGTATCCTTTGTCCAAATATAATTCGTCTACCTGTGTGCCCTGTTTCATCCAAATCCATTCATACTTCCATATTTATAAAAAAATTGTGGGAAGTAGGATTGGATAGGATATCGCTCAGCGAAGCCTATAAAGCCCCCACAGGAAGCTTCGGTGCTCTTTGGTGAAGCTAGGCTAGTAGTTAGCCAGTACCCCCTAGCCAGCCAGTACACACAATGGACCAAATGAAAGTGAATAAAATAGCAACAACACCAAACAAACAAAAATAGATAGATAGGATATAGATACTGGAATGTTAATAATGAAAATATTAAGCACTATTTCGCCCAACAACATTCTAGTCTAGATACAGATAGTGTCTAGGAGAGAGGCCTAGACACTATCTGTATCTAGACTAGAATATTGCTGGGCCTGACAGGGTCCATAAAGAGATGGCATTAGGTACATAAAAATCAATGCAGAAAAATATAATATGTGAGAAGAAAGCAGCTGGTTTTCTAATTATTGTAATGTATAATTGTAAGACTTCTTGAGAAACCATATAAATAAGCGCTGGAACTAACTTAAAATGAAAACTTTGAAAACTTTATGTCAAAATTTATTATTTTCTACTTTTATTCTTATTTTTAGTAATTTAGTTTGTGAAGCTTACCTGGATGGCCCTTGCTGACAGGCCTTTGATGCCGCCTTTTCCGAAGAATTCATCGTCACCATTTTAATTTCCAAAACACAAATTCATCACACAATAAAATATTCAACTTTTCGAAATTGTTTTTGTTTGGCGCCAAAATTTTATGGCATTTAACTTTTTTTTAAGATTCTTTGGCACCGATCTTCGATTGTTAAGCCTCTAATCACCGCTTCTGTGGCTTGCTTTACAACGCCACAAATAGCTAATATAAACTACAGAATGTTTGAAAATTATCTAAACACTGTTCACTTCAAATAGATATTTAAACAAACGATAAATTACGTCGAAATTACACATGCACGTAAAATTCACTTCATAACTTATTTACGAAAAAACACTGCACAGTTCAAAGTCACGAAAAAAACAATTTCTATATAAAAACTGAGAGATAGAGTATTCTTACAGAATCTAAACGGACCAAGAGAACAAGTAAATCTTAATATTTAACAGTTTCAAACACATTTTTTGCTTTTATTTGTGATTATTTGACCCACTTGACTAGGTGTTTTCCCTTTTTGTGTTTACAGTTCAAGCACCTCAAACGGCCAGCCAGCAGTCACAAGAATCTGATTTAAGCGGAAAACCATCTTGTTTTATTTATAAAACGTAAATAATAACAACCGATAACAGAATTTAACATTTTGATAATAGCACGAAATGTCAAGACCGTTCGCCATTTATCATCATCGCAAGTACGAGAGCTTTTTGAAATGAGACAAGAGATTTAAAGGCTATGTGTGCGAAAGAGAAACCAAATCTATAGTAATATAATGCGAATAAAGTGAAAAGTCGGTGCGTCCACAATTGAAATATCTACGAAATGTCCTACTAAATTTTGTCGTCTGAATAAATGAATAGATGGCGCATCTGTTTAGAAGTTTATCGAACGCCGTATTTGGTGCTATTTTTAGATCATAAAAACTACAGGAAAAGTCAACAATATTTATTAAATACTATACAAGTTTCCGATAAGCATAAAATAATAATATTGCCTTGTACAATATTATTCATTAATTTTCATTGTTTTGTGGACAATGGACATGATCATGCAACTGTGTGTAAAGGCAATAGATGGCAGCACTTGTTCGTGAAAATTCAAAATGCCACACTTTTATTTTCGAAGAATAATGTTGTAATTTCGTAATTAATTGTGCTTAAAAACAGCTATTTAAATATAAGTTATAGTTCGTTACCTGCGTAGTCAATTCGTACTGTGTATCAACTTGTTGATTTCGATGATACCAGAGGAAAGTAGATTGAATAAAATAGACATCACGCCTATATTCCCGAAGTGAAGTGGTAAGTAGACGTGTGTCTAGTTCATCCACATTTCGCCAGGCTTAGAGAGCCAATAAGCTAAATGAGGGCCACTATCCAGTCACAAATACAGCCTTCTAACTGCTTTAATAAACTTTATCATCAACATCCGCAGTCCGACTTCATCACCACTGTTTTCGAAACGGTGCAGGACAAAATCGTGTGTAAAACGGTATATTGTAGAACTAAAAAAAAACAAAGAAATGTGAAATACACTAGTACCTAATGACTAACCCGAACTGGGTGTCGATACTACTTATCCTAGAGATCGGCCTGTGTCCCAGTCCCAGCAGTCGGTGGCGTAACTATACCGTTAGAGGCCCGTGCCAAATTCATCGGATGGGGCCCCCGATGGATGGACCTTTTTCTAACCGACTTTCCAAAAAGTAGGAGATTCTATGTTTGGCTGTATGTTTGTTTTTTTCACCGATTACTCCGCCAATTATGAACAGATTTTTTAAAATTATTTTTTGTTTGAAAGGGTATACTCTCGAGGTGGTCCCATTTTTACTAAGTCTGATGAAGGGATCTCATGGGAATCGAGGGTACCTTTAAATCAAATCAAATCAAAAATATTGATTTGCTAGAAAATCGTACTTAAGGTGTTACAGTAAATTTATTTCAGCATATCCTGCCATGAATGGAAACGCCGGGAGGGGACGCCCTAGAAAGACATACATAGACCTTATAGGTGATGTTCTTCAGAAAAGTGCGCAGTACCCATAACCGGCGTGTGTTTATGACTAGATGTATGAATGTGTGTGAAGCAAAAGAAGTATGTAAGGATCGTAGCAGGTGGCGTTCTGTAGTTTCTGCCTACCCCCATGGAAAATAGGCGTGAGTTTATGTATGTATGTATATCCTGCCATAGCATGACATGCTATAATTGACAATCAGCGTTACAAATTACAGATTCCATTGGCTTGTCTTCTAAATAGTCCGTAATGCTATAATAATTTTTTCATCCCACCATCTCGGAAAGAGTATTTTTAATCTTCAATATCTGAGTGGAAAAGCCGTTTTTATTCACTAGAGGATAAAGTAAATTGAATTTAGAACATCGTGTGCACTAAGTTTGTGAATTAAAAAAAACATTAAACCTATTTACTCCTTGGTTTACCTCTATGGTGCCGAATATGTCATACAACTTTTTTTTAATTTGTTAAAAACTCAGACTCGGAACCTTCTTGGTGTTCTTTTTTCAATTTGCTTTGTACGCGGTTCTAACCATCTCCCTCTCTCTCCAACATTCACGCCAAGGGAATCCGATGAATCGGTACACTTATTAAGTATGACAGATAGTTTACCGAAAAACAGTACACAAGTGACTAACACCAATATTACAGAGCAACGTTACTTTAAAATTTTCTTAATTATACCTTAGTATTATTTTGTTATAATTTAAAGATTATTCTGTAATACTTACCTGTCATAATGTAGTAATTAATACCTAAACTGAAATAAAAGTGTACCTATCTTGTGATTGTAAACGTTTTTTTTTTGCATTTAGTCATTTCCTCGCTGAGGTGGAATGAAAAGTTACGTGTTGCACTCGAGTGCAAAGATTTTTCACCTCGTGCTCTTTTGATTCCCTCGCTAACGCTCAGGATTCTAATTTTGAATCACTCGCTGCGCTCGTGATTCAATTTTAGATTCCTTCGCTTGCTCGGTCATCAAAATTGAACACGCGGTTAAAAAGCAACTTTGCACTCTTGTATAACAAATAACTATTAAATATTATTAATTTGAATAGTAGTTTTTAGGGTTCCGTACCCAAAGGGTAAAAACGGGACCCTATTACTAAGACTCCGCGGTCCGTCTGTCTGTCAGTCTGTCTGTCACCAGGCTGTATCTCATGAACCGTAATAGCTAGATAGTTGAAATTTTCACAGATGATGTATTTCTGTTGCCGCTATAACAGCAAATACTGAAAACAGAATAAAATTAATATTTAAGGGGGGCTCCCATACCAAAAACGTGATTTTTTTGCCATTTTTTGCGATAATGGTACGGAACCCTTCGTGCGCGAGTCCGACTCGCACTTGGCCGGTTTTTTAAACTTTGTCAGCGGTAATTCTTGAAAACTATTAGGTAAATGATTGTAAATAATAATCGAAATGCAGTATACCTACATTTTTCTTAAATAATTCTAGTTTTACTGATGGCATCCGAAGTCTATATTTATGCCGTGTTCTGCTATTTGGCCTGTCAGTGGTAATTTCAAATAAATTGTAGTTTCTCTTTACACAAGTACATTTTTTTTTTTTAAACTTTACCCCACACTAGGAATTTCTTCCTGTATAATGGGTGCGTTTACAAACATATAAACTCACATACACAACACCCAGAGCCGGAACAACTATCTGTGGTTCATACAAATTTTTGTTCCGTGCGGGAATCGAACCCGCGACACGCAGCGCAGTAGTCAATCGCTCAACCACTGCGCCAACAGTGCGCCATTTCAAAAATATATATTTATAGGCATCTTAGAGCAGACGGCAAGCCGCGAATCACCGAACAACTTTTTCTGCCACTTTCTGCGGGAGGCGAGGAAAACACATACAGCACACTACAAAAAAATGACAATCACTCACAGATACATGCATCCTATTGCTACAAACGCACACGAAAAAATAATAATCACACAATCAAAAAACACACATACATTGACATATTTGTGTGTATCTATGCAATAATCCTATGACAACAAATACAAAGTGCTAGTGATGTGATACAAAGAATGACTGAAAATTCATTTTAACGCATGAATGAATGAGCAAAATATTAATTCGTTTTATTTTTGTTATACTAAATAATAATATACTTAAGTAATTAATTTCACAAATAAAAAAAAATACGCAATATGATTTGTGGTCTGCTAAACTACGTAGGTAGGTAATAAAGGTAGGAAAGAATTTAAGATACACTAAAAAAAGAACGATTGAATTTATTTTTAGTCAATAATATTTCATAATATATATTGTTGGACCCGCGTCTTTCCTATATGAATGACGTTACAAATAAATGTAATATCCAAATACTCCATGCATGGTAGACGAACTGGGGATAGTACCTAATAAAATGGTGGCATTCGTCTTGGAACAATGTTAATCATAAACTATAGTACCTACAGGTTTCAGCAAAGAATAGTATGAAACTGTCACTCATGTCACTGACATTTTGTTTTATTTAGGTTCGGGCATTCGGGATTCATACTTGAGCCCCGTTATTTAATACGGACCTTATGTATACGTGTTAAATAGTAAGAAAGCGTAAATAATAAATAATACAATCAACCGGATAGACTTTTATTTGACACTTTTTTATGTAACAGTTTATCACGTCAGTTTTTAGTTTTTTTTTTAATTTTGAGTACGATGTTTCCTAGCTAAGCTAGTTTGATATCTTAGATAGGAAAAGGAAAACATACGTGTATGTTGTCTACGACACATTCGCTGTTCATTCTTAAACTATAATTCTTTGATGTACTTCATTCCTATTCACTCGTTCTATATCATTCATACAACTCTGTACGTTGCTCGTTTTAAAAATTATAAAAAAAGATTGTAAGGTCTTTATTAAACCTTACTGATTTCTACATTTTTTTTTGTTTAATTTATCATAAACATATGGTTTCACAGCCATAATCTAGTTCATATAAATGTCTCAATGATCACGACTAGAGGCAATCACTGATTTTTTAAATGTACCAGTTTATTATATACATGTCGAACACATTTCTGTGGATCAACTTTTTTGGTTAAAAATTATATACGAACATTTGAGTATTTTTAGCATTCGCAATTGTATATGGCTTCGAATTGATGTGCGGTGGAGTTGGCATTGTAACCACCATGGCTGCGATAGTCTGCTCTCGATAGAGGTATCAAACAAAAACCTAAATCGCTTCATCTGTTTAGGACCTATGATGCCACAGACAGACACACAGATACACAGCAATACACGTCGAGTTGATAACACCCTTCTTTTTCTGTCGGGGGTTAAAAATGATTGAAAAACTCACTAACGAAACGAACAAACTTACTTTTTATTACCCTAAAACTTTAAAAGAAAATAATTTAAATCTATTCTCATAGACATTTGTAAATAATATTTTTTTTAGTTCAACCTGTCTTGTCCAGATATAAACACAAACAAAATTATTTTGATACTGAACATACTGATTCAAAAAATCATTTAATTTATCAATCATTCATTCACGTTGTCCCAGCACTATGCACATCGCTACCCTGTCAGCCCCTGTACTGCGTTTGTGCTACCAACGTACCACTGAATTTTTCTATCGTAAAGGCAATAACCATTATTTCGACATTGTACTTAAATAAAACTATGTTGATGTATAATTTATACTTATATGTGGTAGGAAACACCATGGCTTCGCAAATTGAAGGTGGCAGCTCGCTTTTTGCAAGAGGAAACCGCACAATTAACCATTTTTTCGGAGAACTTACTTGCGACTCAATACGATACACAATGGCGGCGGTCGGTGAATGGACTAGTTTTATATAACGCGTATGGTCATATGGCCAAGCTACTTTGGCAGAGGGGTAAGCCCAGCTATGCCATCTCCATAGGTTAAATGCTCTAAGATAGGCATACATAAATAGTGATTTTGCTATTTTTCATCAACATGGCAAGCATTTGCATTCAGAAAGGAAGACCACAGAATGCCACAGATAGCCACTGGAACGTCTTAATTATAAGTATGTTTGGGGTATAAAGATCTCCAATAGTTAAAGACTGTGATGAAGCAAATTCAAATAAATGTGTCTAATAAAAATGGCACCATCGAAATGCTCTGGTGATGAATCCGGAAGGTAGGCACCAGAAATCCGTAAGAAAACAATGTATCCCAGTCGTGTTTAGGCTTGTTGGAATTGCTATGAGAAGTCCTCTGGCTATAAATGATTATCATGGTAATTTAAAAAAATATTAATAAAAAAACCAAACCGTCTTCCAAAACAAAACAATAAACAAAGCGAAAAATAACTTTCTTTTCGGAAGTCGGTGTCAAAAACGAAAACAAATAGATACCAAAGACACCGACTTCTGAAAAGAAAGTCATTTTTCGCTTTGTAACTAGTGTTTTGTTTTGGAAGTCGGTATAGTTTTTTTATTGAAAAGTTTTTTAGGGCATGTTATATCGGGCCGGGTCCCCCTCCAGTCGGGGACCCGTGGCAATTTGCCGTCATGCCATACTATTGTTACGCCACTGTTAGCAATGGTAACGTTCTTTATAGGCTGATTATGCTCTAAAAGGGTTTCCGTAGTTCAACGTGCGATCGTTCATACCAACATAATAATAATGTTGACAAACAAAACAAAAATGCTATAAAAATATGTGTAGAATGCAGCGCGAAGGTCGTAAGTGAATGTTGATTGCGTTTCAGACACGGAACAGTAGATATGTTGGTAAGTTGGTACAATGCACAGACCACGGAGACGCTTTAGCGGCCACTCACCACTGCTTAAATTAAATAATAGATTATACTTTCCACCACAATGCCTTGGTATCGGGTGTGAGCGAGACCGCCACACCCCACCTTCGTATTTTTTGAAGTGACAGCCGTGACAGGCTGACAGATGTCAACCAACAGCATTTAAACTGGCCTGCAAAATTGCAAATCCAGGGGGGTGACCATAAGCTCTTAGAGTAAGGTTATTTTGAGTGTGAGTAAGGGACAAATGTATATGACGTGTATACATCTGTCACTTACTCGATCTCAAAATAACCTTACTCTAAGAGCTTATGGTCACCCCCCTGTGCGGGCCTCTTTTTCCTTCACACCACTCATCGGCACCGGCAGCGGCAGCAGGTAGGCTACTCTCGGACGTCCGAACCCAGGTATTTGTGCTTTACCTAACCCTATTGTAGGCGAGTCACCTTTACTTGATCCAAAATCGCTTATCATCTTCATATACACTACAAAAAACACGTACTTATAATAAAGAAACTATAGACAAAGAGAATGGACTGAGCAAAAATTTCGCAAAATTGATCACTCTGTAGAAAGAGACAAAATATCTGAGCTGTCAATACCTGTCAATTCTCACATTATCTATGTCTAGGTGCAAAACAGAGTGCATGCTCGTAAGATGTGGCCTTAGCCACGCCAGCTTGTCGGTTCTTTATCGATTACATTTCGGGGAGTGTGCGATGGAATTGCACGATCTAATTACACCTAGCCCGTTTCATCATCGGACTACCAGACATACGGCGATGCGCCATCGATAATTGGTAGGCATAAAAAAGAAAGAAAAATAAAATTCTTTGTGACCCGCACAGGAGACATGAGGTAAGCAAAAAACAAACAATAAAATAAATAAAAATTAAAAACCCCGTGCGAGGCCAAAAAGGCTGCTATCCCACCCATACGCAGAAACAGTTTTAGGAACACTTTTATTATGCGTACAGCTAAGGAGTGAAATTCCCTGCCGGATTCTGTATTTCCCGACAGCTACAATCTAGGGGTCTTTAAGTCAAGAGTGAAGTGGTTTTTTTCTAGACAAGCGTGTTTCACCGTCGACCACATCATCGCTTAAGTAAAGGTAACTAAAAAGTAGTAAATAAAAAAAAAAAAAAAAACAAAAAACCCGACTGCAAAGAAGAAAACAAGAAGAAAATCATGCTGTGCAGTCGGAGGATACATATTTGCGAGCTGGCTGACCAAAACTATAAATATCCTCCGACTGCACAGCATGATTTTCTTCTTGTTTACATCTTTGCAGTCGGGTTTTTTTATTTTATCAACTTTTTTTATTTACTAATTTTTAGTTATATAAGTGGTATATATTTTTGTAATCATCTCTTAAAATCACAGATTCCCTTGGGAGGTAATCTGTGCTAAAAACCTTTCATTTTGATACCACACTAGATGGGTTCCATAGAAAAAAAAATTGCAGCCCCTACAATATGGCGCCCAAAATCCGCCATGTTTCTTTTTTAAACGGCACTTATCTAAGAATACTTGGGTGGCCAAGACTTATCTATTATAAAAATCCGTCAAGTGGTTTGAAAAATACGAGGTAATAAAGAATATTACATACATACATACAAGATACGCGCGAAAAACATAACCCTTTCCTTGCTGCCGGGTAAAAATACTGTCTCTAGACTCGGCCGCCGCGGTGATTCCGAGCTCTATGGTACCCACTGAATGCATCTCGATTGCTTTTGACGTGTAGCAGTCTATTATTACTCTATGTACTGTTACTTTTGATTCTCAAGGTCTTTCGGCTTTTACAATTGCAATTTTGCGAAGGTTTTATTTTAGAAGGAATATGCGAATGTCTTAGGTACGGTTTTTGTCCGATTTAAGTACGTCTGTTTACAAGTGTGTTAAATAATAATCGACCTACCTCATTCATCGTAATAGGGCTGAAATAAAACACAAGTGAAAAATAACTTCTTTTTCGGTAGTCGGTGTTCCTCTATTTTCTTTTCTTCGTTTTTTGACACCGACTTCCGAAAACGAAGTTATTTTTCACTTTGTATTGTTTTTATTTGGAAATCCGTTGTATTTTTTTTTTCACTTTTTAGTTGTGGTACCTAATCGGCAAGTTCTATAGTAAGGTATCTATAATGCCAGAAAAGATTACCCGAATATCATAAAACTTGAACATAACCGGTGAAATGAGAGCGTACCTACCAAGGTGAACTGTCTACATCTGCGTACCTCTTTAGAGCGTACTGGCGTGATGTTATGTTATGAAATGGTATAACCAATAAACAGACACGCTATTGCAGCAATCCCGAGTAATTTGCTGTCATTTATTGAAGAGTTCTGATGTATATCTCCGAAGTTCTTCATCAGATCTTGATGAAAATTAAATGGGACTACATGACAAGCATATCAAATAAAAAAAGAATCATCAAAATCGGTTCACCCAGTAACAAGTTCTGAGGTAACACACATAAAAAAAAATACAGTCGAATTGATAACCTCCTCCTTTTTGCGAAGTCGGTTAAAAACAGAATAAAATCAATATTTAAGTGGGGCTCCCATACAACAAACGTGATTTTTGTGCCGTTTTTTGCGATAATGGTACGGAACCAGTCGTGCGCGAGTTCGACTCGCACTTGGCCAGCTTTTTTTTCTTTTCTTTCTTGACTGCACCAAGTTTTGAATTGCTACCTGCCCAAATAAAGTTATTATTATAACAAGTAACAACGTCACAATAAGGAAAGGGTTGCAGCAAGCCTGCAGGCCGGTGACCTCGGGGCGCGAAAGTAATGACCTTAGTCTGTTGGCGCTAACGCATTCTCTTGACAAACCTCCTTTGTTTTTATTTGTAACAATTTTTATTTTAGTTGGTTGGTTTATTACTAGTTTTTGAGGAGCTCGTGGCTAAATAATAACAGCCGCACGGGTCGATCTTGCAGGTTAAGCAACGCTTGTCGAGGTCGGTCCGTGGATGGGTGACCATTTCAACATAGCGAGTTTCCTCCGTGCCTCGGAAAGCACGTTAAGCCGTTGGTCCCGGCTGTCATTTGGATGATCTTTGACAGTCGTTACGGGTAGTCAGAAGCCTGAGATCTGAGCTTTGCCAAGGGGTATGGTGTTACCCAGTTACTGGGTTGTGGAGGTCAGATAGGCAGTCGCTCCATGTAAAAGAGCAGAACAGCAGACCCATATACTCCTGCTGAGTACCAGGATTTTCACTGGTACTCAGCTGAATCTGGTAAGACTGGAAGCCGACGCCAACAATAATTGGTAAAAAGGCTAGGCAGATGCGATGATGGTTTATTACTAGATTTTCCAGTGGTGGATTCCACAGAAACTGTAATAATTTGCGTTAGTAATCGAATCAGGGGGTCTACTCCCTTAGCAAGAAGTCCGTAGTTTCTGCCTTCGTTACGGGCGTTTCCTACTCCGTATCACTGTACGCATGTTTCGTTCGGGGCCCGAGCAACTAATGCATGACAACACAATTTGACAGTTGTACCTACTCCCGAAGTGGTTTTACCCGTCCGAAAAATTGAATCATTAGGGTTCACTCCGAAGAGGAGCTCGTGGCTAAATAATAACAGCCGCACGAGTCGATCTTCAAGGTTAAGCAACGCTTGACGAGGTCGGGCCGTGGATGGGTGACCATTTCAACATACCGAGTTTCCTCCGTGCCTCGGTGCGCACGTTAAGCCGTTGGTCCCGGCTGTCATTTGAAGATCTTTGACAGTCGTTACGGGTAGTCAGAAGCCTGTGATCTGACACCAGTCTTGCCAAGAGGTATCGTGTTACCCAGTTACTGGGTTGTGGAGGTCAGATAGGCAGTCGCTCCATGTAGAACACTGATACTTAGCTGAATCCGGTAAGACTGGAAGCCGACCCCAACAATAATTGGGATAAAGGCTAGGCAGATGATGAGGGTTCACTCCGCAGTTCCGTAGTACTTTCGGACTAGCCCATAACTTCGTTGACGGATTAATGGAGTAGACCCCCAGGACTGCCGGCGATTACGTTTTACAAACATAAACAAACAATGCTATATTAGATTTTAAAAGGTTCTAGAAATTTGACATTTTTTAACCGACTTCAAAAAAAAATAAGGAGGTTCTCAATTCGTCGGATTCTTTTTTCTCCGCTAATATTATAGAAATACATTATACATACAATCATTCACACTCAGAAAGTGTCATTTAGTGAATTGGAACTGATGAAGAAGATGTCCACTGGAACTCCTTAATGCTAAGTATGTCACAGGTATAAGATATCTCGAATTGACCGACTATGATGAAGCAAATACTTATAAATAAATGGTACTGATAAAAATGATACCATCAAACTGATCTGATGTTGAAACTGGAAGGTAGGCACTCGAACTCCGAAATAAAACAATGTATCCTAGTCGTGTTTATTGGAAACGACATGAGATGTACTTTGGCTATAAATTTTATTTTCATAGTATTTGGTGGTACCTATAAAAGAGATAAATAAACTTATTAAGAAAAAAAAAACAAACCGACTTCCAAAACAAAACACAAAAAAGCGAAAAATAACTTTCTTTTCCGAAGTCGGTGTCGAAATACAGAAAACAATAGGTACCAAAGACACCTACTTTTCGCTTTGTAGCGTTTTGTTTTGGAAGTCGGTTTTGGTTATCATGTTGCCGGCCTTCGATGGAAAGACTGCAGACAAAGTGTAGGACTGTTACCTTAAAAACTCTCCAGATGGGCACGTCACTTGAGTCAGCAAGGCCCAGCATTATGCTGAGCGATGACTGTTTTGCGTGGTTGTGTGTGACGCATACTCTGTATGTGTATTTCAGATTTCCTTATTTTATTTTATGGTAGGTATGCGTCGTGCCTGGCGCAAATAAACGTTTTCTTTCTTTCTTTCACATGGAGAGAAGCTCTGGGTCTTTAAGAGATCCGCCGGGCGAGCATCATTGTCCTAATTTATAGTTTCTTTTTTTATTTCTTTTTTTTATTGTCAATAGACTCGCGCTTGACCACTATCTCACCTGATGGTAAGCGATGATGTGGTCGACGGTGAAGCACGCTTGCCTAGAAAAAACCCATTCACTCTTGACTTTGACCCCTAGATTGTAGCTATCGGGAAACACAGACTCCGGCAGGGAATTCCACTCCTTAGCTGTGCGCATAATAAAAGTGTCCCCAAAACGTTTAGTGCGTATGGGTGGGATGTCCACCATATACCGATGGCGCTTCGCCGTACGTCTGGTTGTCCGATGATGGAACGGGCTGGGCGGGATTAAATCATGCAATTCCATCGCACACTCTCCGAAATGTAACCGATAGAAAATATGCGCGAGCTGACTGGCCAAAACCAGATGTATCCTCGGACTGCACAGCATGATTTTCTTCTTGTTTACGTATTTTTAGTTTGCTTTGTAAGCAATCGGGTTTTTGTTACTTTTTAATATTTTTTTATTTACAACTTTTTAGTTATTTTTTTTTAGAATTAGGTACATTTAAACATATAAGTATTATATATTTTTGTAATAACCTCTTAAAACCCTTCATTTTGATACCGATGGGATTGGAAGAAAAAAAAAATTTGGGCCTCCACAATATGGCGCCCAAAATCCGCCATTTTTCTATTTCGTAATTTTAATGTAGCCAGTGACACTCGCAGGGTTAAGACGAATCAATTGACGTAAGAATCATCAAAATCGGCCAAGGCGTTTGGTCTCTAGAACGCCATATAGGAACAAACATACATATACATACATACATACTTACATAGATACATACATACATAGACTGATAAACACATTACCCTCCTTTGGCAGTCGGGTAAAAAACAGACAAGCTGGCAACTCGGCGACTTAGAGCATTTAACCTATGGAGATGGCATAGCTGAGCGTACCCCTCTGCCAAAGTCGCTTGGCCATATGACCATACGCGTTATATAAAACTAGTTCATTCGCCGACCGCCGCCATTGTGTATCGTATTGTGTCGCAAGTAAGTTCTCCGAAAAAATGGTTAATTGTGCGGTTTCCTCTTGCAAAAAGCGAGCTGCCACTTTCAATTTGCGAAGCCATGGTGTTTCCTACCACATATAAGTATAAATTATACATCAACATAGTTTTATTTAAGAACAATGTCGAAATAATGGATAATGCCTTTACGATAGAAAAATTCAGTGGTACGTTGGTAGCACAAACGCAGTACAGGGGCTGACACGGTAGCGATGTGCATAGTGCTGGGACAACGTGAATGAATGATTGATAAATTAAATGATTTTTTTGAATCAGTATGTTCAGTATCAGTCAGGTTGAACTAAAAAAATATATCCATACTAATATTATAAATGTGAAAGTAACTCTGTCTGTCTGTCTGTCTGTCTGTTACCTTTTCACGCTTAAACCGCTGCACCGATTTAGATTAAAGTTGGTATGAAGATAGTTTGAGACCTGGGAAAGGACATAGGCTATATAGGTAGGGTAGGGTAGGGTAGGGTAGGGTAGGGTAGGGTAGTGTAGGGTAGGGTAGTGTAGGGTAGGGTAGGGTAGGGTAGTGTAGTGTAGGGTAGGGTAGTGTAGGGTAGGGTAGTGTAGGGTAGGGTAGTGTAGGGTCGGGTAGGGTAGGTTAGGGTAGGGTAGGGTAGGGTAGATAAATGTTTGGTCTTTTTATGGCAAAACAAAGTTTGCCGGGTCAGCTAGTCATTTATAAATGTCTATGAGAATAGATTTAAATTCTTTTCTTTTCAAGTTTTAGGCTAATAAAAAGTAAGTTTGTTCGTTTCGTTAGTGAGTTTTCAATCATTTTTTAATCCCCGACGGAAAAAGAGGGGTGTTATCAATTTGACGTGAATTGCACACAGCAATTCTCTGTGTGTCTGTCTGTGGCATCATAGCTCCTAAACAGATGAAGCGATTTAGATTTTTGTTTGATACCTGCATCGAGAGGAGACTATCGCAGCCATGGTAGTTACAATGACAACCCCACTGCACATCAATTTGAAGCCATATACAATTGCGAATGTTAAAAATACTCAAATGTTCGTTTATCCTTTTTAACCAAAAAAGTTGATCCACAGAAATGTGTTCGACATGTATATAATGAACTGGTACATTTTAAAAATCAGTGATTGCCTCTAGGCGTGATCATTGAGACATGTATATGAACTAGATTATGGCTATGAAACCATACACGTATGTTTTCCTATATTAGATATCAAACTAGCTTAGCTAGGAAACACCGTACTCAAATAGTTCAAAACAAACGAAAAACTGACGTGTTACATAAAAAAGTGTCAAATAAAAGTCTATCCGGTTGATATTATTGACTAAAAATAAATTCAATCGTTCTTTTTTTAGTGTATCTTAAATTCTCCTACCTTTCTTACCTACCTACGTTGTTTAGCAGACCACAAATCATATTGCGTATTTTTTTTATTTGTGAAATTAATAACTTAAGTTTATTATTATTTTGTATAACAAAAATAAGACGAATTAACATTTTGCTCATTCATTCATGCATTAAAATGAATTTCCAGTCATTCTTTGTATCACATCACTAGCACTTTGTATCTGTTGTCATAGGATTATTGCGTAGATACACACAAATTTGTCAATGTGTGTGTGTTTTTTGATTGTGTGGTTATTATTTTTTCGTGTGCGTTTGTAGCAATAGGATGCATGTATCTGTGAGTGATTGTCATTTTTTTGTAGTGTGCTGTATGTGTTTTCCTCGCCTTCCACAGAAAGTGGCAGAAAAATTTGTTCGGTGATTCGCGGCTTGCCGTCTCCATAGGTTAAATGCTCTAAGCTCGGCGACGATGTTCAAGGCTCTGGAGCTTTGACTTGACCAGTGCCTCATCGCCGATGAGCCTCTTGCCCCGCTTTTCGATCGACTCTAGTGCATCAAGCTGGTATTTGGCAGATCCTATTAATTATACAGGACGATTAGCACGATCCAATTTATGCGACGGAACAATAAAGATTTTAACTCATCAAAGAATGGCCCCTGCTCCAGAACCACCTCCCTTCATCTGTAACTCTGTTAGGTGACACTCCTATGGAGACAAGTAAAGATGTAGCCAGTCTATCGGGCCCCTTACTCACACTGGATATAACCTTGTTCTAAGTGCTCATGGTACCCAGGCGCCCATGGCGCGTTTATGAGACGAATTTGTGCGCTGCTGCAAGAAAACTGCTTAAGACGGTACCCTGACCAAAAAATCGGCATGCGATATGAGCATTCCTATTGGTCTAGCGGCACTGGCGGCGCATGAATTACAGTAGTGAATACGCCCAGATTTTAGAATAAAATCTTTATAAAATCGAATTTTGGTCTTTTGAAAAAAAAAAACTACAAAAATGTTCGTTATTAAATTGTCTATCCATGAGTGTTAGTACAAAAAATAATGAATGAACACTTTACGAGGAGATGCATAATATCAATAATTATTTCTCATTTTTATGTTTTTTTGGAAGGAGATTAGTGAAAAATATACAACATTTAAAAAAAAACTAAATCTACCATTTTAGAATCATATGTAGAATTTTAATGTATTTTTATTAATTGATATTTCTTTTTAAATAACGAGTAGATAGCTCCTAAAACCAGCACAAAAAACGGCTTGCGCGGCGTTTTGCTCGGGGTACCGCCTTAAGTAAATGTTAAATCCTAAAACCTGCGATAACGATCTGGTTTTAAAAAGTAATTATTGTAAAAACCACCACATTCCGTCACATTCTTTACTTAGGCGTGGCAAATCTTATGATTTGAATTGCTAATATAACTACGACTTAGGGCCGGTTTCTAAAGTCGACGTCACATCTCAAATCCGCTGACAATTTGTCACAAATTAACGAGCCGTCAGTTGTCAGTGGGTTTCTCAACACTTCATCATCGAGAAATTAGCTAATCGTTTGTTACATTGAATGAATGGATCAAATCTGTATTTTTTTATTTTGTCTGGCTACCCTTAGAGAATTAGTTCAGTTCATTCTTTCGATACAGCGAAACTTTAACGTAACGTTAAGCATTTTATAGTTTTTGTTTCTGTCTAACGCATACCATTATCTCGTTGTCTTTTTCGTTTGACAGCAAACCTGGAATGCCATATTTTGTGAAGAAAAAAAACGATAATAAATATTATTTTAGGTGATTTAGTGAAAGTATTACTTAAACATTGATCATTGGAAAATGTCTAGAAAAAATTACAAAGAGCGAGAGAAAAGGGAGCTTCTGGCGTTAGTAGAATAAAATAAAGTGAGTACCTACTACAGCTGTTTAAATAATAACTTTTCTATCGTCAATCAGGTTTCAAGAAGACGATAAATAATGATGTATTGATATATTTTTGTTTTAGATACAAGACAATTATCGAGAATATGAGCACACACGGCGTTTTTTTGGAACAGAACAACCAAACATGGCAAGAGATTTCTGTACAATCTAATGGGGGCTCAGAATTCCCTAGAACTGGAACTGGGTCAATTTAAACCTGTTCTCAGTGATGTTGGCGCACTAATGGGAGACCAAATAATGCCACTGCCAAACAGTTGTGACAGTGCCACTGTAAAATTCATTTAGGTGTGTTTTCATACACAAATGCAGTATTTATTGATTTTGAGTGTAAATAATGAATAAACTGAATACTGAAACTTTATACAACAAAGGAGAATTCCTTGAAACAATGACACTATATTTTTATTTTACAGATGAAGAGAACAAAGATGGCGATGATGAGTCTGTGGTCACATTTTAAATAATAGATGATCCAAAAAAACATATTTTGGGTGAGTTTACAAATATTTTCATAAATATATCTGCATAATTGTTAGAGGCGCTTGTGCCTAAAAAACCTAAAGGTCGACCTTCAAGTTTAAGCATCGCTTGCCTAGCTCAGTACGTGGATGGTTGACCAATCATCTTTACATAGATAGTTTCTTCGTTACCTTAAAGGACCATGTTTAGCCGTTGGTTCCGGCTTTTGTTTGAAGATCTTTGACAGTCTATACGAGTGGTCAGAAGCCTGATATCTAACACCAGTCTGGCCAAGTGATATTGTGTTACCCAGTTACTGAACCATTAAATTCACAGTAGGTACTTCAGCTTGACAGCTAATGCATGTTATATCTTTATTATACACCAATCAATTTGGTGTCAGTCACAAAGGTGCCCTGCTATTTAGACTGTTCTGTCCATAAGTCCATCACATGTATGACACAGGGTTTTATATCTTAACCAATTATTGGTTACAAGTTGCAGTTTTACCAGACACCCCATTCAATATAATAAAACTAAGATAAACCGTAATACTTTGTTTTTTTTTTCTAGATCACCATCTCCAAAAGAGCCAGCAAAGCGCAGAATGATGAAAAAGATTAAGCCAATGAAGTCAGAATAAAAAGAAGGCAGAAGCAAAAACTGACTATTATAATAAAATATTACAATGTGAAATAATAGAAAAAAAAACGCACATATTGAATTATAAAATGGCTTCTAATAAATATAAAATTGAAATTAAAATACAAGAAGCTCAATTAGAAAAACAAGTAAATTTAAAAAAAATTAAGGAAAGTGATGATTAAAGACTATTGATTGAATTTTTTCGTAATGTAAAGAATTATATACTGTTGTGTTTAAACATAGAGCCCGACGACGCTCGTGTCCTGACGCCGCCTCTTCCTAATGTGTGTGCGTGTGGTGAAAAGTGTTAAATCCAGTGCGCTTGTTCGTGTGTCTTGTCTTGATTGATACACCTAGTGATGATGTAAGGATAATAAAAATTGATTAATGATTGAGTAACGTAAAAAGCATTTTATTTTTCTTAATACCTGTTATGTTAAACTGATTTGTAGACACAAAGAGATAGAACACTGATACAAATTATACGCACAATATCATAGCTATTTTTTTTATTACAAATAATGAAGTATAATAATCATAACACACAATAACACTAACATGCTCTAGCTAAAATGGGTGACCAGCAAGGCAGAATGAACTGTAAAATTTTCATGTTTCTCCTATGATTTGGGAATGTACAGGTGGGTCTACTGGCTCTGCAGGTCCTGCCATCATTTCATTGAAATCTGCTGTATCATTGTGGTTCAGTGCGATATTGTACAAGACAGAACAAGCCACAATTATATGCATGGCCGTATCCAACTTGACCCTTAAGCCCATTGATAAGCAGGGAAATCTTTTTTTTTTTTTTTTTTTTATTCATTATAGGGTCGCGCTCGCTCGTCGGAAATCGCCTTTTAAAACCCCAAAACATCTTTCAATAGGGTTTCTTGTGGCAATTTGTACATTGTTGTACCCTTGTGCACTGTCTGTGTTAGGCTGAATAAATGGTGTCAGCAGGTTTTTGCGACAAGGGTTTCCACTGTCTCCCAAGAGGACATTTCTGCCATATTGCCCCATTTCAAAATCTGCAGGTAGATATGAGTCATTACATATTGTGGTATTGTGCACTGATCCTGACCATCTGCATATGATTTCTAAGATGCGCAATTCTGCTTCACACACTGCCTGCACATTTAAACAAAAATAACCTTTTCTATTTCTAAAAAGTTCAGCATTCAGACCACCTGGCGATTGTATTTTAAAATGGGTGCAATCAATTGCTCCAATAACTCAGGGAAATCCTCTGATGGCATAAAACCGGTTTCTGACCGTAGCTTGTTCCATGTATCTCTGGCATCTTCACAAATATTGGTCTCAATTTTGCTATTTCTTTTGAAACCCTCTTAATTATGCGGCATGCTGTTGTTTTATGCACCCGGTTATGGTCTGCAATGGTTATATGAAAACCTCCTGAAGCATAAAAAATTCAAGGCCAGCAACACTTGCTTCACGGCGCTGATAGATGCGATGCGATGGGTCATGGGTCTTTTTAATAGCGGCAACAGATTCATGAGAAAATGTTGAGTCAATTTAGATATTCTGTACCGATCTCTGAACTGCTGTTCATTGTAGTGCTCCAGGGGTTGCATACGCGTCCGAGAAACGCGTAAAGGCTCGCCGTCACAGAGTACGTTGTTTTCCTCCTCGCTGGATAACTCAACAGAATCACAATCTGATAGCGACATATTTGCCGTTCTGCGTCCGAAAAACAATAGCAAAAGTCGTCGGATAGTAAGCACGGAGTCCGTAAGCCGACGTCTTCAGTGTAATATCAATCACAGAGAAACTTATGTATATATACGGAAAACAATCAAGTCCAATCAAATCCAAGTCAAATCGAAATTTCAGAAGCAAAAAATTAAAGTTACCAAAATTAAATGTCAAACGGATAAACACCGACTAATTTAAAAAACGCAATAGTTAGTTACTTTTTACTCTATAAATTTATTATCATAATAGTTCCGAACTCCAGGAGATGTAATATTGAACGTGAGGTCTTGAGTTCGATTCCCAGGTCAGACACTGTTTTTGTTTTTTTTATTTACCTACAAAATATATATTTTTTTATAACTAGGTAAGATTGTTGTAAAATATTTACATTATAAAAACTTGTGTATATACAATGATATTCTAATAAAATTAAATATTTTTTATTTATTTAATGAAATAAAAAAAAAAAGATAGAACATCATTGTGTAAATATAATGTAATTATTTTAAAAAGTTCGTAATAACCAATTTTTTTTTAAATCTTGGTAATCAACTATAATTGATCTAATATTTTTATTATGTAAATATTTTACAACTATTTTACACAATTATAAAAAATAAATATTTTATAGGTAAAAAAATACCCCATGTAATTATTTTACACAATTATAAAAAAATAAAAAAATAAGTACCCCATGTAAATATTTTACAACTATTTTACACAATTATAAAAAAATAAAAAAATAAGTACCCCATGTAAATATTTTACAACTATTTTACACAATTATAAAAAAATAAATATTTATTAAGTAAAAAAATACCCCAAAAAAAAACATAGAACCCACATAATAGTTTTTGCCGACCCCTTTTATCTTTTTATCATAATATAAGCCTTTAAAATAATATAATTAATTTTAATCTGCGAATAATCGAGCACTCTCCAACAATTATAAATTAGGCTCGTTGACAAGAGATTAACATTGAAAAAGGTTCTGAGAAACCCAAAAATGCTTTAACATGTGGTTAATTCGTGATTTTTGTCAATTGTGACAAATTGTTAAACGCTTGTCACATTTGGATGTTGAGAAACTGAAAGTAGAATTAACAGGCGATTAATCGTCGATTACGTTAACAGCCCGATAATTGGCACCTGGGAAACCGGGTGTTACAGTTGATGTATTTATAGCAAATAAGTTATGCATGTTACCTAGATATCCCTCAGTAGCTGATTTTAAAATGACACGATCGATTTTATAATCACGTCTAAACGGCTAGTCGTAATTTTTTGGAAAAAATATATATTATAATAGACCATTTTATTAATAATTTCATCTAAGCAGAATTTGAGTTTAATTCGTATAACATAGTTTCATTAATTTGTAAAGATATGTCTAAAACCGACAAAAACACGACAATCACACCAAAACCGCTGGACGTATTTTAATGAAAATGACACCATCTCAAAGAAAAATTAAATATCTACATTTTGATCTCAGGCTTTTTAGGGTTCCGTAGCCAAATGGCAAAAAACGGAACCCTTATAGATTCGTCATGTCTGTCTGTCTGTCTGTCTGTCTGTCTGTCTGTCCGTCCGTATGTCACAGCCACTTTATTCCGAAACTATTAGAACTATGCTGTTGAAACTTGGTAAGTAGATGTATTCTGTGAACCGCATTAAGATTTTCACACAAAAATAAAAATAAAACAATAAATTTTGGGGGTTCCCATACTTGAAACTAAAACTAAAAATATTTTTTTTCATCAGACCCATACGTGTGGGGTATCTATGGATAGGTCTTTAAAAATGATATTGAGGTTTCTAATATCATTTTATTCTAAACTGAATAGTTTGCGCGAGAGACTCTGCCAAAGTGGTAAAATGTGTGTCCCCCCCCCCTGTAACTTCTAAAATAAGAGAATGATAAAACTAAAAAAAATATATAATGTACATTACTATGTAAACTACCAGCGAAAATTGGTTTGAACGAGATCTAGTAAGTAGTTTTTTTTTAATACGTCATAAATCGTAAACCGCAATTTACCAAGTACGGAACCCTTCGTGCGCGAGTCCGACTCGCACTTGGCCGGTTTTTTTTAAAGTCATAGAATAATATATGAAAAGAACAAAAAACCTACAAAATTTTGGGTCGCGCGGGTGTGATACGAGTGCGCGTTTTGATCCCTCAAATTACACTACATGGTAATCAGGGGCCCTGAATACCGTCTTCATGAATGCTACGGTCTCTATTTTGGGACCCTATTAAGGCATGTAATATCGGCAGATTTTTAATTCCGATATTTATTTCTGATATTAGATCTCAATATCGGAATTGTACACTTTCGTTAAATATTGTCCATTTCTTTTGTTAACTGCTAAAATTCGATATGACGTTGGATTGAGTACAATAAAAACTTTTAATGCCGCGACATATTAGGATTTTCTATCGTGACTCTCTATAATCAGCAGTGACTGGGTAATCGGGCGCTTATAAACGCTTTCTTCTAAACTGCACATTTGTTCCCTGGAAAGAATATTAGTCATGTCTTTCTGAAAAAGGATAATGCAAAACAATCCATAAAAATATTTTTTTCTTTTTTTTCTTTTCATGATGAGTAACATAAAAATAAAAAATAAAAAGCCTTTATTTCTTACAGCTTATAAAACAAGAAATAGATTAGATTAAGTTAGTTTACTCACATACAATTATTAGTTTTGTTAGTAATTAAGTTTGGTTCCTATATTTACTTATGTTAGTTTTTCTATAATCTTAAACTATTGTTCTTCACTCTGTAAGAACTCCTCTGTAGGTGAAGGCCTCCTCCAAAGATAGCCGCGCACCTTGTTCCCGCTCGATAAAATAAAATTTAGTACTTTTTTCAAGCGACCCAAAAAAAGCTACGACTTTTTGACGTCAGTAGCATTGATGCCTAGTGCTTCCGACATACCCAAATACTTGTAAGTTTCGGTTTAGGAAAAGGATCTAAGGTACATAGAATCTGAGAGTTGTATTCCCACGGATACCATAATCTCCCCTCGCTTTACATGCATGACTGCACATTTTTCCACGCCAAATTCCGTCCTGATGGCGTCACTGAAGTTTTCTGTTACCTTTAGAAGCTTCATCAGTTGCAAGTTGTTGGGGGCAAAGAGCTTTAGGTCATCCATGTCATCAAAGGTGTGATATGACCTGACCCTCTTCTCAACCGATAGCCCGAACCCTCCAGCAGTGTACTCAAGAGGGTTCAGGGCTAAGCGAAACCACAGAGGACTCAGACTGTCGCCCTGAAATATTCCACGCTCGATTCTTATAGGTTCGCTGTTTTCCTGAATCTGTCGACATCCTGGATAGAGAAGGACCGTCCGTCACTGCCCCATACGTGACGTCAGGAAGATGCGCAGAATCTCAACAATTTTATACAACTCCAGCACCCTCATAAGTTATTTATGTGGCATCGAATCATATAGGCCTTCTTGCATCATGTCGCCATATTCTTTATTATTATCATTGGTAGTAACAAGGGGAAATCGTAATTACCCTTCTAACAACTTACTACTGCAGTAGTAAGAAAGGGAATAAAATTACCATTATTACTACTGGTAGTAAGATTGGTAGTAACACGGGCGACAAACGGAAATGATGATGATGATGATGAAAGACAATGTAGTCAAGTAGTGGAAGTTGATTTATCCAACAGATTAGTGATCGGATAGACTAATGTGTTCTATTCAATCCAAGCAGAAAACCACTAAGCCATTAAGCTTTAATTTATTGAGTTTGCCAAGCAAATAAACATTTTAAATTTGAAATAAAGTTTGACATCACATCATCAGCCTATTAATTGTGCCCACTGCTGGGACACAGGCCTCCTCTCTGTGAGAGCGAATGGGCCGTAAACCACCACGCGGGCCCAGTGCGGGTTAGTAGATGTCACAAGTCTTCGAATTGTTGGTTCCTCACGATGTTTTCCTTCACCGTTTTGAGAGCAGTGGTGATGAAATTATTTACACAAAGTAAAGCGCCTGCCTGGGTTCGAACCCACGACCCACAACTTGTAAGTCGCGACCGATACTGGGCCACCACTGCTCTCTCGAAATAAAGTTTACTCGTTCCAAAACAGCTCTCTCAAAAGTATGAAAATCTATATTAGCGAAAGACGTCCACTTCTGAATATAAGCCTCCCCCAGGTGTCATCACATTAGCCGATCCCGTGTGTCTCAAATCTAGTGGATTCCCGTTACCAAAGCAATAATCAATGAAAATAAAACTTACAATGGGTTTAATGAAACTGTGTATTTACTTGTACTCTTAAAGGTAACATTTTTAGCAATCTTGGAACTGTAAATACGGACGGAATACATCACAACACATATTATTTTTTCATGAAGTGATGCTTAAGTAAACAAGCACCCGATTAGTAAACAGATTATCTGACCACTGCTTATCACCGTAGCCAACGGGCTTAACCGCACTTTCTCGCACGCTTCACAAGGAGCTAATAGTATATTATGCAACTAGTGAATAAAAGACGGATTTAAAGCGAGGGCCATAGATGAATCCCGAGCAAGTGAAGGATTCTAACGACTGAATCACGACCGTAGGGAGTGATTCATGATGATTGAATCACGAGCATAGCGAGTGATTCAAGTGTTAGAATCATGAGCGATGCGAGTGATTCATGGCCCTCGATATAAATCCGTTTTATTCAAGAGTTGCATACTATATTTTATACCATGACATCGAGAAAAAGAAAGACAAGACAAAACAATTAAGCACAAGGAATATTAATAAATAAAAAATAAATGGTTTATTTCCTTCAAAATTTACAAAAAAATGTGAAACCCTGACCCCTGAGCTAGGTAACAGCACCTGTGTTTCAGGGGCCGGTGATCACCTCGGTTACGTTACATATTTATAATTAATTAAACACCATTGTAATTAATATTAGAATTACAATCCAAATAAGTATTCAAATTAAATATCCTAGACTAAAATCAAAATCATTAGTTAAATCCTAAATATAAACAAACTCAAAATTAAAATCAACGATGGAGTTTGAAAGTCGAGAATTCTCTGCACAAGAAGTTTGTATAGAGTATTTTTTGCGCAAGGAGGTTATATAGCATTGAGATGGAGGTCTAATACACTGGTGTGTTCCAAATTCAAACACCAAAACAGTGATTAAAAGTGCTTTTTATTAACTGTTTTCAGTGAATAAAATAAGCTTTTTAGAGGGGGAATGGTATAAAATAAGTTTTATATCTGATTCCGAGATTCCGATTTAGGATCACTCAGTATAGGAATTGAAATATTGCTAATATCGTTCCGAGATTCCGATATTACGAGATGCCGAGATTCCGATATTCATGCCCTAGACCCGATCTCCCTAACAGTTATTACTCGTACACCATCGTAAATTTGGGTTTAGGGCCCTGAATGACGTGTAGTGCCTTAAAAAGACGAGGAACACGTAGTGGAGAAAGCATTGCAAATACCTGAACACAAGAGAGGTAGAGGACGACCTCCGGCTACGTGGTGGACTAGCATGACGAAACTCCTATCGGAGGAAAAATTGCCCGACCCGACAACTCAGGACAGATTGTCCTGGCGCCAAAAAATTTGGAGAGCAGACCCCACCTAAAGTGGGATAGTGCTAGGAAGAAGAAGAAGCCTTAATAAGTCCTTTACCTAATTATGCATGATCATTAAATCCCTTGGTTATGTTGTTAAAAACATTGCAACGTTATTTGCGCTCTTATCAAATTCATTGTAAATCGAATGTAGGTACCTAGGTAGGTACTTAAATTCTTTATGTAATGTAGTTAGGCGATAAAAGTAATGATAATATTCTTTTGTTTATTTTAAAACAGAGTGCACTCTGTAAAGGTTGCTGCATAAGTAACGTGTTTTATCCCGGACGGAACGGGTCGATTTTATTTTTACCCGACTGCCGAAGGAGGGTAATGTGTTTATCAGTTTATGTATGTATGTATGTCTGTTCCTATATGGCGTTCCAGAGACCAAACGCGTTGGCCGATTTTGATAATTCATACGTTAATCGATTCGTCTTAACCCTGCGAGTGTCACTGGCTACATTAAAATTGGACAATAAAAAAATTGCGGCCTTTGGGCGCCATATTGTGGGGGCCCAAATTTTGTTTTGCTTCCAAACCCATCGTGTGGGGTAAAAAAATAAAGGGTTTTAAAAGGTGATTTCAAAAATATATAACACTTATAATATGTTTAAATGTATCTAATTCGAAAAATACTTAACTAAAAAGTTATAAATAAAAAAACAAAAAAGCAGAAAAAAAAGAAGCAGAAAGCAGTCGTGCTGCTTCAAAAGCAAACTAAAAAGTCGTAAACAAGGAAAAAATCATGCTGTGCAGGCGGAGGATACACCAGATTTTGGTCAACCAGCCCGCGAATATGTATCCTCCGACTGCACAGCATGATTTTTTCCTTGTTTACGACTTTTTTATAGTTTGCTTTTGAAGCAGTCGGGTTTTTTGTTTTATACAAAACCAACTTCAAAAACAAAACACTTCAAAGCGAGAAATTACTTTTTTTTTCGAAGTCGCTGTCTTTTATATCCATTGTTTTCCGTTATTCGACACCGACTTCGGAGAAGAAAGTTATTTGTCGCTTTGTAGTGTTTTGTTTTGGAAGTCGGTTAGTTTTTTTTTTTTTTTTGCTCTTTTTAATGTTGGTAGGTACCTACCTCCAATTAACATGAAAATCATTTATAGCCAAAGTACATCTCATGACGATTCAAATAAGCCCAAACACGACTAGGATACATTGTTTTATTTCGGAGTTCCAGTGCTTACCTTCCGGCTTCATCATCAGATCAGTTCGATGGTACCATTTTCATCAGTACCATTTATTTGTATGTATTTTCTTCATCATAGTCGGTTAACTATTCGAGATATCTTATACCCGTGACATACTTAGCATTAAGGAGTTCCAGTGGCCATCTGTGGTCTTCTTTATCAGTTCCACTTCACCAAATGATGCGTTCTGAGTGCAAATGTTTGCATTGTTGATGAAAATACCAAAATCGCTATATGTATGCCTATAATATTTGAGGAGCTCCCACGATTTCTCTAGGATCCCATCATCAGATCCTGACCTGATGAACCACCACCACCACCTGTGAAGTATACCCTTTCAAACAAAATAAGAATTTTTCAAATGGATCCAGGCGTCTTTGAGTAATCGGGGAACATACATAAAGTTTCTGACGAATTGAGAACCTCTTCCTTTTTTTTAAGTCGGTTAATGATAATTCAATTTAGTTCGTCACGTCGTCTACTGCTCCTGTATGCATTCGGTTACGAACTAGTTAGTACCTTTAAGGCGGTTGCCCCGAGCAAAACGCCGCGCAAGCCGTTTTTTGTGCTGTTTTTAGGAGCTATCTACTTGTTATTTAAAAAGAAATATCAATTCATAAAAATACATTAAATTTCTACATAATATTGATTCTAAACTGGTTGATTTAGTTTTTTTTAAATGTTGTATGTATTTCACTAATCTCCTTCCAAAAAAAACATAAAAATGAGAAATAATTATTGATATTATGCATCTCTTCGTAAAGTGTTCATTAATTATTTTTTGTACTAACACTAATGGATAGAAAATTTAATAACGAACATTTTTGTAGTTTTTTTTTTTTCAAAAGACCAGCATTCGATTTTATAAAGATTTTATACTAAAATCTGGGCGTATTCACTACTGTAATTCATGCGCCACCAGTGCCGCTAGACCAATAGAATTGCTCATATCTCATGCCGATTTTTTGGTCAGAGTACCGTCTTAAGTATTTCAAGTTCATATAAATGACAATGTTGTGCATGCCTGTAAGTGACTTGCTTACACAGGATCTTTTTTTAATTGTATTATCTGATATTAATTTGTAAATGAGTCGTTGGTGTGCCTTGTTCAATAAATAAATAAATATAAGGGAACGTCCCCACTCAAGATACTTCAAAATAGATAGGTAGGTAAGTACTTAACTACGGTAAATATAATCTTTTGTTATCTATATAGCATTCGTATCGTAGCAATAAGTAGATGTAGGTACTTTACACTTTATTTTCGTCTTTAAGACCGTGTTATCGATACACAGATTTATATAAATTTTATGATACGATTTGATAACTTATCATAAAAAATTATAGAAGATATTGCGTCATATTCTTGAAGTCCATTCAAAAATGACAATAATTTTGTCCTTGAAAAACTTGTTATTATTTTTTTAGTATTAAAAATGTATTTTTACCCGACTGCCGAAGGAGGGTAATGTGTTTATTATCAGTCTATGTATGTATGTTTGTTCCTATGTGGCGTTCTAGAGACCAAACGCGTTGACCGATTTCGATGATTCTTTCGTCAATCGATTCGTCTTAACCCTGCGAGTGTCACTGGCTATTTAAATTAGTAAATAGAAAAATGGCGGTTTTTGGGCGCCATATTGTGGGGGCCCAATTTTTTTTCTTCCTAACCCATCGTGTGGGGTATCAAAATGAATAAGAGGTGATTTCAAAAATATATTACCGTTATATGTTTTAACGTAGCTAATTCTAAAAAAAATGTCTAAAAAGTTATAAATAAAAAATGATAATTAAATAAACACATTACCCTCCTTCGGCAGTTGGGTAAAAATTAAAAATGATACATAGTGCCCAAGTCACATGAAATATACAAGGTGTGTAATTGATATTTCTGTGTTTTTGACTTGTCGGCCGTTCTAATAAGAAAAAGGTGACTAATAAAATAAAATAAAAAACATAAAAAAATCCGACTGCTTAAAAAGCGTACTAAAATGACGTAAACAAGAAGAAAATCATGCTGTGCAGTCGGAGGATACATATTCGCGAGCTGGCTGACCAAAACCAGATGTATCCTCCGACTGCGCAGCAAGATTTTCTTCTTGTTTTAGTTCGCTTTTTAAGCAGTCGGTTTTTTTTTTATGTTTGTCCCCTTTTTCTTATTAGAACGGCCGACAAGTCAAAAACACAGAAATATCAATTACACACCTTGTATATTTCATGTGACTTGGGCACTATGTATCATTATACATTCATTCCCGGGAAATATTAATCTAGTCAAGTCAAATCGGGCAATGTAATGAATACTGATTTAAACTTCTTTATATAATACTGTCTTAATCACTTGGTCCATAACATACTTATACTCAATAAAAACACTGAGGCATCAAATAGAGTAACTCAGTGGTGGGCAAACTTTCTTAATGGGGGGGGGGGGGGCAGAGAGGTTAAGAAATTTCAGAAGGGGTTTTTTTTTTTTTTTCTTCTATATGCTTGCGCTTGTCCACTATCTCACCTGATGGAAAGCGATGATGTGGTCGACGGTGAAGCACGCTTGCCTAGAAAAAACCTATTCACTCTTTACTTAAAGACCCCTAGATTGTAGCTATCGGGAAACAGACTCCGGCAGGGAATTTCACTCCTTAGCTGTACGCATAATGAAAGAATATGCTTTTTAAACCGTTTTTTATTTATTTCTTTGAACAGATATTGTTTTTTTTAGGTTTTCCGCATTCACCTTTTTTTCTGCGTCATTCTTTAAAGCATATTTGGTTTTAGCATACTTGCTGTTAAAATGGCGAGCGAGGTTAAATGCTTTAAATACCGCCACTGCTTCTTCATTACATATAAGACATTCTGGATTACCGTTGTATTCTGCGCAACATTTACCTATGCGTCTATTATTCTACTAAGTAGAATCCCCGTACTACTTTTGGACCGTTAAAATATAATTATCTCGGGCCGTATACTATTCATGTCCAAGTACCGTCGGCGGGCAGGATAAATGCTTTCGCGGGCCGGAGCTAGCCTGCGGGCCGTACTTTACCCATCTAGTGGGTTCAGTCCATATAGTAAGAGTTAAATGCAAAATTTAACTCAATGGCGACCGGTGATGCCAATGACTTTATCCTCTTTCAAGACGATAGAGGACTTACTTTTTCTTTTCACATTCTCTATGTCTTCGGTAGAAGTGCAGAACTAACCCACTGCTGCAAGCATTTGACGTGGCCTAATCAGAATTCTAGATAAAGATAGCAACTGGCCGCACGATCACCTTACCTATAGAAGGTAAGGTCAAGGTTCTATCTTACTTTTCTCCTCATTTTCACTTCATATCTGAACGCTCTGCCCATTCTCTAGAGTCCATGCATGCAAGGGCGGATTTAAGGGGGGAGGCACGAGGGCACTTGCCCCCCCCAGACGGTATGTTGTGTACTGCGGAGATTTCATCACAGTACATACTTAGAAGCAAATCAAATTATCAGAGTTGTTAAAGTATATGAATAAAATAACAGAAAGAACATGAGTGAAGCTCTTGTCTTTCATAAACCTTCCTATAGGTACATACTTGGATTGTAGAAAAAAACTTGAAGTATGATACTTCATTTTATTTCTATCAGTTATTGTTGTTTTTTTTACCCGTCTGCCCCTTGTGCCCCTCCCAGAAAAAAAATTGGATCCGTCCTTGCCTGCATGGCTCGGGGTCAACAATGGGCATGGAAATAGTATGTACAACATAGGTTACTGACCTCAAGTCCTGTCAAAGGATGTGTGATACATTTCGATCAAAATAAAAAACAAAAGCATCGTTGTCTATGAAACAATTCAACGTTTGGCGATGCGTCGTGCATTATCTATCTGTGATGTCATATCCTTTTCCGGTGATAATGTAATGAAATAATAATTTAATTGATTTGCCAATGCTGATTGTAATTACGCGTAAGTTATTAGCATTTCCTAGTGAGACCATTGTTTTGAATTATGAGCTGTTTAAAAACTAGGTATTTTTTGTTATCGGTGGAATACCTACCTTCAAAAGGCATCTAGAGAAAAAGACCAGGGTGTGTGGGATTTTTACCTCATTTTAACCATACCAGTGATCACCTTCAAGGCTTCAACACATAAAAATACCGCCCAAGTGCTTGTCAGACTTCGCACAACGAACCACCGGCCGGTGTGCGACCGCCGGTTCAGTACCAAACCGCGAAATCAATTTGGTTGTAAAATGAAAATGAGGGAATTTCAAAAACTTACTTTTTATTTTTTAACAAATTTACATTATTTATGCGATAGCACACCGTTTTCGAGATATAAGCAAAAGAAAAAGAAAGATAAATACTGAATATTGACCTGTTACTGCGCCTGAGAATCGCAGATCTTAACTTTCGGAATTTTTAACTTGACCTCAAGGTCAATGACCCTGAAATCAAGGTCAGTGACCTTAGGTGAATAGCTAATCATGCATTTCGGAATTCTGACCTTGACCTCTGGGTAAATAACCTTGAGCCAAGGCCCTAATTCTGACCTTGACCTCAAGCTCAATAACCCTGAGGTAATGGTTAGTGCCCTTGAGGTGCCTTATGGTGTTCCCCCACACTACTACCCGATCCCACCGGATCCCGAAGGCGATTGTAATACTGAATATTGACCTGTTACTGCGCCTGAGAATCGCAGATCTCAACTTTCGGAATTTTTAACTTGACCTCAAGGTCAATGACCCTGAAATCAAGGTCAGTGACCTGAGATGAATAGCTAATCATGAATTTCGGAATTCTGACCTTAACCTCTGGGTAAATAACCTTGAGCCAAGGCCCTAATTCTGACCTTGACCTCAAGCTCAATAACCCTGAGGTCATGGTTAGTGCCCTTGAGGTGCCTTATGGTGTTCCCCCACACTACTACCCGATCCCACCGGATCCCGAAGGCGATTGTTTTTTTGTGAATTTTATCTAAGTATTTGTTTCAGTGTGACCAAAAAGGGAAAAATAAAAAAACTTACATAAAAATACAACCGACTTCCAAAAAACGCAACAAAGAGAAAAATAACTTCAATTTTGTAAAAAAAAGTTTTTTTTTTTTTTGTTTAAGTGGTGACTTTATCGAGAGTGTTCTTAGCTATGTCTGATGAACATTGGTTCAGCCATTCTAAAGTTATGGGCGTTTGACTGTTTTCGCAAGATATCGGGTCATAATAACGTGTTCAATAGATTGTCGATCGAAGCGTGTGTACTAGGTAAATTAAGTAGCATGAAATAAAATGGGGGCATTTTAAGACGGCATGAGATATAAGCATTCCTATTGGTCTAGCGGCACTGGTGGCGCATGAATTACAGTAGTGAATACGCCCAGATTTTAGAATAAAATCTTTATAAAATCGAATTTTGGTCTTTTGAAAAAAAGAAAATGCTACAAAAATGTTCGTTATTAAATTGTCTATCCATTAGTGTTAGTACAAAAAATAATTAATGAACACTACGAGGAGATGCATGCTATCAATAATTATTTCTCATTTTTATGTTTTTTTTTTTGGAAGGATATTAGTGAAATATATACAACATTAAAAAAAAAATGAAATCTACCATTTTAGAATCAATATTATTTAGAAATTTAATATATTTTTATTATTGATATTCTTTTTAAATAACGAGTCGATAGCTCCTAAAAACAGCACGAAAAACGGCTTGCGCGGCGTTTTGCTCGGGGTACCGCCTTAATTTTAATTTTTTTCTTGTACATCCCGCGATAACTTAGTACGTAAGAAATTGAAAAATCGAATTCATAATCCTAATTAATTACTATGTTACCCTTATACTATAAAAACGAGAATCATTCACTAGCATCCAGTTTAATTAATATTATGTATTTTTATAGCTGTCAAAGCCGACTTCTTAGATAGTCATGACATTCACACGATCAATTATGTATATACAAGTGTTTGAAATCAAAAGTTAACTGTAACACAACACCATTGTTGTTAATCTGTGCAAATAAAATAAACTTTACTTTACTTTACTTTATTCTTATTCAGGCTATAACATTTCACAATTAATGTTTAATTGCAATTGCATTCCAATCATTACCAATTTCTATATTTACCCGACTGCCGAAGGAGGGTAATGTGTTTATCAGTCTATGTATGTATGTATGTTTGTTCCTATATGGCGTTCCAGAGACCAAACGCGTTGGCCGATTTTGATGATTCATACGTCAATCGATGCGTCTTAACCCTGCGAGTGTCATAGGCTACATTAAAATTAGACAATAGAAAAATGACGGATTTTGGGCACCATATTGTGGGGGCCCAATTTTTTTTTCTTCAACACCCATCGTGTGGGGTATCAAAATAAAGGGTTTTAAGAGGTGTTTTCAAAAATATACAACACTTATATGTTTAAATGTATCTAATTCGAAAAAAAACTAACTAAAAAGTTATAAATAAAAAAACTTAATTCAAAAAATTTGAATTTTCAGATTTTGGTCAGCCAGCCCGCGAATATGTATCCTCCGACTGCACAGCATGATTGTTTCCTTGTTTACGACTTTTTAGTTCGTACAACGATAAAAAAATCATTAGACAAGTAATAAAAATTGATTCTACCGTGCATTCGGAAAAGTAGCTTGTTATGGTGAAGAATGTGTTTGCACAATATTTACGTATGTACATACATTAATAAATTCATATACGTGAGGACAATGTACCCAGCACTACTATACTACCTAAAGGTATAAAGAATTACAAGCACTAACAGGGGAAATATACATTTTGGGGAAAAGACAAGGGATTGTGGGCTTTTTACCTCACCAATACCCCAGTGAACACCATCTGCACGTAGAAGGGCTCCCGTGAACTCCTAAAAGACCAATTCGGACGGAACCCCCTATGAAGGTATAGATAAAGATGGAGACCACACTTCGAATACCTACTTGAAGCAAAACCTATGTATCACTATATCGCTCTCTGTGGGCAGACCCTCTCTGTCTAAGTAGGGTACTATAGTCCACACTAGAAAGAGAGGTCGGCCCACAGAAAGACGTAGGTATTTGCCTCAAGATTTTGTTCCAAGTGTGGCCTCCATCTTTACCTATAACTTCATGGAACCCTCTCGGTGTAACGCCTGTTAGGCCACATCCCTGAGACTAAAAATGTGCCTCCCGTGACCTCGCTGCAGACGGCAGCACGAGATCACTGTGCCACCTGCCACCGTCTTTCCTGGAGTCACTTGATGGGCGAACAAAGTCTCCAATCTGACCGGATTATTATTTATTTATTTATTATATGCTTTATTGTAAACCTTAAAATACAATAATAGAAAAACCGGCCAAGTGCGAGTAGGACACGCGCACAAAGGGTTCCGTACCATTTTTGCAAAAAACGGCTAAAAAATCACGTTTGTTGTATGGGAGCCCTACTTAAATATTTATTTTATTCGGTTTTTAGTATTTGTTGTTATAGCGGCAACAGAAATACATCATCTGTGAAAATTTCAACTGTCTAGCTATCACGGTTCATGAGATACAGCCTGGTGACAGACAGACAGACGGACCGCGGAGTCTCAGTAATAGGGTCCCTTTTTCACCCTTTGGGTACGGAACCCTAAAAAAGAAACTGCAAATTAATACTTGTACAATGGGCGGCCTTATCGCATTGCGAGATCTCCAGGGTATATGGACAGTAATTGTCTGGACTTGAATTGACATGACAACCCATTGGTTAAAATACAATTTTTTTGTTCTCTTATCAGCCAAAAGACGTTCACTCTTCGACAATGGGCTCCCCAAACAAGCTTCACCACAACGACCGATCCTGGGCCTCTTGCATTCAGCGGATTCCTGTGGTCTTGATCAGCAGCCTAATTGCGTGAGAGAATTCGGCAAGGCAAAGGGTTTGACCCCATGAAATATTACGATAAATTCTCTTTTAATAATTAGGTATTGCCAATTTTTTTTTAACTCTTTCGAAAAGATTATCTTCACCAATGAAAGCATAAAATATTTTTGCCAATACCGAAGTAATTATAGAAAATAGAGTAGTTTACTGAAAATTTGTTTTTTTGTCCGTCAGGTAGATTAATAAAAATTATTGAACACGTATTTTTCCTTTTGACACGATTTTTTTTTATAATGCGTTGAAATATCGTGAAACGTCACGCCGCTAGTACATTTTGTACTGCCTTAGTGACGTCACAAGCCTCCACTCCTGAACTTAGATGCGCTTTATCTTTGTAATTTTTTATTGATTTGGTAAATCAAAAAATACGGGTCCAATATTATTTGATAATCTCACTGACGGACTAAATAGAATTATCATTTATCTACCCAGGAAACATTCCTATTTGTCATACTATTTCTTGGAGTCAAAGTTCAAGACTTGCCGGTGGTCAACGCTCTATCTTGTGGTAAGGCTTTGCAACGCTGCACACACACGCGTGGACACTGTTACCACTCCAGAACCTTTCGGTTCCATCCACTGGCGGATTTAAGGGGGGGGCACTGGGGCACGTGCCCCCCAAGGCGGTATTTTTGTGTACTGTGGCGATTCCATCACATTACTTACTTAGAAACAAATAAAATTATCAGAGTTGTTAAAATATATGAATAAAATACCAGAAAGAACATGAGCAAAACTCTTGTCTATTCCTGGCTGGAATTGCGTTTCCAATGACTACTAGCACTGCCGAGCGATCTTTCTCCACCTTACGCCGATTAAAGTCATATCTTATGACAGAAGAGCGTTTGAATCAAAAATGGACGCTAGTGAAGTGTTGGACATCTTTAGCAGGAAACATAAAAGAAAACTGACATTCAATTTTTCTATTGTTTTGAAACTTTCATAAACCTACCTATACATACTTGAACTTGTAGAAATAAACTCGAAGTATGTTATATTATCGAGTTTATTTCTAACAGTTATTGTTGTTTTTTTTTCGCCTCCGGCCCGTGTGCCCCTCCCAGAAAAAGTCCTGGGTCCACCCTTGGTTCCATCGACCATCTATTCTGCTAGCAATGTATCTGGCCACAGTCAGGCGTGATAACAATGTTTTACATCTCTCATGTTCGGTAAGTAGGTTCTTATTACCTCCAAATGGGGCTTGTAGGTGATTAATTAGCGCTCTAGGGTAATAATGTAGCTAGAAAAGCCCTAGGGCGGTAAGTAATTAAAAAAAAAACACTTCTTTCTTTCAAAAAGTTCGCGTACATCTAACCATCATACTGACAATAGACATCATGCATTCAGCCCAATGACCAAAGAGGTCGCTTTGCTATTCAGCCTTGTCTTCGTGTGAGTATAATAGTCATCAAGGAGTTTTTGGCGGGATTTTTTCGAGTGAAGTTCAGCGGTTGTTAATATTATTTGCAAATTGATTCCTAGTGGATATTGTGATATAAAATTGGTGCAGTTTTGTGTCTCAACTGTCTACGCAACTGGACAATATGTGAAATCATTGACAGAAGCGATTTCAGGATAGTGGAGCGGAGAATTTTATTGTAGTATTGACTACCTCCGCAAAGCTTACTGGGAAGGCTGACTCGATACAATTTGCTGCCAAATACTCCAAAAACTATTAGAATCTGTTACACCCGTATTCTAATGCATACTAAAGAATGTTAAAATTGCACTGAAGATTAGGCGGTATGGTCCAAGTCCTTAGCCTGCCCGAGAAGGGCGAACAAAAAAAAAATAGTCATCAATTTTAAATATCGAACGGCGAAGCTCAATTACGTTCTTGAAAAGTATTTATTTTTTTAAATCTTTTATTCTTGTAATGCCGGTTTTTTTCTACTTACCTCACAATCGAGATGTAAAGCAGAATAGTTAGCTCGGGTGTAATTATCAATTGCACCCTCGAACTATAGGCGCCCTCGCTGCGCTCGTGCGCCTAAATATCTCGGGCTGCAATTGATGCCTTACAGCCAATGATATTCAAATAAACAGATACCTATGTTATAAGCGCGCGCATTGTGAAGACTCGAATAGTAGACAATTGTATGATTTAGTCTTTAGTTTATGTCACGCATGGCGAAGAGCGATACGCTTTGTTGAAAAAAAAACAAAATTAAAAAAATGCCATCGTGTGTATTTAGAAAGTGTACCAATTATAATACCAAATTACATAAAACAGAAGGGATCTCATACCATATGTAAATACGCAATACACCTCAATTTACTAATTTATTTCAATTTTTTTTCCTAATTTTCTGATATTTGGAGGTTACAAAAAGAAAAAACATTGGTTGTCAGAATAATGTTTATTTACATTCACGCGCAAGTGACAAACACTAGCTGTCTCTTTTTTTCTTGTTTGTTTTATCAAGCCATCCCTTTCGACATTGTAGTGAAATGTCAGATGAATGAAAAGTGTGTATGTGTGCTGCCGCTGCTGCGCGGAACACTTTTTTCAATTGTTTTGTGAGTGTATAACGTATCTGTTTATTTGAATATCATTGCTTACAGCCCTTGGCTACTAATCTACTATTAATGATAATTACCTACCTATGAGTTTAATGACTGCTGTAAGGACAAGAATCTTTACAAAACAATCAAGTATTTCAAGTGTTTTGATATCGAAAGATAATAGATAGGTAATTATTGAGGTTAAAACATAGAACATTTCACAATTAATGTTTAACTGCAATTACATTCCGATCTTTATCATTTTCTATGTTTATCGTAGTCTCATTGTTAAAATGAAGTATGTTAAATAAACAAGACGAAAATCATGCTGTGCAGTGGATACCTATTCGCAAGCAGGCTGACCAAAGCTATAAATATTCTCCGACTGCACAGCATGATTTTCTTCTTGTTTTCATCTTTGCAGTCGGTTTTTTTTTATTTTATTTGAATATATCGAATGGCTTAAACGTACTCTACGTTTAAGCCATTCGATATATTCATGGTATATATTTTTGTAATCACCTCTAAAAACCCATAATATTGATGTGTAAGTGATGTCGAAACCACAATTACGTGTCGTGGCGTGGCGTGGCGCAGGATCATGCCTAGCGCTATCCACATCAGAAATTGAGGAATCTTTCTAACAGTTTAAGCTGCCGAATTCAGCCGCCCTGCAAGTGTTACCAAAATGAGGACCCCATAGCAACCTTGAGACTAGCGTGATCCCCAGGAAAACCGTTTTATTGACGAATTCTAGCTTCTCCTTGTTTAATATAATGTCACAATCAGACTTAGGTAGGTTGATAAGTGCCCCCCCCCCCCCCGGTGGGTCCCGCATTGAAGAGGCGGCCAATAGCCTTGTCACTCACGGTGAAGTGAAGAGGAACCCGAGAAAGGGCTGCTCGTCAGGGCTTTTGCCGATAAGCCGACGACGCTGACGTAGCGGCCAACAAGTAGAATGCGGTGCCGCTTGAGCGGCATCGCTACTGAAGTGGACAGCGATGTCGTGTATCTGAGCCTGAAGCATCGTGGGTGAGGGTTGGCGGCTGGAGGCTGCGGCGGGAGTAGGGTGCCGGGGTATTACGGTCTTAGAGCATTTAACCTAATTACGGTGCGTCGCTCTCCCTATCCTCCGCGGCTTGCTCGGGGTCGCCACCGTCTGATAGCGGATGCGGTGGGTCGTAGGAGAGAAGGAGATTTGGTATAGCGTTGGCCGCTCTCCTGACTCGCGGGGCCACTGTCCTGACCAGTCACAGGCGGACTGAGGGTGCCATAAACTGGGTCATCTGGCTCCCATGTGTTGGTTTGGTCCCGGGTTAGTCACGGCGTGCAACGTGTTCTGGTGCGCCGGTGATGGGGGTTTCCTACTCCCCAAAGGAACGTCCGGTGACGGACAGCCGCGGCAGGTTCGTGGTGAGTGCTAACGCGTTCCCATGTTCCCGCCATAAGCAGCATAGGAGGACACCGTGGAGTTTTAGTGGGCTAGAGTCCCACATAACTGCGCTATCTCCCCGTGGTAGCGCAGTATGCATGAGCGTTTCTCAAAAATAAAAAAAAACGGCTAAGTGCGAGTCGGACTCGCGCACGAAGGGTTCCGTACTTGGTAAATTGCGGTTTACGATTTCAGACGTATTAAAAAAAAACTACTAACTAGATCTCGTTCAAACCAATTCGGTTCTTCGGTGGAAGTTTACTTAATTCAGTACAATAATTGTTGTAACAAATCTAAGGGAAGAATATTGGACTTAGTGTTATCTAATATTGATTTATGTATTAGCGCCTGTGTACACCCTCTTGTTCCTGAAGACGATCATCATAAATCTCTTGATATTGTACTGAATTACCATCTCGAGGTACCGTTAAAACCTTATCCCAGGATGAAATGGTATTATGAGTCTGGGGACTACGATAATATTAATACATTGTTAAACGAATATGTATGGGAAGAACAATTGCTTGGCAATTCATTAGACGACGCGGTTGATATTTTTTATAACTACCTTGAGAAATTAGTTAATGATTACATACCCCACAAAATGATTTACCCTTCAAACTACCCACCATGGTATAACTCAAGTTTAAAAAGAATACTTAAGGAAAAGTACAAATATCTACGTAAATACCGTATTTACGGCAACACATCGGATTACGACACTTTTGTACTACTTCGTGCTAGAGCCAAAGCTGTTGAGGAAGACTGTTACAAATTTTACATTGCCAAAACAGAAGATGCTATATTAAAAAACCCCAAAAATGTTCTGGTCCTTCATAAAAGCGAACAAAAAGGGCACTAACACTCTCCCCTCTACTATGTCGTTAGAAGGTCGATGCTACAATACAAGTGAAGAAATTAGTGATGCTTTCGCAGCGTACTTCCAATCGAACTTCCTTTCTACTTCAGATCGAAATTCAAGTATCCCAAGTCCAACAAATGCCCGCCCTACTGACTCTGCACTAAACATAGGTGAGATTGAAATTAATCCAAACCACCTGCTTAGGCTCTTAGAATCCTTAGATCTCAATAAAGGTGCGGGTCCGGACAACATACCTCCATTATTTATAGTCAAGTGTGCCAAAGGACTAGTTAAGCCACTTACGATTATTTTTAAGCGTTCTCTTAAGGAGGGAATTGTTCCTAGTATATGGAAGTATGCGTACATAACACCGGTGCACAAAAGTGGGAATAAGGGTGATATTAATAATTACAGACCCATATCCAAATTATGCCTGTTTGGTAAAATACTTGAACGTATCATCTACACACAAGTTTACAGCACTTTTTCGACGGCCTTCATAAACCGATCGACCACTACTAACCTACTATCTTTTGTCGACTTCACTACATCTTGTATGGACGATGGCGGTCAGGTAGACTGTATTTTCACAGACTACAGTAAATGTTTCGACCGTATTGACCATAATATACTTTTACAGAAGATTTTTTATGCAGGTATTCATGGTAACTTAAACCGGTGGATAACATCTTACATAAAGAATCGTTCTCAGGCTGTCGTGATCAACGGTGCTGTGTCGAAGCGGCATGTAGTCCCTTCAGGAGTTCCCCAGGGATCGCTTCTTGGGCCCTTATTATTTAACATTTTTATAAATGACATTCACACGTGCTTTCAAAATTCATTATTTTTGCTTTACGCAGACGACATGAAAATCTTCAAACATATAAACAATGTCGAAGATTGCGACTCGTTGCAACAAGATCTCGAGAGACTAGAAAACTATTGTCAGCTGAATAATCTGGAACTCAATGTATCTAAATGTTACACAATTACGTTCACTCGCAAGGCCAACATCATATCCCACACATACACTCTAAAGAATGCCCATCTAAAACGAGTAGATTTCATACGAGATTTAGGTGTGATACACAACTCCAAACTTACCTACGAGAAGCACATAGATCACATAGTTAATAAAGCTAACAAAGCTATGGGGTTTTTAAAAAGATCTTGCTCCCAGTTCACGGATGTCAAAATAGTTAAGATTTTGTACTGTTCCTTCGTCCGTAGCTCACTTGAATATTGTTCGCAAGTTTGGAATCCCATGTATGCTGTTTATATCTCAAGATTGGAATCTGTCCAGCGAAACTTTACAAGATACCTGCAGTACAAGTGTAACACCCGCGATCATAATTACGAGTCGAGATGCAAAAGGTACCATTTACTTCCACTTAGAGAGAGAAGGAGTATTGATATAACTACTGATGATATCTCCTTACTTATTAAGTTAGCGCAATCTTTCATCGACGCCCCGCAACTTCTCTCTAAGATTAATTTACGCGCCCCCACCAGATCTGCTAGAATACCCTTTCTTTTTCTTAACGTCCCCCGCTGCTGCACAAATTACAGACAGAATTCGTTCTATATAAGATGCGCTAAATCTTACAATAAATTGGTTGACTTTTCCGAATTTGACTTATTCACTACTAAACCGCAAGTATTCATTCGAATACTTACTAAACATTGGTTCGAATTGGTTCAATAACTGTTTTTTATTGCACCTCAAGACGAGGTATTATTGTGATTGTATGTTATATAGTTTAAAGTACATATTATCATTGTAATTCATTTTTTGTTTCTCTAACAGGCTTGCTCTATATAGTAAATTAAATGCGAAAACATGTAATTGGTTACTAGTTGGTTAATCTGATGTTAAATTTGTTAGTTGTTAATACTGTTTGTTTTCCTATTACAATAAAATAAAATAAAATAATAAAATAAGCTTATTGCCAAGGCCTCAGATCAAATAAATTGATCTGAGGCCAAGGCAGACATTTTTGTCCACAAGTCACTAAAAATACGTACCTAAATATAATATTTCGCAAGCAGGATACATATGTAGGTATTTTTATCAGATGACCTTGACAGAGCAACTTCGTAACACACATAATTTGCAGAAACCGATAAGACGTTACCTAATGATAATAGTTTATAAATTAATAAACATTTATCGTTAATTCTTGTCATAATATCATTAACCTTTTCGGGATTATCTCTAAATCGGTGAATAGGTTGCAAACCTGCGTATATCAGTGCACTGATGGGTCAAAACACTTATCTACACACGTCACATCGTGGTCCTTCGAGCCGCGATGAATAATATCGTGTCTTAAAAATCTTTTTAACAGTAACCGTCCAAGCGCGAGTCGGACTCGCGCATAAAGGGTTCCGTACCATTATCGCAAAAAACGGCAAAAAAATCACGTTTGTTGTATGGCAGCCCCACTTAAATATTTATTTTACTCTATTTTTAGTATTTGTTGTTACTTATAGCGGCAACAGAAATACTAATTCGTCGTTTTTTTTTTCTATGTATATAGAAAAGAAAACCGACGAATTGGGAACCTCCTCCTTTACGGCCGCCTTGTCCGTTCTTCTGCACGTAGGTATTTTCCGAACGGATGGTAGAATCACTGACCCACGATCCAGCCTTTGTTGGCCCGCCATCAGCGACGCCCTGAGCCGTGGTTCGATCCCATAGCGAAGTAAAAGTAACCATTTAGTAATCTGTGCCCATAGGGGGAGCCCTCAGCCTGGTCGCTTAGGTTAAACATTAATTTCGTGCCTGGCTGGAGGCTCTAGTTTAGTCTCCACACCTTGTACCTACAAGAGAAAGAGACGCCTCAAAATAACTGTAACCAGGAAACACGCCAGGAAACGTAAAACAACAGCAGTATTAATACAAAATACAGACAATAAATTAAATATAATAGTCTCATCCGCAACGCTCGCCATTCGATCCTCCGTAATAAAAGATCGTCAATCGACCTTGACATTTCCCGCCATTATCGTTGACATTTACAAGCGCGCGAAAGTTACATTTTTAAAGAGCATAGACTAAAGGATGACACGTTTGCAAATTAGGTCGTGTTTAAGAAGGTGTTTTTTTATTGTTATGGAAGATACCTATCGATTTGTTTTTTGTCACAAATGGAGCGTGGTTTGAAAGTAATGATTTTATTTTGTAGAGGTGATTTGCTTGGTTGAGTTGTTGTCTGGTTTCTTTGTTGTTTGGGTCATCCACCCACACCCAGGTAGGCTTCAAATAATAATTACGGGTTCTTCAAAGAGATAGGCGTTTGAAGTATGATGTCACACTGCGCTTCGCAACGAAAGCGATATACGGACACTTGCACAGCTAATGTGTAACGTTCTCCTTTTATTTTCACATCACTACTTAAGGGAGTGACACTTAGGTCTTCTTCTTCTTCCTATCCTTTTCCCACTTTAGGTGGGGACGGCTCTCCTTATTTCACGGCGCCAAGACGTTCTGTCGAGGGTTGTCGGGTCAGGCAATTTCTCCTTCTTGAGGAGCTACGTCATACTGGTCCGCCATGTCAAAGGAGCTCGTCCTCGGCCTCTTTTGCCCTCAGGTAGGCTCAGAGCCGTTGTCACGACGTGTTCTTCTGTCCTTCTCATGACATGTTCATATCATCTCAGTCTACTCTCCGTCAACTGGTCCTGTATTGGAGCCACACCCTTAAATTACCGATCGGATGTATTCGTTGCGGATCCTATCCATTCTCGTTACTCCTCCAGACCACCTCAGCATTTCTGCGGTGTGTAGTTTTTGGACGTGGCTGTTTTTCACGGCCCAGCATTCGGCACCGGACATCATTGCCGGCCTAACTGCCACACAATACGCACAAAAGGCAAAGTATTACTTTGCCTTTTGTGCGTATTGGCATTCGGGGTGTAGCATAAGACTCCCGTCATATTTCGCCATTTTTGCCAGGCAGCATTTACTCTGTGAGCCACGTCTGTGCAACTACGTCCCAGTTTTCGGATATTAGGAGTGGAGTGCTCTTGTGTGTTACACTAACTATTTTACCTAGCTTCATCCCACAACACTGTCCCCGTGACCTGGCAGGCTAGCCCTCCGAAGATCCGAAGTAAAAAGTGGCCTAGGCCTAGTGTAGCTTCTGATCAGTGAAATGATTTTCGTGTACCTACTTTCAAAGATTACAAACCAACAATCCTCTTCATAACTTCATTACATTTATATAATTATGATATCGAGAATAGTGCACGCTCATTAGTCTAATTACATGTCTGTCAGTGCGTATAAACGTAGGCTTACATTTAAACTATATTAATATGTGAAGAAGTCCTTTTTCTTTTATTGCGCCGTTAGCCTGCATGCAGTGGCCATGACATTAGACCGTCGTGCGTCGGTCGTCGCGCTGCGGTATTCGACATTTGATTGTAAACTTAAAAATTCTGTTCACGATGTTTTGAGACAGCTTTTAGGACGATTTTACGAGGCTTTTGTATTGGCTATATTTTACTGTTGTTCTAATTATAGAAAAAAATCGCTAGCTTTTTGCACATCTTTGCTCAGATTTGATGAGGAACCGTGCATTTACGTATTTGGAATAAAAAGTAGCCCTTGTCTGTTCCTTTAGGGAGAATGTTTTGCCCCTGCCATAAGGTAGATAGACAGAATATTCTTTACAATGCACACTACAAAAGTTACAGAAAAAAAATTGTACAAGGACCTGAGTAAGTCAGAAGTAAGTACAAATTCTTCGAATGGCACCAAAGTTTGTCCAACATTGGCCACACATCTGTTTGTAACTTACGGCCATACGTGTTTAGAATTCCATCCAACCTTTATTGCTCAGGTAGGGCACTGAACCTTAGGCTATGCAGTGAAGTAACTTGTTGCAAGTCATTTATATGTAGGCGTAAGACTACGTTCACTTTTAAATAGAAAATGGCATATCTGTGCCCGATTCTGATTGATTTTGCTGCTGGATCCGAGACAGTTGAATGTTTTCGCTGAGACTTGTCGAGCTTATAGCCTGGGCACTTTTCTCGCGGCTGTGGATTTTTACCCGACTGCCGAAGGAGGGTAATTGTATGTTTTATGAGGGTTTATCAGTCTATGTATGTTTGTTCCTATATGGCGTTCCAGAGACCAAACGCGTTGGCCGATTTTGATGATTCTTATGTCAATCGATTCGTCTTAACCCTGCGAGTGTCATAGGCTAGGGTAAATACGCTAAATGTCGGCCCCCTAACGGCTTTTCTAACTAGGGATCGCTCTGGCGCCATCAGTTTGCAACAAAAGGATGCTTGTGATGCGGTTTTGGAAAGTTTGTTAAACCTATTTCTATTAATTTATTAAATATTTAATATATTATCTTTATAGGCATAAGATTGACATTTCTACTAACAGAAAAAAGTATTAAGGTTTAAATGCATCGAGAACGAAAAAACCCTAAAGTCGGCCGTTCACGGCCCATGGTCGGTCGCCTTTTTCCCTAATGTCGGTCAGGTATAGGGTGTTTTAAATTAAGACAATGAAAAATATTATTAATATGATTTATTTTGGCAGCAGTCTAATATCACCTAAGTAAACATTTGTATTTGTTTAATAGTAAAGAAATTTTTTGATTTGCACTTAAACAATGTTACTATAATTATAATAAAGTAAAAAAATATAATAACTGAGTATGTGATAAGAAACTTATCTTCTTTATGATATTAATAAATTATAATAACACATATTCAATTTTGAGAAAATAAGTTTGATAAATAAATGAAATATGACTACCCACAAAATCAATGAAAAAATACAAATGTAACCAGCCTGTATAGTGACGCTGTAATTCGAGGCTGGCCGACATTATGATCTTTAATATTTCTAATGTCGGCCCCTGTTTTGTGTACCTTATTTCTCGAGACTCAACTAATATCACCCCGGCCGGAATTTGACGATTAAACGTAAAATAGATTTATTTGCCTATAAACTTTGCAAATTCTCTTATTAAGCCAATGGAATTGGTAGAATCGGAATTAATAAAACAGACTGCATTTACATTAAGTCGGCCACGGCCGAGACTCCGGTTTTAAGCCGAAATTGGTATTCTAATGGCGGCCCCCTATTTTTCCCTTAAAACAATACGCAAAACGTTGAGAAAACTGTCTCAAAATATAGTAAAACAAACTTTTTAGTGATAACAAAGCTTAAAAACAAAAAAATAAAGGTCTTATCGTTGTAATATCAATCCCCGAAGTGCGGGTATTCACAGCTAGTAAGCTACTTTAGCTGCTAATTTGACGCTGCAACGTCGCAATCGCTATTGACGCTTAGTGTGCGAAGAGTGAGTGACGTAATCGAATAAAAATGGTTTGTACTTAAAGAGTATGAACTAAGGTTGCAATTCGAGTGGCAAAATTGCCACTTAATTACATTTTGAATGAACGCAAGCTAAAAATGTGCAGACGGCCGAACATTGGGGGGTGGCCGAAGTTTGGCGTATTTACCCTACATTAAAATTGCAAAATAGGAAAATGGCCGATTTTGGGCGCCATGTTGTGGGATCCAATTTTTTTTTTCTTCCAAACCCATCGTGTGGGGTACCAAAATGAAGGGTTTCTAGAGGTGATTACAAAAATTAAATGTACCTAATTCTAAAAAAAAAATACTACAAAAGTTGTATTTTTTTTTTTTTTAAATAGCAAATAACCCGACTGCATAAACAGCGAAAAAAAAAGACGTAAACAAGAAAAAAAAAACATACTGTGCAGTCGAGGGATGCACCTGGTTTTGGTCAGCCAGCTCGCAAATATGTAGGGTAAATACGCCAAACGTCGGCCACCCCCCAATGTTCGGCCGTCTGCACATTTTCAGCTTGCGTTCATTCAAAATGTAATTAAGTAGCAATTTTGCCACTCGAATTGCAACCTTAGTTCATACTCTATAAATACAAACCGTTTCTATTCGATTACGTTACTCACTCTTCGCACACTGAGCGGCAATAGCGATTGCGCCGTTGAAGCGTCAAATTAGCAGCTAAAGTAGCTTACTAGATGTGAATACCCGCACTTTGGGGATTGATATTACAACGATAGGACCTTTGTTTTTTTGGTTTTAAGCTTTGTTATCACTAAAAAGTTTGTTTTACTATATTTTGAGATAATTTTCTCAACGTTTTGCGTATTGTTTTAAGGGAAAAATAGGGGGCCGCCATTAGAATATCAATTTCGACTTAAAACCGGATTCACGGCCGTGGCCGACTTAATGTAAATGCAGTCTGTTTTATAAATGCCGATTCTACCAATTCCATTGGCTTAATAAGAGAATTTGCAAAGTTTATAGGCAAATAAATCAATTTTACGTTTAATCGTCAAATTCCGGCCGGGGTGATATTAGTTGAATCTTGAGAAATAAGGTACACGAAATAGGGGCCGACATTAGAAATATTAAAGATCATAATGTCGGCCAGCCTCGAATTACAGCGTCACTATACAGGCTGGTTACATTTGTATTTTTTCATTGATTTTGTGGGTAGTCATATTTCATTTATTTATCAAACTTATTTTCTCAAAATTGAATATGTGTTATTATAATGTATTAATATCATAAAGAAGATAAGTTTCTTATCACATACTTAGTAATATTTTTTTTTTAATTTATTATAATTATAGTAACATTGTTTAAGTGCAAATCAAAAATTGCTTTACTATTAAACAAATACAAATGTTTACTTAGGTGATATTAGACAGCTGCCAAAATAAATCATAATAATAATATTTTTCATTGTCTTAATTTAAAACATCCTATACCTGGCCGACATTAGGGGAAAACGCGACCGACCATGGGCCGTGAACGGCCGACTTTAGGGTTTTTTCGTTCTCGATGCATTTAAACCTTAATACTTTTTTCTTTTAGTAGAAATGTCAATCTTATGCCTATAAAGATGAAATAGATTTAACAAACTGTCCAAAACCGCATCACAAGCTAACCTTTGTTGCAAACTGATGGCGCCAGAGCGATCCCTAGTTAGAAAAGCCGTTAAGGGGCCGACATTTAGCGTATTTACCCTATGCTCCGACTGCACAGCATGATTTTTTTCTTGTTTACTTCTTTATAGCTCGCTTTTTAAGCAGTCGGGTTTTTTTAATTGTTTCAATTATTACGGTAAACAACTGGTTAATTGAAACGGTTAAATTGGATACTAGGCGCAGCTAAGCGACATCCAACAATCTGTCCCCTTAAGCATCAACTTATCAACTAAAACCTCTGCTTCAAAGAACATTCTAGAACTGTAAACTACAAAAAAACATGTGACATACCTATAACTACCAGAAGCTAATAAATATTTTCAATAACAACAAAACAGGTTTCTCCTAAGCAGCTAGGCGGCGGCGGCGATCTAAAAGTGGTCGACCTTCGGCCCCTTTCACTTTCCGCCACCTCTAGTTAGCTAACGTATGTAATGTTATTATGTGCCAAGAGTTAACAGTTCAGCGGCTTTGGAATGAGCTCCAGTCTGCTTGACAATGACAACCATAGAGCATGGAGTTTCTAGTCCTGTCAAGATGGCCAACACATTCCCGTACAGTCAAGGGTCAAAAGTGCATTTGTTTGTAGTGTCCCAAAGCCGTGTCTTAAAATTCTTTTAGTAGAAGATGAATTATATTTTACCGTTACCTACTTCTTTGTATCACTGACACGAGCCTACATAAAATTTTGCGGTCCCAATACTTTGCCAGAAAGCAGGATAGGAGATGGGTGGTCATGGGCGCTATTGCCGTCTCTGTATAGGCACTGCCGACGATTCCAAACTCTGTGATGACAGCCAAGCACCCAACGGCAGACAGCGACTGACAGTAGTCAAGGTTAGAAGCGTGAAATCTTAATCTCAAGGTCATTCTTGCAACAAAATTAGATTTATAAAAAAAAAAGATTTAATTTCTAAAATTATTCGCTATGGCAACATTTTGAAATGGAGTCGAATGTTCGATGCCGCGTTTAAAAAAAAAGAAGAAAATAAAATGAATGAGAGGCGGGGAAAAATGTTGGCGGGCTTTTGGAGTTAGTTTGAGCACGGTTCGTTTTTCGATGGAAAACTATGTATTACGAAATAGTCTATACTTAATTTTAAAGTGAGTATTTATTAATTACTCTTTGATTATTGTTCTATCCGCAATCCTTGACCACAATTGGTTGCTTGCTAGTTTATTTGTAATATTTATACAAGCCTGTTGTTGTTGTGTCTGATTACGGAAAAGTCCAAACAGGGCCTAAATGGGCCTAATAATCTATGCCAGCATCTGTGTTCCCTACCGCTTAAATGCTAGAGTGAACATGCATCTTCTGGGATCGTCCATAGTTTACCATCAGGCGAGCTAGAGGTCAAGAACGGAATCATTAGGAATTAAAGACAGCGTAGGATTCATGTAGTGGGTACTAAGGTCATAAAATCAACTCCCAAAATGATTGCACAAGACACAAAGTAACTCATCTATTTTGAAGACGATGTTCTTATGACTAAAAGGTTAAAGAAACGCAATGCAGTCGATTTGATATAACACTCAACTGCATAAATAAGTTGTGTACACAGTTGGTTCAATGCATAGACTACTATTATATACTAGAGAATGATACAACCTAATGAAAATATGAGAGCGTCATATTGCGGTTGATATTCTATGAAAATATTCATTGCATTTTCTTTTAATTAGTTAATACTTAGGTGAACCACAGATCAGTTTAGATGAACTGCCAATAAACTATTTTTAACCGACTTCCCAAAAAGGAGAAGTTTGTCAATTCGACTGTATTTTTTTTTATGACCTCGGAACTTTTTACTAGGTGAACCGATTTTGATGATTCTTTTTTCATTTGAAAGCTGGTGCTTGTCATGTGGACCCATTTAAATATCATTAAGATCTGATGAAGAACTTCGAGATAGTCGTCTAGCTGACCCGGCAAACTTTGTTTTGCCATAAAAACACCAAACATTTATCTACACTACCTTACACTACCTACCCTACCCTACCCTACACTACCCTACCCGACCCTACACTACCCTACCCTACACTACCCTACCCTACCCTACACTACACGACCCTACACTACCTTGAACCTTCCCTACCCTACGCTACACTACCCTACAACAAATATATTAGCCTTCTAATTACTGCATCAAATGGCAATAAATTCATTTTGTGTGTATGGTGATTAATGCATATTAATTAATTGAAATGTTACAGGATTAATAATCAATTTTATATTATTACTTTCTCATAATATTTTTCTTTTTATTGTTGTTCTTATTTTTTTTTGTTTTTTTTTTTTTTATAATTATTTTCTTTTATACCATATTCTTCTTACTTTCTACATTTTTAAATGTTTCTTAAATAAAATCCCCAATAAACATTTAAATTATAAAAAATAGGGGCCCACCGGTATTGGTCCATGCTATTATATTTTATATCTTTCTAACAAACACTTAATATGTTATCAAACAAACAAAGAAAAATAAAGTGTGCATAAGTCTATGGTCGTGGGTCAAATATTAATTTATTCCCAACAAAATTAAAAAGTTGTTTAGCTGTATGAACGGCATACTTTTATCCGTATTATTTTATTTGGTCGTCTATTTAAATTATGTCGCACTATGAAGTCAACAACAAGAAAAGCAAGTCGCGCCTGTAAACTATGTCACATGGTTGTCCCGTGCTAGCATTTAAGACAAATTGTAAGACATGAAATATTTTATCATAACTTGTCATGACCGTAGTTGAAGTCGAAAACCAAGCAATTTAAAAAAAAAAAAACTTATAATTCATGTTGGGATGCTGCTAACATCGGGGTAGCAAAGGGGGGGGCTAAATTTTGGTTATTTTTTGCCTAGGACATACCGTTTTCGAGATATCATTTTGGAAATATAGAGCGTTTTATGCAAAATAAAATAAGATACGGAGGCCCATAATTCGGAAACAGTGCATCGTAGGGCTATGCTTCTCAGAACATAAATGGTTTTTATGACCAAGGTTAAACCGAAACTGCAATAAAATTGAAAAATTTCCGAAAAAGAAAAAAATAAACGTCAAGAAGTTATGCCACAAGTCAATAAAATATCTCACGCCGCCGTGCTAGCATTTAAGACAAAATGAGTTTATCGCCCAAACTGTGATTAAAAGTGTGACTTAAGCGATGTCACAGTAGTCCATGCTCGCCGGGCTGGTACGCTCTAAAGGGATACGCAGGTGTGAACATTTCACCGGTTTTGTTTGAGTTTCATGTTATTGGATTAATCTATTCTGGCATCACTTTGGGCTTTATAGGTACTTAGCCACAACTAAAAAGAGAAAAAAAAACATTTAACAAAAAATTACAACCGACTTCCAAATAAAAACACTACAAAGTGAAAAATAGCTTCAATTTCGGCAGTCGGTGTCAAAAAACGAAGAAACGAAAACAGGAACACCGACTCCCGAAATTTATTTTCACTTTGCAGTGTTTTTTGGTTGCTATATTCTGGTTGCATCATCATCATCATCAGCCTTTTTAATGTTTCCACTGCTGGGACACAGGCCTCCTCTCTGTGAGAGGGAATGGGCCATAATCCATCACGCGGGCCCAGTGCGGGTTGGTGGATGTCACATGTAGTTATTTGAATTTTTGTTTCTAGGACATGCCGGTTTCCTCACGATGTTTTCCTTCACCATTTTAACAGCAGTGGTGGTGAAATAATTTACACAAACTAAAGCACCTGCCCGGGTTTGAACTCACGGCCTAAAACTTATAAGTCGCGGCCGATATCACTAGGCCACCATTGCACTGAACTCTGGTTTGGTACTTCCTTATTATGAGTTGTACAAGCACATAACGGCACCCTGCACCCATGGAATATTTCAGCGTTGTCACACCTAATAAATAAACCTTTTTACTCATGTTTCAATAGGCAGCAGCCTAATTGCGTAAATGAATTCAGCAAAGAACACGAATAGAGTTTGAAACCTTGATAATAACGACTTTCGTATTGCTTATTACACTCGGAAAGGTATAGGTCATGGAAAGGATATTTGACGTAGAATTGAATGCAAAGAGTGAACGTTTTGCGCAGGTTCATAGGCAACGGTGACCATATTTAGATACCTGCTTCGCCCTCGTAAAAGTCAGATATTATTTCAATGGAACATACTTAGGTATTACCAGGATGAAAGGTACTAATACTATGACCTTCTCCAAGGACAAAGCTTATTTTTATCGGACATAGATTGAATCTGTCTGTTTACCAAAATAGTCAAAATTGGTTCAACGATTTATGCTTCACAAGAGTTACTTAATAATTTTAAATATGGATCAGATAAGCCATTTTCTTTTTTGTTATCCTATAAAAGAAAACTTTGTTCTGGTTCGTACTTACTGCTATATACCTACTAAACTTCGCAATTGTAGATAACATTTTGCGTACTTTCGATTCCACACAGCCAGGACCATGTAGTTCGGCCAAGTTCGGCCCCGTATCATTGATACGGCTAATACTGCGTTAGCTACGCCCCTGTATGGATGAAGAAGACATGTTGCGCCGACCCTAAAATAAATTGAGATATATGGGCATGAGAATGATGACGAGACCGAAAACGGCCCACCCTTAGATAGGACAAGGCATAAGCATCCCCTTGTGCATAAAAAAGCTTTGATCATCATTGTCTATGCCAAATGTAGCGATGATTGATTGTTGAGTTTTGGCGGGAACGTGATGGCGTCTATGTTGCTTCTCTGTTTTATTTTCCTAAAATTGTGTAAATTGAATATTATTAGTGTAAAAATTGTGGTGTTTTATTCTAATAATATAAGTGAACGTGCACGAGTGTGGGCAAGTTAAACACAGCGGTAGAACATGAGTTTGTTAATTTTGTCAACAAAACTCCGTGGAGGCTTCCAATAAAATTACCGCCATTTTACTGTGGCCTAACTAGGACATTGGACTAAAAACTAAAGAAACTAGAACTTATAAAAGTGACACTGGCTAAATGCACAAACCGTGCGAAGCCATAAAAAATAAACTTTTGAACAACAAACATATATCTATTCCCGCCTTTCAAGTTGCTTCAATAATCATTTGAACTTACAACCTAACCTTTTGAACTTACATAGACAATAAACTCATGCATATTGACATTTAGGTCGTAATATTTATTACAAAACCCGTTAGACAGGTTTCTTAACACGGCACAAACCACAGCTGTGATATTACGAAAATATCTTGCGAAGTTGCGACATTTCGAAATTGCTAACTTGTAATACTAATTTTGATTCTCGATTATTGTTTTGCGGTCTGCAGATTTTTAAACAGTGTAATATATTTTTTTGTAATTGGAGCCTGATTAAATAATAAAAAAAGTTAAATCAAAAATTCAAAAAACCCGACTGCTTCAAAAGCGAACTAAAAAGATGTAAACAAGGAAAAAATCATGCTGTGCAGTCGGAGGATACATATTCGCGGGCTGGCTGACCAAAATCTGGTGTATCCTCCGCCTGCACAGCATGATTTTTTCCTTGTTTACATCTTTTTAGTTCGCTTTTGAAGCAGTCGGGTTTTTTGAATTTTTGATTTAACTTTTTTTATTTATAACTTTTTAGTTAAGTTTTTTTCGAATTAGATACATTTAAACATATAAGTGTTATATATTTTTGAAATCACCTCTTAAAACCCTTTATTTTGATACCCCACACGATGGGTTTGGAAGAAAAAAAAAATTTGGACCCCCACAATATGGCGCCCAAAATCCGCCATTTTTCTATTATCCAATTTTAACGTAGCCTATGACACTCGCAGGGTTAAGACTAATCTATTGACGTATGAATCATCAAAATCGGCCAACGCGTTTGGTCTCTGGAACGCCACATAGGAACAAACATACATACATACATACATACATACATACATACATACATACATACATACATACATACATACATAGACTGATAAACACATTACCCTCCTTCGGCAGTCGGGTAAAAAGAAAACGTTGTTTAAAAAAAAGTTACTTTAATAATTTTATCACTAGAAGGAACGATAATATATAAAATCTCATATTTATTTTATGACTAAGATTTTAAGTACATATTATAATACAAGAGCTTTATAACTAAAATTGTTTCGACTTTTACTCACAAATAGTCAAATCAAAGCACTTTATTGTTTTAACTGCTGTGATTGGAGCAATAACAATCAATTGTGAATTAAATCACCTGACAGTAGTTTAACTGACAATCTGTGGACTAATTTGTGTGCCAATCAGAAAGAGTTCATATAAAAAAAAAACATTCTTAACAATTGTAAGGGTGCTTACCTTACAATCTGTGAACAAATTTTTGTGATAGATACCCATTATTACCCATTCAGAAACAGGGACTATTTCAAATAAGAAATACTCTTTCGGATTGAATGTGTTTACAGATTGACAAAGTCCTGTCGAGTAGGTTTGTATATTATTATAATCACAGCTAACAAACAATTTTTATTTTGATTGGCGTTTATGAAAATGAGTGCCATTTTTGTAAAATCAGACATACATTTTAATAGTTAAACAATTTCAACTATCTCACTCTGAAATCTTTCCTTTATAGATAACATAAAAAATAGGAATGCTATGCAATCATGAGGTTTTTTTCAAAATAAAATCAAATACAGTTTTTTGAACAGAAAATTCTTTTAGAATATAAAGTTTAACAGTAAATTATATTACTAAAATCAACAGAAAATTACATTAATTCAAGTTATTTTAGCAAAAAATGTTAAGTCGATTTTAACAAATCGAATACAAAAAAAATATTACTTCATAAAAGAAAAGTAAAGTACCCACTTTAATTTTAACAAATCGAATACAAAATAATAATGTAGGTAGGTAGTTTTTTAACTATTGTTAAAATATTGCTATATTTACCCTAGGCCTTCTCCCAGCTAGGCTCAAACTACCCTATTACAATACAACGTGATAATTTTTATCCACATCCAATTCTTTTCAGGCGTTAAGTATCAATTAAAGACACAATTCATGCAAAAATAGCATTTATCATAACAGGGAGAGGCAGGGAGTTATACAGAGCTGAGTTACATTTTTATTCGACTTTCAAACTCGACAAAATGGAACCACTGTTTTTTTTATTTTTAAACACTGTTTTTGCATAAATCATGTGATTCAAATTCAAAATATTTTACTCCACACAGGGACTAATAAAACGTCAACGATTGATACCATAGATATAATAAACAAGATTGATACCTTATGCCCAGGGAAATTTTTGCATGCCGTTAAAAAAATCAGGCGGTATTTTAATAATATTTTTATATACATTGGCATTACATACATACATACATAAACTCACGCCTTATTCCCATGGGGGTAGGCAGAAACTACAGAACGCCACCTGCTACGATCCTTACATACTTCTTTTGCTTCACACACATTCATTCACATTCATTGGCATTATTTTTATAATTACCTTAGGCCATATCAGCAAAGGGCTATTTTTTATAACAATTTTTGTACCTATCTTATTTGTTCCCTAGCATATTAAAATTGCTGTTGCTGCCATTAAAGTTACAAAGTATGTCCATAGACAAAGAGAATGGACTGAACAATATCGTCACAAAAATGACTACTCTCTAGCAAGAGACAAAGACTGTGCGGCCAATACCTGTCGCTATTCTGTGGGCTGTAGTGACGTAGGTGACACTATAAGTCTGTGATGTATCAAAATTCTATGAGAACTACTATTCTAGAAAACTACTGGCCGCACGATCGCTTTGTCTCTCACACTTTTCATAACTGAATAAGGAATGATTAGTCCATTCTCTCGGTATATTAGAAAGGGCTGGCTTCTGAATTGAGTATTTGTTAGAAGAATGTCAAACCCACCATTATTTCTGTAAGTTGACAAGTTTTCAGGCTAAAGTATCAGTAGTAGAGTTTGACAAATACCCAATTTCAAATAATTCTTAATTCGGAAGTCGTGAGTAAGTATAATAATTTGATTTTAAAACATATCTAATTAATTACATATTGTGATGAGTTTAACACTGGTATATAGATAGTAAAATTAAATGAAATGCCAGTACAAGCAAAAACAAAAAAGAAACATAATATAGGCAGTTATTTAGCTTTAAAAACTTATCTTTCAATTAACTAAAGTAAACAAAATATCTTTTGGGCGACAAATAAATATTAAATTGGCAATATTTCCTATTTAGATAGCCCAGTGCTTCTCTAATCTAAGGCGCAGTAATAATAATGCAAAACATTTGACGCCATTTAAAAATTAATGTTTTTTGTGTTTTGCGGGTAATTCTCGTATTTATTTGACAGTCTGTAGTCGCCGAGATGAAATCGCGATTGAATTTGATCATTTATTTTTGTATAGGAATGTTTTTAAGTAGGTACGAGAATTCTTCAAATGGGAGAATAGCAACGAAAGAAGATACCTACTAAATATATAAAAAGACTTATGAAATAATTACATTTGCGTGCATTTCATGGTTTACCAAGAAAATAATCAACGATGCTGGCAGTTATTAGGCATTAATTGACAAAATCCAACAGCACATTTTTTTTACTAGTCGTCGAGTTAGTGAAAATGGTTGTCTTTTTTTTTGAGGGTAGTTGTCTATTATTGTTAGTGGAAACGCAAGAAATGTAAACTATAGGCTCTTATTATTAAAGAAACAAGGAAACAACACTTCTTGTCTATCAAAAAAATCAATGATAAAAATCTAATATAATCAAGCCATTTATATTATTATCTTTAAAGATACGAATATTATATCACTATGTTGTTTATGTATAAAATCAAAACTGATTTCGGCATGTGAGAGTACGTAATACTATCGCGCCTCATCGAAAGGGGGTCAGTAAACAGGTTCGAAGAATCCAAAACAAGACTCGTTTACAACCTTGAGAAAAAAAACGAAAATGTAGCACGAAATTCAATCAAGAGTTTGATTTACCCAGTTACTAGTTTGTGGAGGCCAGATAGGCAGTCGGTCCATGCAAAACACTAGTATTCAACTGCACCGTTTAGACTGAAAGTCGACGGCGGCATAGTTGGACAAAAAATCGATGATAAAAAAATATTGTCTATTATTTTGAAAGTTAAAACACTGGTGCAAAATAAAATACCAATTTTAAAAAATATTATTGAATTTTTCCCGCGGTGCATGCGATAATACCGCGAATATCTAAAATTAGTTTATCCTATTTCTTTCCTTATTTAAGTTTTAATCAATATTGATATGCAGCTGCTATATGAGTTAATATTGCCAATTTTTACAACTTATTTAATAAAAGCTAAGCTTTTTGATTTCCAAATAATAATGGCATAACACCAAATGAATGAGTTGCCTAAACTAATTAAAAAGAATATGAATAAGCTAATTATTGCTATAATTGCAATCAAATTATAAAATAAAATAACTACATTTCTTAATCAATAATGACTTAAAATTCACATCACTTAGTCCTTTCAATAGAAAATTTAAAAAAAGAATTGTTAAATAAATTCATTGGAACCAACAAAAATACATAAATCTTTTAAAAGAAATGCTTTGAGCTCACTTTTCTAAGACCAAAAGAAAATTAACAGCAAGTTTTTGTAACTTTTATATATCTTTAACAACCACTTTTTTTGCACAATTTTAGTACATTACTATCCTAATGATTACCGTTAGCTCCGTTGGTTCCATTTGTTCCATTCACTCCATTCCCATTCAAGGCTGCTTCTTGGAGACTTTTCAGGTGATATGGGCTAATGGTGAACACCTCACCTTCAACCAAGTCTTTCAGATTCTCCCCTCCGTAGGAGAGTAGCGGGGAGATCTCGACATCAATGTGGTCTTCAACGACTCCACCGGCTTCTCTAACATATTTTCGATGTAACCGTAGCAAATCCTCCCTTGCGGTCGACGGACAGTCTTTCTTTGCAGCATCTGCATTCTTCAACGCAGAGAACTCAACATCTCTAGCAACTTCCAAGCAAATAAAGTTCTCAGCAAACTCAAAGACATCAAAAATAAACTTCTCCATTTTGATTCCATTGGGGTCTGATGGCTTCTGACGAATGCCTTCATGGTCTACATATGGAATCTTCTTTTTGGCAACGTGGAGCTTGAGTTTTGATTCAAAGTTACAGATTTTTGATAAAAACTCAGAAGAGAAATAGTGGTTGCAGATGTTTCCAGCTGAGAATGTTAGTCTACCATCAGCAGTACGGCTTTCTGCCGCATCGTCCGTTAATTCTGAGTACTCCACAACCTTGTAATGTCCGTTCACTCTGCACACAACACCAACAGCTTCACTTGGGGTTGATTTCTGAACAACTTTAGCAGCACAATCCGCATTTTTGCTCTTACAGTAACCGATGAACACAGGATCAGCGACTTTAATGAGAATGTTGTCAACTGAATGAGCATGTAAATGTTCCACACCACGCTTGACAATGTCCGTTAGTATTCCCTGAGCTTTCAACGCTCTGTAAAGTCCTCCATTCCCATCGGGGGCTGATGAAACATGGTGCTTCTCATCCAAGAATATTTTTCCTTCAAAGTCAAAACAGGGCAGCGTACCCTGTTCGAAGTACACAATATTCTCCTCGTTTAAACCAAAGTAGGAATGACTTCTAAAGAAATCTGCAGTTGGTCCCTTGGTGGTTTCTGAAGTCATAATGTACCAAGTAATCTTTCCTTCCTTGCCATACTTTTCAGCAGCCATTTGCTGCACTCTGACGATTCTTTCAGCCTGGATTTGGAATAAGGTCTTCTTTGATGGTAGACCAACATCATACATACCTTTTGGGTGACCGAAACCAAGTCTGGTTGCTTGGCCCCCAGCAAGCAGTAACACACCAACTTTTCCATCACTGATTTCCTTTAAACCAATACTTTCGTACTCTTCAATTTTCTCGTCGCTCAAGTTTGGAACAGCTTCATAATGAGAGTCAGGAATTGGTTTTAAATCTTCAACTTTTTCTGCAATAACTTTGCTCGTGTCGTTCGCGCGCCTAAATAATTCATTCACTTCGGCGAAGTCGATTTTTTTTAAATCACTGATTAGTTGGTCCCGCTCTTTTTCGTTTAGTTCCGGCCAGTATTTGAGAAGGTGGCCTTGACCATGCGAATTTAAGTTTTCGAAAATATTATCGTAAGACATTGTTTTATCGTGTGCTATGTCTGCCCGGCGCGATTAGAAAGCGAACACTGGCTCATGCTCATGGTTACGTTACGAACAAGATAACATTTTCACTAATTCTCCCACCACGGTCGTTGAACATACACGTCGGCTCTATTTGACATTTACAGACATTTTTGTATACAAATCTTGTATTTACATTCTTGTTGCCGTACTACAATATGATAATGAAATATCGATGGTTTGGCAGTTTGGCGTACATTGCTGGTTTCATACAAAGTGCCAAAACAGTTCTGCAAAAGCAACATTTTATCGAGTACATTGCTCTCGAAAACAGTCGATTTCGTATTTATTTATTACCAGCTCTTGGTGTGTTCTGAAAGTGAATTCAGTATTATTAATTTATCCTTCATCTGACAGTTTTAACATTTCTGCATGGTGATTAACTGAGAATTCTACCAAAATGCTGTTGAATTTAATAGAGGAAACATTTGATGCATTTTTCTTTTATACTTTGTTTTTTTTTAAATCATGTTCAAAGATTTTATTTCGCCACGTCTATAAATTTTCTGTATATGGATTAGAACGCACCTCATAATTTTGTCTATGGAGCTTTTTGTCATTTTAATTTTTCATTGTTTTCCACTGTTTTTTGTTTTCTTAGTCTTCACCATAGACTACTAATATACTAGGCTGATTAGTGGTGGTTAATATAACGAAAAGCAACTTAAAGCAGCGGGCTTATTATACATAACATAAAGCTAACGCTATCGTGGCACTCACTTGGCGCTATAAGCTTTTTTCTCAATTCGTTATAACGAAGTATCGCGAGCAACGCAAAAACGTAAATAAAGCACGAAGCGGGCGCCGGGCGGGCGCGACATCGCGGCGCGGCGGCGGCCGCGCGCCTTTTGTTGCATGCTAGTGCTAGTGATTGTTATCGGTCGCACGCGTAATTTACGATCCCGCGCGGCTCACGTAATATACCTATGCTATTTTGCTTTGTGCTTTTTAATGTAAGCAGTGATAGGACACATAACGTAATATTGACTAAGTAAAATTGTGAAGGACGATTGATTGAGAGATTGTGTTGTTGTTTAATGATTTGTTTTTGTGTGTTAGACGAAAATGTCTAAAAGAATTAATGGTGATGTACCAATATGGAACATGAACTTTTAAATACGCCTTTATTTGCTTAACATACTAACATACTTTATTTCATAATAACACTTAATCTATAATTATAGACAGTCCTAAGCCTGGAAAGTATGAAAAAAAGTTCATTGTTTATTTCTTACTGCTACATTTTATCGTAATATATTCATAAACGCGATGTAATATTTTTAAGCATGCTGTCTGTGCAACGAGTCCAACGCTAGGGTAGGAGCTGCGAGTTAAAAGTCACCGCGCTTGCTTTATTCGTGCCCGCCCCGCGCTTGAACGTTATAAAAAAGCTCGTTATAATAAAGCTTATAAAATAACAAGCTTAAAATATAAAGCTTATAGCACTAAGCAAGTTATTGTTATATAGCAACTTTGAACACTACTAAGGCTGATAATAGGTAGGTTTTCACCATGGATTTCACAATCACAGACAGAAACTCAGGTTTTGGGGAAATAAAGAGAAACTCTAATATTGAAATCCAACATTTTCAATCAAAGTGGTTGAGTTCTGTTAAAAAGTAAATTTAAGTTTAGCTTTTTCAGGCGTATGCCAACCTCCATGCGAGATAGAGATGGGTTGCAACAAACTGCAGTTCTAGCTAAATATAGCGGTTGTTCAGAAAGTAGCCATGGCTATGTTTTTCTTTACTACTAGCTATTGCATAGGTAGAAAATCCATGTAATTTACGACGGAGCGGGTAGCCTTGGTAGCTAGTAGCTTCCTTGAATAGTTTACTTTTCTAGCTCTTCGCTTTTATGTGATTGTATAAATTCGATCATTGAGAACTATATTCATATCTCGAATCGGCAGTCTCCCTTGTTTCAATCAAATTGTATTTATTTCGATTCAATATAGTTTCGATGATTTTCGTATGATGATATTGTGTAAAGAGAATGTTATTTTTTAACCCGACTACCCAAACGAAGGGTAATGTTTTCAAGGACATAGAAAGTAAGACCAGTAAATAAAAATGAAAGCAATATATGTAGTTAGGACATGTTACCACGGTGAAGATCAAACTAAATCAATAAAAATCTAGTTAGCCATATCAACTATCATTCAGCTAGTGTGTTATATTTAGTAGTAAAATACACTAGGTCCTTACCTATGAAATTGGCGTTTTGACGTACTGGCCACTTTGATCTCAAATACCTCCTCTTTGGTTTGGAAATCCAATTTTAAATTTATACAGCTATTTACTCATGCTTTTGTGTTTGGAAAACCGTAATTCATTTGTCTTTTCCTCTTTTGGTTTTTCTTTGCACCAGTCAGTTTACAAAATGGAAAACTTGAAATATCGCGTTATTTACGACTACGAGTTCCATCGTGGCACCAGTGCTGCAGTAACGGCTCGAAGGATTAATGATGTGTATGGCGACGGTGTCGCAAAATAAAACACAGTGCGTTTTTGGTTCCAACGTTATCGTTCTAGAAATTTCGACCTGCAGAACAAGCCCAGTGGACGGCCAGAGACCAAAGTTGAAAATAAAGAATTGAAGGTTATTGTGGAAGCGGATCCATCGCAAACCACATTCGTGTTAGCTGCAGGCTGCGGTGTTAGTGATAAAACTGTTTTAATCCATTTGAAGCAAATTGGGAAGGTGAAATAGCTTGAAAGGTGGGTACCTCATGAATTGAGTGCAGCAAACCGACAAACGCGCGTCGACTGCTGCGTTACATTACTCAACCGGCACAATAATGAAGGGATTTTAAATCGAATCATTACCTGTGATGAAAAGTGGATCCGGTACATTAATTGGAAGCGCTCATCGCAATGGCTAAACCCTGGTGAACCAGCCAAATCCTGCCCTAAGCGAAAATTTACTCAAAAAAAATTACTTGTGAGCTTTTTTGTGAAATTTGGAACTTCTTGCAAGGGAAAAATTCAACTCCGATGGGGCAGTCCAAAGCGACTTCAAAGATTTTATTGATTCCCGTCCGAATTGTTTTTTTAGTAAAGGGATCAATTAACTACCTATGAGATAGCAAAAGTGCATAGATAGCAATGGTACATACTTTGATTTTATTTGATTATATTTAAAAAAAAAACGACTTTATTTTCCTCCCTTACAAAACGCCAATTTCATATGTCGACCTAATATTTAAAATTCAGGCTATTCACACAGCTAAGATATTTTAGAAAAATACCTTTTTGGCTATTCCTATGTGAGCTGGCAACTGGCTTCTGTTGTGCATGCTTTGCATGTCAGTCAGAAACTTCAAAAACTGGTCGCCATGCGGGCGTTCTGTCAAAAAAGATGTCAAATGGCTTCATTCAGAAAGCACTTTATTTACTCTTGATTGCTAATGAATTCGTACTTAACATTGTGTTTAGTGTGATAAACAGTGTATTTTTTATACTTAAATTGTTAGTACATTACGTTTTTAATGTAAATATGACCGAGTCAACGAAAAAGCGGAAGAGAAATTCAAATGAACAACCTAACCAAACTGTTGGACTTCGCGGTGTTATAGATGCAAACTGGCAAAAATTCCTATCAAGCAGCCTTATCATGGACAAGAAAACTGAAAAACCAGTACAGGATAACAATAAAGCCCACTTTTCAGGCACTTTCCGTCGATCCAGGAAGAAAAAGGCTAAAGATCACGAAAATGTACAAAATATGAAAACTCTAAACTTGGAGTCAAATACGGATACCTTAGTCAATTGCGTAGAATTAAAAACAAATAGTGAGTCAACAAACGTAAATGGTGTTGTGAAAAAGAACAATCAAAACCGTATAACGAAGTTTTTAGCAATGGACTGTGAAATGGTAGGCATAGGGTATGATGGGAATGACCACATGCTGGCTAGAGTGTCCGTAGTAAACAAATTCGGCGATTGTATCTATGACAAGTTCGTGAAAGCGCGGGAGGAGGTCAAAGACTATAGAACTGAAATTAGCGGTGTGAGAAAAGAGGATTTACTCAACGGTGAAGATTTCACTGTAGTTCAGAAAGAAGTTTCAGAATTGTTGAAAGGCCGTATCTTAGTGGGTCATTCGTTGAAGAATGATCTGTCTGTATTGTTCCTGTCGCATCCTAAAAGGAATATTAGAGACACTTCAAGATATAAGCCCTTTAGAAAGGTAATTATTATGATAAACTTTGAAAATTATTTTAGGTTAATCTCTGCTTCTAGAGGTAACTTACATTTTTTTTAATTAGTCTATACAGTCCCACTGCTGGGCAAAGACCTCCTCTATAGCCTTCCAACGCTCTTTGAATTTCCTTTCCATTCCTTTCCTTATCCGTCTCCACCCAATCCGTCAAAAACTAATACAGATTGTCACGTCAGCTTTACTTAGACCTGCCTCAGTACGGTAGTCCTGGCCCATCGGTAACAATAGGCCAGGACTACCGTACCTTCATTAACTGTTCCTGGTATGAATTTTTAAAATTCATTGAAAGATAGCTACTCTACCGCTGTGTTTCATACGCAATTTTTTATCCCAGAACAGATATGGTTTCTGTCGTTCTATTTGATAAACCCATAACTACAGGAAAAGAGCAAGAACATATCTCTTTTCATATTGCACAATGAGGGCTATTGTGTTTGAATTTGCGGCTAGGTGTGCTGGTGTAGTGTAGAGTGAGGTCTTCAAAATGTCAAATGTGTTTTGACTTTAGCTCAAGTTTATATAGGTACAACTATTTATTTTTTTAGAATATTTTCGAAACATGGCAGATTAAAAAAGGTAAAGGTTTTACCAAACACTGCTATGTTATATTTAATCACACTTCACTGGTGGGCACAAAAACGGTAGCCCTCATTGGTAATTTCTGTCTCCCCAAAAGACACTCTTCAACTGATGTAAAAGTCAAAGTCAAATTATTTATTTTAATAGATACTTATTTAAAAGGCACTTTTATGGTCAAAAATTACAAAATAATAGATTTTTTCTGTCCATGTCCAAAGTTAGGTAGTTCAGTTTGGAGAAGAATGGACAAAAAACTCCTTAGACTTAGTTTACTTGTTTGGCAATTCTTCAGGCTATGTCGGTAACCCTGGTTCTCTTGCGGATGTTTTCATTTCTCATTCGATCACGCAGTGTGCCCTGCCCACTGAGCAAGTAAAGTAGCAACGGGCAGGGCACATTGCTCGCAGAACGATAGGTCGATGGGCCTTTAAAGTTCTGGAGTGGCAACCACGAACCGGAAGCCGTTGCATTGGAAGACCTCCCACTAGGTGGGCCGATCAGCTGGTGAAGGTTGTGGAGATGGCCACTGATGCAAGGCGCACGGGAGCGGTCAATGTGGTGACTTGGGGAAGGCAGATGTTCAGCAGTGGACATGTTTCGGCTAAAATGATGATGATTTATAGGTTTTTTTGCTTACCCAATGGTAACCCATGATAAGATCTATACTAACCCCACCATTTTCTATCTTCCAGATAACCAAAGGCAGCACACCATCACTAAAACGCCTAGCTAAAGAGATCCTCGGTATTGACATACAGTCCGGAGAACACAGTTCAGTAGAAGATGCTCGGGCAGCTATGAAGCTCTACTGCAGTGTGGCTCGACAGTGGGAACCTACGCTGGTCGATAAACGAGGAAAGAAGAAGGTTAATCCTGACGATGAATAGATGAATAGGTAGCTGTAGTCATTGATTTGTATAGTAAGGATAAGGCGACAATTTGGTCATAATTAGGCTTAGAACGCACTGCGTTTTTAATCCGCTCGTTCTGCTACATATGGAATCGTATGAAGCTGCACGCACTTGCAGTAAAAAAATCCATAGAATCCAGCGCACCGCGGCGTGGTTTTATATCCGGTTAAAAACGGCAGTGTGCGCTAAGCCTTAGACGCCTTCCTTGCTGGGTCGCTTTGCGTTTTCGTTTCTGTGCCGAATCTGTACAGATTTAGGTACTGTACTCTGTAAAGAATCTGTACTGAAACGACTCAGGCATATTCCTGACTGAGTCTGACCGAGAACGGTTGTGTGCGCGATACATTAAAAATACTGTGTTTCTTGTAAGGTGAACGGTATATGGAAACGTTCGGAAGGCTGTATCTTTACTATTTAAATCTATGGCTGTAATATTTTCAGTACTTTCCAAATAATTGAATAGGTTCATCTTGAAAATTCTAGTTTTACTATCAGTGCCATAACAATGGCATAACACGGTAAATTAAACCTTAATGTTTAATTAAAGTATAAATTTTAATGTCAAGATATTCCAAATAATCAATTGTTATATTTTTATAGTATACTATACTCCATTTAAAATAACATTAGAAATTTTTACTAACTCTTTTTACGGTCCGTTCAAACGATTTTGAGTTCTATCCCGTAAATATAAGGATGACATAAAAAGCATAACCTGTTACCAAAACTAAACTGTTTACTACTGTCTGCCATTTTTTATATCAGCAACACAATAGAAGTCAAAATCGGTTGAACAGGCTGTAAAATTGGCTTATTTAAATGTCTATGGAGTATAGCTTTGACCAGTGGCTTCAACCCAGTGAATCGGCAATAATCTCAGAGGATAAATAGTATCATAAAGCCCTTTTACAATCTATCTCTATAACAAGAATCATCAAAATTGGTTACGTGTTTTGGACGTGAAAACATAACAAACAAACAGACAGATGGATGACATGGACAGGATTGTTGAAATGCTTTATCAAGATTTTTCTACCAAACAATAGGGCCCCATCCACTAAAGTTCATTCCGATTCCAATCTGGAATGAACGCCAGTGGATTTGCAAGAGCGAGAAAGTATGACGATAATACGGTTAAATAACTTAAATACGGTTAATTATCCTAAATACGGTTAATTATCTTAAATACGGTTAATTGACTTAAATACGGTTAATTAATGTAAACACGGTTAATTCACGTATATACGGTTAATCAACGTAAATACGGTTAATTAAACGTGTGTATGGTGATCGAAGGATTGTTATACCTGCCCGGCGAGCATGGCCTACTGTGACATCGCTTAAGTCACACTTTTAATCACAGTTTGGGCGATAAACTCATTTTGTGATAAATGCTAGCACGGCGGCGTGAGATATTTTCTTGACTTGTGGCATAACTTCTTGACGTTTATTTTTTTTCTTTTTCGGAAATTTTCCAATTTTATTGCAGTTTCGGTTTAACCTTGGCCATAAAAACCATTTATGTTCTGAGAAGCATAGCCCTACGACGCACTGTTGCCGAATTATGGGCCTCCGTATCTTATTTTATTTTGCATATTTCCAAAATGATATCTCGAAAACGGTATGTCCTAGGTCAAAAATAACCAAAATTTAGCCCTCCCCCTTTGCTACCCCCATGTTAGCAGCATCCCAACATGAATTATAAGTTTTTTTTTTTTTTTACATTGCTTGGTTTTCGACTCGGTCATGACAAGTTATTATAAAATATGTCATGTCTTACAATTTGTCTTAAATGCTAGCACGGGACAACCATGTGACAAAATTTACAGGCGCGACTTGCTTTTCTTTTTGTTGACTTCATAGTGCGACATAATTTGAATAGACGGCCAAATAAAATAATACGTAAAAAAGTATGCCGTTCATACAGCTAAACAACTTTTTAATTTTGTTGGGCATAAATTAATATTTGACCCACGACCATAGACTTATGCACACTTTATTTTTCTTTGTTTGTTTGATAACATATTGTTTGTTAGAAAGATATAATTATTGTGAAAATTTTAATAATTACTAAAAAATATAATATTGGGCCCCTTTTTTATATTTTAAATGTTTTTTGGGGATTTTATTTAAGAAACATTTAAAAATGTAGAAAGCAAGAAGAATATGGTATAAAAGAAAGTAATTATAAAAAAAAATAATCAAAATAAAAATAAGAACAACAATAAAAAAAATTACAATTATGAAAAAGTAATAATATAAAATTAATTAATAATTCTGTAACATTTCAAATAATTAATAAGCATTGATCACCAATTCACCATACACACAAAATGAATTTATTGCCATTTGGTGCATTATTTAGAAGGCAAATATATTTTTTTCAACTATAAAATTTTATCACCACCTCCGAACGAAAGTGATACATTTTTCTAAATCATCTGTCAAAATGTGACATTTGTGACAAAATGGGTGCGCCCGTATTAGCAATTAAGACCCGATGAGTCCCAAACAAACGTCAGGAAATTTTCTCACGCCGCCGGTGCTATTATTTAGGACAAAATGGCGTTATCGCCCAAACTGCGATGAAATGTGTGACTCAAGCCATGTCACAGTAGGCCGTGCTCGCCGGGCAGCAACGAGAAAGGCATGTTAAAATATGTCACATGTTTGACCCGTGCTAGCATTTAAGACAAATTGTAAGACATGACATACTTTATCATGTCATGTCACAAATGTCTTGGGTACGCCCATGCTCGCTAGGCTGTCGGGCTGGCGTGTCATGATAATGTCAGGGGAAAATAATTAGTGGCTTCACCGATTTTATTTTATCCGATGAACGTTTGTGGATGGGGCCCAAATTTTACGGTCTTTGTGTTACCGGTTTTGTTAACATAAATTTTGAAGAATCAAAAAGTTGTATATCAGGATGAACTTATTTGATTATTTCGAGAGTACTATGCAAAATCTATAAAAACTGTGAGATGTATCTTCAGAAAACAATGTATGTGCAGTAAATGACTCAATTTTATTTGTGAAGGACATGTTTCTCGTATAGGTAACCCCCAGTCTCTGCAACGAAAATTATCATTATATTTTTGTAAGATATTATCAAACAGTGCGCGCTGTGATTGGTTGAAGCCTACCGCGTCTCTTGACTTACGTTTAGTTTGTAACCGTCGATAATAATTCTATAGATATTCTAGAAACTGTGGGTTCAGCTTTCAGAACCTGAAGGTTAACTAAAAATAAATCAAACGATGTGATAGTGTAAATTACAGTGACTATTTGATTGGCTACTTCGATCAAGGATACACTAGATATAAAACTTATCTTTAAAACTGACGCCAATTATGTTTAGGTAATTCTAAGATTTCTAGTTGAATTAAATATACATTAATGCAAATTTAACCTTAAATGCAATGTTCAAAGTTGCATTCACAAAACTATGTAAAAAGGCAATGAAACTTTTAACAGCTCAATACAAATTTAGTCTTACACGCAAGGTTTAAAGTGTAAATTACAATGTGCCAAAATAAAATATGACTGAGCTCGCTGCTTGGACAAGGAATGAGTGGAGTCGAAATGTTCAATTATATTTTTATATCATCGATCTATAAAAGTACTAGATTCACCCCCAGACCCCAGCTCAAAATTATCGAAGAATTAATGTGACAAAATTAGTGTGAAAGAATTTTCAACAGCCAATCACAGCTGATAACGCGTGCTTGACAATTTGTCACATTAATTCTCCGATAATTTTGAGCTGGGAACTGGGGGTAAGAATCAGGAACGAATATAAGTCAAGCAAATGGCCACACACACTTATCTACCTATCTTTCAATATAATAAAAATCTCTAATTTGAAATAAGACCACAACCGTATTTGTGGTCTTATTTATCGGCCCGTTTTTGAAGCGCTGACCGGGCATCTAGTGTATTCTTGATCGAAGATTATAGAGATGCAAATTATACAGAGTGTAACGGAGACAGACTCATCTCGGTGTGGGTTGGCCCACGCTAAAGACGGAACCACTTACGTGTCGTGGCGTGGCGCCTTCTGACGCAGTTGATTGGCTACAAAACTATGTGTGTCATGATGTAGGCTGAAACAGAGTCGTTTGATTGGTGAATCCAGCGCCACGCCACGACACGTAAGTGTGGTTCCGCCTTAAGTTTCAACTGCCTGTGAATTGTTGTCATTGTCAAAAATGAAGTTTTTCTCCTGTTTTTACTTACGCTCCTTATATTGAAGATGTTGATTGTTCTTCGATAAATATAATAAACAAATGTGTTCTCTAGTAGACGTTGAAATTGCTGAATGAATATATTTTTCTATTATGATTTTGTTGTTTTTTTTTATACCTATTGTGTGTGCCGGCCCCATCAGTTTTTACCCGACTGCCGAAGGAGGGTAATGTGTTTATCAGTCTATGTATGTATGTATGTAAGTATGTATGTATGTTTGTTCCTATGTGGCGTTCCAGAGACCAAACGCGTTGGCCGATTTTGATGATTCATACGTCAAACGATGCGTCTTAATCCTGCGAGTGTCATAGGCTACATTAAAATTGGATAATAGAAAAATGGCGGCTTTTGGGTGCCATATTTTGGGGGCCCAAATTTTTTTTTTCTTCCAAACCCATCGTGTGGGGTATCAAAATAAAGGGTTTTAAGAGGTGATTTCAAAAATATATAACACTTATATGTTTAAATGTATCTAATTCGAACAAAACTAACTAAAAACTTATAAATAAAAAAACTTAATTTAAAAAATCAAAAAACCCGACTGCTTCAAAAGCGAACTAAAAAGTCGTAAACAAGGAAAAAATCATGCTGTGCAGGCGGAGGATACACCAGATTTTGGTCAGCCAGCCCGGGAATATGTATCCTCCGACTGCACAGCATGATTTTTTCCTTGTTTACGACTTTTTAGTTCGCTTTTGAAGCAGTCGGGTTTTTTGATTTTTTAAATTAAGTTTTTTCACATTTAGAAAGAACTTTAGAAGTACATAATAGAAGATTACGCTTGTATTCCTTGAACGGTAAGCCTTACTACCTTACTTATATCATCATCATCATCTTTTAATGTTCCCACTGCTGGGACATAGGCCTCCTCTCTGCGAGAGGAAATAGGCCGTAATCCACCACGCGGGCCCAGTGCGGGTTGGTGGATGTCACATGACTTGGAATTTTTGGTTTTAGGACATGCCAGTTTCTTCACGATGTTTTCCTTCACCGTTTTGAGAGAAATCATTTTTACACAAAGTAAAGCGCCTGCCTGGGTTCGAACCTACTGCACTTGTAAGTCGCGGCCGTTATCACTGGGCCACTTCTCCTCTCCTTACAAAAAGTATAGTCCTCGCCAAGCTTCTTGGCCGCCCTGAAGTTGGTTTACCGGATGCGCGAGGCACGAAACGGTGCTGTTTTTGTATGAGATTTACTACTGCGCAGCCATTGTAGACAACTTCAGTGCGGCCAAGAAGTTTGGCGAGGACTATACACCCACGTTTCACTGATTATGTTTAGTCTAGTCTAAGGGTGTTGTTATCAACCGGGTACAAATACAAATTCAGGGTTGCTTCTGAGAAACTAGGTGAATAAGTGCATGACCGGGAATCGAACGCAGTCACCCATTCTCAGCAGTAGCGCTTGTAACCACTTAGATAAACGGTAGATAACTATGCTCCTAACATTAATAGAGGAAGATTGATTTTCGCTCAGATCAAATAAAAACTCAAGACGGAACGTTGCAAAAAACAAGGTCAATAAAAAGCTCGAATGACAAGCTAAGGCGTAGTTTCGTTGTACGCGTGTGCGTGTAATTGTGTATGTATACGGCAAGGCGTAGTTTTAACTGGCGTCACCTTGATGTTTGCAACGTTCCATCTTGACTTTGCATTTGATATGAGGATTTCCTATAATAAATCTTTTGCCTTAAATCCACTGCCTTTCACTCGCTCGGTTTGATGTCTGCATGGATGATGATAGAACTTTGCACCTTAATAATGGAGATATGGATTCAACACATCGTAAAGAGCAAGTTCGGTTTTTTATGCAGTGTAATCTCTGTCACTCATACCCGTGTGATATCTACCAGAACCGAGCCTGCGTGGTGGTTAACGACCCACTCCAGAGAGGCCTGTGTCCCAGCAGTGGGATCACCATTAAAGGCTGATTAGAGAACAAGGGATTTTTTGAACCCGTGTATATTTGGAGTGTAACCTCCACTGCACCTATTTGAAACATTCTTTTACAATTTATAAAAGGCACAGGAAGGCTGTTTTGTTACAAAGAGAATAAAGCGCCATCTATTGACGAGATGAAGAAAACTAAAAGTAGGTAGTAGCGCTATTTCTGGAATAGCAGAAGTAATCTTCTAGAAAGTTCGTGTTGACTTGAACTTTCCAGTGTTCGCGTCGCTTCGGGAACAATCGGTTCAAGAGCCTTTCTAGGTCGAATACCCTAGAATGTTCTCGACGCATCAAGAACAGTATAGAATGTTCCAGAGACATTTCCCGTGCTATAAAGGGCGGTCGGGTTCGTCATGGGACAGTTACAACTAGGAAACGAGTTCAACAGCGGCTGCACCCCCTCCCCCACAAAGTGCACCTCACCAACATTAGAGGTCTGCACTCAAATCTCTCTGCAGTCCACTACCACCTGGAGGCTGAGAAACCAGCGCTGTTTCTCCTTACGGAGACGCAGATAGCGAGTCCGCCAGACGTGTCGTACTTGTCTTACCCAGGGTTTACCCTGGAGCACAATTTTAAACCACGCGCGGGTGTGTGTATGTACGCCCGCGACGACACTTGCTATCGGCGTCTCCGTAACCTTGAGGACTCCAGATTCTCAACGCTTTGGGCTCTGGTGGACACAGGTCTGGATAAAATTATCTACGCCTGTGTCTACCGGTCGCACAGCGGAGATCAGGAGACAACCAGGCTCAGTGAGGCGGCTGATGCGGCACAGCAGCGGTACCCTTCCGCCCAGTTAGTGTTACTGGGGGACTTTAATGCCCACCACCAGGAGTGGCTCTTCCCATACCAGTGCACTGACCATGCTGGACGGGAGATGCGTAAGCTTTCGCTTGCACTAAACCTTACCCAGCTGGTCCAGGGGGCAACAAGGGTGCCGGATGTTGATTCGCACACGGCCAATTGCTTGGACCTTCTGCTGACAACAGATCCAGACCGATACTCTGTGTCGATAACTTCACCGTTGGGTAGTTCCGACCACTGTCTGGTGAAGTCTGTGTCCGTCTACTCCCCGCCCGATCCCAGCCCAAGAGGCACCCGGCGGGTTTGGCGGTACAGGTCAGCAGATTGGGATGGCATGCGATCTTTCTTTGCATGCTATCCTTGGCAGCCTACTTGCTTTTCTTCGGCTGATCCTTCGTCGTGCGCGGACGCCGTGACGGATGTGTTGCGTCAGGAAATGGAGTACTACCAATGTCCAGCGTTGACCGGCCATGGTTTGGCGCCGAATGTTATCGCGCCGACGCGCTTAAGCATGAGGCGTACCTGGCATGGGTCGACGCTCGATCGCGCAAAGCGGGTGACGTGGGTCAGAAGAAGAAGGCCTTCAACAGGGCTGCCAAGTCCTGCAAGTCGGTGTTGCGAAGGGCTCGTTTCGACCACATTGGCCGAATAGGGACCAAACTTGCTTCTTACCCAGCAGGTAGTAAAGCGATTTGGTCCCTGGCTAAGTCGGTCGAGTCGAACTTCTGCCGTCCCTCACTACCACCACTGCTGAAACCCGACGGGTCGTTGGCCCACTCCGCTGAGGAGAAGGCAAATTTATTTGCATCTCTTTTTGCGGAATCTTCGCGTCTGAATCCTGGTGATTCGCGGCCCCCTCCTTCTCCTGTTGGATGCGAGACGTGTATGTCGGAAATTCGCATCCATCAAAAGGACGTTCGTAGGGTGCTGCGTAACCTCGACGTGAACAAGGCTAGCGGCCCTGACGGAATACCAGCAATAGTTCTTAGAACCTGTGCGCCTGAACTGTCTCCGATCTTGACTCGTCTACTCCGCCTTTCATATGAGACTGGAAAAGTGCCGAATGCTTGGAAGCAAGCCAACGTACAGCCTGTGCCCAAGAAGGGCAGTCGAGCTGACCCGGCCAACTACAGACCCATCTCTGTAACGTCATACTCTGTAAGAGTATGGAGCGTGTACTTAACAAAAAGCTCCTGGCATACCTAGAATCTAATGATATCCTTAGTGACCGTCAATACGGCTTCCGCCGAAATCGGTCTACTGGGGATCTTCAAGCGTATGCCATTCACATATGGAGTGAGGCCATCGAGAGACACGGGGAAGCGCTTGCCGTCTCCCTCGACATCTCGAAGGCTTTCGATAGGGTCTGGCACGAAAGCCTCATTGGTAAGCTTCCTTCATTTGATTTGCCCGGTGGTCTGTGTGATTGGATTGCAGACTTCCTGAGAGATCGGTCCATTCGAGTGGTTATCGATGGCTGCTCTTCGGACCAATTGGATATTAATGCCGGGGTCCCTCAGGGGTCAGTACTCTCAGCAACATTGTTCTTGTTGCACATTAATAATCTGCTAAAACCCGGCACCTTTGGGTATGCTGACGACAGCACTGTTGCTGAGAGATACTTGTCCAACGCACGGGCTACCGGGCCGCAGATCCGGTCTCTCCGTGAGGCCACGGTGGAGCGTTTGAACCTGTCCTTGCAGGCAGTCTCCGAATGGGGCGATGCCAATCTGGTCAGGTTTAATGCTGCTAAAACCCAGGCGTGTCTTTTTTCCGCTAAAAGGAGCCAATTCTACCCGGCTCCTACTTTCTGTGGTGTAACCGTGCCGATAACGGATGTGGTGTTTCGTTGACATCGACTCTCAATTTTGGCCCATACATTGAGGGAAAGGCTCAGCTGGCGGCCAAAAAGTTGGGGATCCTTTCGAAGGTGAGACGGTATTTCACGCCGGAACAGCTGCTCAACTTGTATCAAGCGCAAGTTCGATCATGCATGGAGTACTGTTCTCATCTCTGGGACGGATCTGCCAAATACCAGCTTGATGCACTTGAATCGATCGAAAAGCGGGCCAAGAGACTCATCGGCAATGAGGCACTGGTCAAGTCAAAGCTCCAAAGCCTTGAACATCGTCGCCGAGTTGCCAGCTTGTCGGTTTTTTATCGGTTGCATTTCGGGAAGTGTGCGATGGAATTGCATGATCTGATTCCGCCCAGCCCGTTCCATCATCGGACTACCAGACGTACGGCGATGCGTCATCGGTATATGGTGGATATCCCACCCATACGCACAAAACGTTTTGGGGACACTTTCATTATGGTACAGCTAAGGAGTGAAATTCCCTGCCGGAGTCTGTGTTTCCCGATAGCTACAATCTTGGGGTCTTTAAGTCAAGAGTGAATAGGTTTTTTCTAGGCAAGCGTGTTTCACCGTCGACCACATCATCGCTTATCATCAGGTGAGATAGTGGTCAAGCGCAAGCCTATTGAGGATAAAAAAAAAAAAAAAAAAACGATACGAAGCGATCAAAAGTGAAATAGTGCGAAATAATCAAATTATCTAAGAAGCGTTTGAGTAATAAAGTGTGACCAATTAAAGTTTGCTGCTTGAATTTTGTCCCTGAACCCCAGCTCGTAACAATATTGTGTAAATATAGCCCGGGCGAAGTCGAATGGGCCGCTATTGTAAAATAAAACAACATTATCAAAACGAACTGCACTTTATTATGTCATTTATTTTTATTACAAATTTTTATAATATTATGCCACCATTAAAATTCAATTTTTACATGACGCTAACTATATATTACAAACTAGCATTTTTATTCTTCGTTGCTTGCTGAAAATGTGTGGATGGACATATTTTTACTTTAAATATTTAACATCAATAAGTAGCCCGAATCATTTTGACATTCGTAAGTGAATTTTGAATCGAAACAATTATTTTTATTGTATATTTTTACTAGCTTTTATTTAAGTTGTAATGTATACGTATGTGTGTGCGGGTCAAATCTTGCAACTGAATTTTAAAGCAGTTATCCTCCTCCGATAAAGATGAAATTTTGCATACACGTTTAGTTTGGATGACAATGCGTGTTTAGCTAAGACGTCATTCTAAATCCAATATGGCGGACTAGTTAATATTTGTGCACTGCCATGGGTTTTCTGAGAATACGAAAAAAAGCTTGTTTTAAATAAAGATTTTTTAATTAATAGTTTTATTAACTTGCAAAGTATGTATTTATGTATGTTCAGCAGCCTAATTGTGTAAGTAAATTCGGCAAAGGAAACAATCTGTTTCTTTCCCAAAACCGACTTTTCGCGATACGAGAAGTCGTTTTTGGGAAAGAAACAGATTGTTTCCTTTGCCGAATTCACTTACACAATTAGGCTGCAGGTCAAATCTTGGAACTGAATTTTAAAGCAGTTATCCTCAACCAATTGAGATGAAATTTATATATATTTATGCATACACGTTTGATTTGCATTTCAATGCACGGTAAGATAAAAGCCTTGATTAAAAAAAATGGTATCACTAATAGCACAGCTTAAGTACAAGTTTCAGCTGTAACATATCCATAGACAGAAATGTATTCAAAAATGGTCACACTCATTGATGCGTGGTTTGTATGGAATGTTAAAACAATGGCGTCTCTAGCAGAGGCTGCTGAAGAGTATCGGTGCTCTATGCTTTAATGCAGTGTATTTAAAAAATAAAAATAGGTTAACATAGGATTTTTTTTTTATTGGTAGTCTCGCACTTGACCATTGTTGTTGTTCTATTTCCAATTGAAAATTCACTAAAGTCATCGTCAAAATGATTTGACCTAAAATTCATTTTAAAATGACATTGTGGTTTTTATAACATATACGAAGCTCTGAAATTGTTTGTTGTACAATTAACAACTTTATTATTAACAAGGGTGGTCAACCGCCATTTTCCGCGACTGTACAGTTAGAGGAAATAATTATTTATCACTATAAGGTTGAATGACATTTGTAGACAAGTGACAGTGAGACTTGGCGAATTTGTACAAATATTTCCTCCAAATCTCTATTGCAAAATAAACTTTATTTCAATAGACGTAAGGTTCGTTTTGCATTGCCAAAATTTCGCCAATATTTTACCAAATATGCCAAGCGTAGTGCCAGCATTACATTTTGTTGGCATTTTGATCATCGCCTTCGCAGTCGCCAAAAGTGGTAAACAATTAATTTCTCTAACCTTTCTTCAAAACAATTTTGTATTTTTTCGTCTTCCAGCATTTTTACATAAAATTGTGCTTAAACAAAATGTACTCATTGCAGTACAGATATCTCCTATATTAAGGCATTTGGGCATTTTTGGTTATCAATACATTTCAAGATTATGTAAACAAGGCTTAGCTAGATATAGCTTCAACATAGCTTAAGATTTTTGCAAGACGGGATTCCAAAAGTGCACAAAATATGTTTTAGGTACCTTTATTTGGAAAACTGGCATAGTCACCCAATCACAAATTTAATAATTTCTGTAAAATTTCGGCGCACTATTAATGGAACTGATATTGAAACACCTACCCCCGGTTTCTCAAATCTCGATTATCGGGCTGTTAACGTAATCGACGAATAATCGCCGGTTATTGGCTGTTGAAAACTACTTCAACAAATCACAGCAGATAACGCGTGCTTGACAATTTGTCATATTAATTTAGCGACGAGAAACCGGCCCTTAAACAAATTTAAAAAAAAGACTGTTGTATGGTGCCATATAACTTCTTTTGCTTCCAAACATATCGGCAGTCTGGCTTTTTAGGATATAACATCCCAGGACATTTTTGATTTGTTAAAGTGCCCTCTACCTATTATTAATTATTATAATTATGGCAGTTTTATTGTGCGCCGTAATTTTGAAGAAAAATCAAAAAGCGACGTCCTGAATATGCCAATTCGGTTCAATGTCCTTTGCACAGATTCAATCAAGTACCGATATCCTCGCGAATTGCTAAGTATTTCTTTATTTGAAGCTATATCTAGAGCCAGGGGTTAGAATTATTGTCAGAGAGACATTATTTATAATTTATGTAATTATCTTCGTATTAATGACATTTATGTAGTACGTAGTAGCAATTTCAAGGAAAGATTTTATCTCGAACATCTTTTTCAGATGTCCCTTTTAAGATGAACGAGAAGAGTATAGGAATTTGGAAAAAAGTCCATCATACTTACACCAGGCCGCAATACAATTTCTAAGGCAGGTAAATGAAAGTACATATTGGAGAGTGCTAAAGTGTCCGACAGATAACAACAAAATTTAAGTCATTCTTCCGACTTGTACCTACCTTGTACACCGTAACTTGAAAACATGTTTTTATATTTATCGACATATTTTGATAATCTTGGTCTCAAATCAAAGGTATAGGCGTAGAACCATATTATCCGTTTAAATCATGTAAATCGGTCCACGCGTTTATGAGTTGCACTCATTACTGAATGCCAAGGGCGGACGCCCCTTACCACGATACGTTTGTTTTGATCGTGTTAGCGACACTGCCTTTACATTTTTTTCGTATCGTTTTGAAATATTGGAATACATTGGTAGATAGGTGTTAATCCCTTTTTTTTTGTTAGCTGGCAGTGACTTTAGTACGCATGAAGATTTATGATTTGATGACTTTTGATAAAAACCGTGTTCTGAAAATATATTATTATGAAATAAAAAATCTGCTGCTCCAAACACAAGCTGATTAGCTTGAATGAACTCGGTCCGTTCTGCGTCTGGCCGCGACACAAGCGTACTTTTGAATGTTTATCTCTTTCTCACAACGGGGTCCTATCTTATATCTCTGTGATCTTTTAACTTACTCAGTGATAGAAATAAAGTTCCATAGGTCCTATGTAGGTAGCTAAAGTAAAATATCGGCATATTTTTATTTATTTATAATAAGTATGACGTCTCTATTGATAAAGTCTCATTGTAGGTATAATACATAAATGTCATTGAAACACCCAATTATTTATTATCTGAAGACAAAGAAAGGCCTGTTTTTTCAGTATTCAGGCATTTTATACAATGAAATTTAGTTTGGAAGTGCAAACACAGTATTCGACACGACGAACAACGATTAGAAGACATTTTGATTGAAAATAATAATAATAAATCATAATTCGAGTTAGAGAATGTGCTACAAGGATCTTTTGGCGGGCAAATATAACTAATAGAATACAATTTCCTTAATAATATATTGGATTCTGGCAAACGAAAGTAGAGACTGAAAAAGCGCGGCAAATTTAAAAAATCTCGGCATGGCAACCCCAAAACTAGTATGAAATACTTGGAATAACCTAATTTGATACTTTAGAATTCATAATCAATAATTCAAAAAAAAAAAAAAAAAAACTCGTTCGTTTTGGGGTTGCTATGCCGAGATTTTTTAAATTTGCCGCGCTTTTTCAGTCTCTACTTTAGTTTGCCAGACTCTACAAATGTTTTCTAACATTCCTCCACTGACACTGACATTTACGCGTCAAAAATAATTTTTTTTTCCATCGCCCTACTCGGGCAGGCTAAGGTCTTGGACCATACAGCCTCGTCTTCAGTGCAATTTTAATATTATTTAGTATGTATGCATTAGAATGCGAATGTAACAGATCCTAAGGTTTTTTGGAGTATTTGGCAGCGAATTGTATCGAGTCAGCCTTCCCAGTAAGCTTTGCAGTCAATACTACAATAAAATTCTACGCTCTACTATGCAGAGATCGCTTCTGTCAATGATTTCACATTTTGTCCAGCTGCGTAGACAGTTGAGACACAAAACTACACCAATTTTATAACACAATATCCACTAGGAATCAATTTGCTAATAATATTAACAGCCGCTGAACTTCACTCGAAAAAATACCGCCAAAAACTCGCTGTCTTTATGATCTCGTAGTTCTTTTTTTTTCTAAACTGCACGTCAGATTTCCATAGTCAGAATATTCACGGGCCGTCAGTTTCTATTCATAAACGGTGAGACTCGCTTTGTTTAAACGGAAAGTTTTGGATATGCTCTCTCAAAACATTGCCTTATGGCGTTTTACTCCGTAATGCGCCAAAAGATACTTGTAGCACTGTTATTCAAAACGTTTAGGCGTTTATTGTCATAGACCGCTGGGGGCTGTAATCAACATTTTAATATATTTTTTTAAATAAATAGATATTTTAGTACAAGCAACGCAATGACTAGGTAGTGAGGGTCGTCTACACTATGGCCCAGGCTGACACAAATTGGCCCATCGTTTAAGGAAATTTCTCTTTTATTCAGGATTTATCTTATGAATTTGAATCTTTGGCCATATTGTCAGCATAGACCATAGTGTAAACGACCATTTAAAAAAAGAAGATATTTTTCATTACTTTTTACAAAACTTTTTCTACTTATTGTGCATGAATAACGTTCTTAAATTGTTCTTAGAGTTAAGATTTACATGTCAATAAATTAAACACCATGATTATTTTCCGTGTCGGTCTGTATGACCTTTTAGTGCTTCTAAACTGCACAACAGATTTGCATGCTGTTTTCACCATCTTTCCATTAAGTAGTGAGCCTTATCTCGAAAAGTCTCGCGTGGATCCGCGTTACGGGCACTCAAGAAGTTAACATGTAAACCTTTACTCTAATAAATAGCCAACAATATTTCGATGCTATTAATATTATACTTATTTATAATCAATAAAGAGTATCGCACCATTTCCGACAAATTATACCAACCAGAACCTGTGGCAGAAATATTGAATAATTTGAGACAAAAAAAGAGTATTTGAAAATAAATACATCGAGATTTTATTTTAATATTGTTGTCATTTAAGATAAATAACATAACAACTGTATATTTACACTCAAATAAAATTTGAGAAGACAGACTGAGATAGACATTGTTGAGTTAGAGCGAGACGAAAAGTCTTATTTGTTTGTCTTATCGTTCGTATCTACACGGCTGTGTGACAATAAATGACAACAATATTAAATGTCATATCATACATAGGACGGTATCATATATACAATATAATAATAATAAAATCATCAATATTTCTGCCAATACAGTGAAACAAAAAAAACACAACTTTACTATTAATAACAGAAAACGAGGTAAACACACCGATTGTCGGCCATTCAGAATAATTAACTACTTTAAAGCATCACATTTCGAATTTGTTTTTGTTTCCGACAACCGGTACTTCTACCCTATAGGTATAGATTTTAAATAATACATGGTTATTAACAAATTATAATCAGTTAAGTAATAAGTACATTTTTAATACGTAATGTTGCTATCGTTAAAAAAAAACTAACACTATAGTAGCATTTTCTTTTAGTGGCAACACCGAAAAAAATGGTCTACAAAAACTTTCCACACGCGATACTATTTTTTCATTTTGTTCCATTCGTATAATTTAAAATGTGTTTGTTATTATAATATACATTGATGGTTTAGTGCGTAACTAAGGTAAGGAGAAGTAAATAAAAACTATTTTTCTTTTAATTTTGACTTTACTACCATCCTTGGTAGATTTTTGTAAATTTATATTTTTTACATATTATTCCTTGATGCGCTGTTTTACTTTATATATTTAATTGTTTTTTTCTCTTATTTATTAAGAGTTTCGTATTCAACGCCGTATATATTTACCCGAGGAAAAATTTACTTTTTTTGACAGTTTGCCCAAACCTACCATTTGTAGTATTTAATATGTTTTAAAGATCAAACTCTTTTTTGGTTTGCATAACTACAGAAATAGCCCAGTAGTCATCGACATTAAAATCGCAAAGCTTGATGAAGTCCTGGATTTTTTGTATGGGCCAGTTAGTGTAGTGTTAACCCAAATTTGAAACTTCGAAAAGCGTGTTCGCGCACCACGCGAAAATCAGCGAAATTTTGGGACAATTTTCAATTTTTGCTCTAATATTCGTTAATTATGCGTTTTTGGGCAAACAAAATTCTGTACTTTTAAAAGTTTATTAAAGGGGAATGCCCATTTTGTAAGGAACTTGGGCCCCTTTGAAAAAATAGTTGTATCTTGATGAATTTGGTTGTATATTGTAGAAAATACATGTTATATTCATAATTAGAAAAGATTTTTTATTTATTTTGCGTGGTTCTCGAGATATAACGATGTTTCTGTTCATGAAATGAACCCTTATTACAATGCAATAAGGTGCATACAAATGTTCAAGTGAAGGCACCTGATCTTTTGTTGTCTGTACATATAAAGTAAAGCACACAGATGAAAAAATATACAAAATATAAATCCTATTTTTGTATAATATTGAAATCGCAGACACGATACCTCATACGGGGCCTGTGTATGGGCAATCTCCTTTGCAACAATTTAAGCTCAACCGCAGTTCTATAAATCCTTAAAGGTTTTTCAAAGTTACAAATTTGGATTAAACCTAACAATACAACATACCAATCAATCGGAACTATATCATGCTTTGCCATTTTAGCCTTTTTCATGTCGATTTCTACTGGGCTAAAACTACTAAAGATGGCAGTATAGTTCACATTACGGATATAATTTGTGCAAGGCGGGTGTAGGATCATAGTATATTTATTCCTCAAACATCTTAGGATATTATTATATATTTTTAGGGCCTGCAAGTCGATGATCAGTAAATCTACTGATAAATCTCATATTAGCTACTATTAGTTACTTTAGAAGGGATTTTGATCTCTGACACAGTAAAATATACAAACAGTATGGAAACTACCTACAAACGCTCGAAACGGCACACTCACACAAACTTACGTGACCACTCGTAGCAACGCGGCACTTAGTACTGACATTACCTCGAAAGTGAACGAACGGTCTCGTCGGTGCGTACTTTTATGTGAGTGTGCCGTTTCGAGCGTTTGTAGGTAGTTTCCATACTGTTTTTATATTTTGACTGTGTCTCTGAGTTGGATTCGGTGTTTCTTTTCAGTGTAGTCAGTGCAAACATCGGCCTTATCTCAAATTTACAAAACGTATTGATGTGTTACCCCCAGTTTCCCAGCACAAAATTATCGGAGAATGATTGTGACAAATTTTCACATTCATTCTCCGATTTTGAGCTGACCAACTGGGGATTAGTGTTATTTTTAAACAATTTACTTATTAAAAAGATCATTTAATATTCAATTTTCTCATGTGTGATGAGATGAGATTTGACAGTAGATTAAATTATGTATTTAGGATTTAGAAGACCAGGGTCTTTTTTAATTTGCTTTTAGCGTCGTAACTTCGCCAGCTAAAAACACCCAGATTACTTAACATACTCATCCTACAACAGGCTTACTTTCGATTTAGTGAATATTTTCAAACTCAGCATCATAATGTCATCTTACTTTTAGAGGATGTTCGAGGACGTGTTCAGTATATAAAAGCTTGTGGAATGTATTTACAGATGTCGTTACGCATAGTAGATGTTGCGTCGCGGCTGGCGGCCAATCTTTGTCATGTTGGCGCATAGTTCTTGGTCTCTGGAAGTGGGAGAGAAAGAATTTAGTAGGCGAGGGAAATAAATATAGATAGTTGGGCCGGGCCGTTGATGTTGGTCAAATTTTATAAAGATAGAAATATAAATAAGTATTAAGTAATAAAATAAAAAAAACCCGACTGCAAAGATGTAAATAAGAAGAAAATCATGCTATGCAGTCGGAGGATACACATTCGTGTAATGGCTGACTAAAACTATAAATATCCTCCGACTGCACAGCATGATTTTCTTCTTGTTTACTTCTTTGCAGTCGGGTTTTTTGATTTTATTAACTTTTTTAATTTACAACTTTTAAAATTCGAATGACTTTTAAATATATAAGTGGTATATATTTTTGTAATCACCTCTAAAAACCCTTAATTTTGATACACCACTCGATGGGTGTCGAAGAAAAAAAATTGCCACTACCACAATATGGCGCCCAAAATCCGCCATGTTCCTTTTTTTAACGGCATTTATCTAAGAATACTTGGGCGGCCAATACCTACCTAACGATGTCTTAATTATAAAAATCCGTAAAGTGGTTTACGAGCTAATAAAAAATATTACATACATACAAACATACATATATACAAGAAACCCTTTCCTTGCAGCCGGGTAAAAACAAGCTGTTTCAACTAAAAGGTACCGAATGTGATAACACTAGCCAATACACATCCAATCATACCAAACACGATGGTGGTATCATGTCAAGAGTTTCTATGATCAGCTTGAGGCCTCATCATGAGACCAGCTCAATAGTACAGTCGGTAATAGCTGTTACCTGACCCACCCTAAAAACGTAGAAATTACCGACTGTACCATATTATTTCAATGTTTCCAAAGTTACATAAGTTCGCCGAGTTTCAACGTAATCGGATGCCAGGAAGTGCTTGGAAAATGGATTTCTATTTACCGGACCTAGATAAGAAACCAACGTACTATAAAGCTTGTAATTATGTAACACAAGTACATTATATTGTACTGTTTACTTAAGGTCCACACAAAATAGGTCAGTTGGTGACCCCTGCTCTATACTATAGAGCAGGGGTCACTAAACGGGAAAAAAATTGCCTATGTGCTGTTCCAAAACGAATTTTTACCCGAAGACAGAAATTTTATCCAAATCCGTTCTGGCGTGATCGAGTTACTAACATCCATACATCCAAACGTTCCTATTTAGAATGATGCTATGCTATCTAAATATCCATACTAATATAATAAATGTGAAAAATATACTATAGAGCAGAGTTTTATAGAGTCTAAAACTCTATACCCAAATTGGTTCAGAAATTTAGGCTTGAAAACGTAACGGACAGACAGACTTTCTATCACATTTACTATATTAGTATGGATATTTAGTAGCATAGCATCTTTCTAAATGGGAACGTTTGGATGGATGTTTATAAATCAATTACGCCAGAACGGCAGCCTAATTGTGTAAGTGAATTCGGCAAAGGAAACAATCTGGAATCTTTATTCAACTTTTTTGTGTATGTGTGTGTTTTTGGGAAAGAAACAGATTGTTTCCGTTGCCGAATTTACTTACGCAATTAGGCTGCTGATTTGGATGTAATTTCTGTCTTCGGGTGAAATTTCATACTGGAATAGCACATAGGCAATTTTTTTCCCAGTAAAATGATTCCTCGGGCAAATAAAACAGTTTTCATGCGGACAGAATTTAGTGAACTAAGGCGCAGTAGCTGATTTTAAAATGAAAATCACTTCTGAACGGCTAGTCGTAATTTTTTTGGAAAAAAATATGTTATATTAGACCATTTTTTTAATAATTTGATCTATGAAAATTTCGAGTTTTATTCGTATAACATAGTGTAATTAATTTGTGAAAATATGTCTAAAACTGACAAAAAAACACAACAATCAAAACCGCAGGGCATATTTTCATGAAATCGACAACATCTCAAAGACAATTTAATTATCTACATTTTATTCTGAGGTTTTTTTTAAAGTTATAGAATTATGAGGAAAGTACAAAAACTACAAAATTTTGGGTCGCGCGGGTGTGAAACTAGTGCGCGTTTTGTTCCCTCAAGGTCGTTGGCGACAGCCGTCGTCTTAAATATAAAGATTAAAGTCTTACCTAATATCCCCCCACCCGCCATTCCCCTTGACAAGTTTCTTATTATGCTTCGCGCCTCCAGCGGTGACGGTCGCGCTCACTCGCGTAGGAAATAAGTACGGTTTAGCGTTCTGTAACAGCTTTTGTACTTTACTGATGACTGTGGACGCGTTGCAGTTCGATTTCTTGTGGTGGAAGCCGCTGGAAGACAGAAAAGTTCTTATTAATATTGTTTACTAGTCGTTGCCCGCGACTTTGTCCGCGTAAACCCGTTACACAAAAATATTTAAGGGTTTTTTACGCGGCACAATAATTCTTTTTCCAAAATAAAAGTAGCATAGGTTACTCCTTATAACATCAGCTATCTACCAGTGAAAGTCCCGTCAAAACTGGTCCAGCCGTTTCGGAGATTACCCGGTACAAACAGACGGACAGACAAAAATCAATAGAACGTTATTATTTTGTTATTACATACAGACACTTCAATTTTATTTGTTTGTATAGATATAGATGTATAGAAAATGTATAGAATCTAAGTTAAAAACTCAAATCCGCCAATTGTCAGTGGCATTGTAGCTTGAGGACGGCAAAACGTACAAATGGTCTTGGGCTTATCAAAATACCTAACTTTGGATTTGATAATCCTTTTATTATGGGCACGCTCAGCGCATGTTGAGATTGTACTTACCTTACATTGATATATTAAAAAGAGGAAGATACGTTACGCGCTAACATCGCGATCAGAAAACCTGGACTCGGCGCACGACTACATGCACCGAAACTCACACACCTGTGTTCAGTGTCATCACCAGGCCCAAACCTACAGTTACCGATAGACAAGGACAGAGATAGGAGACGGCGCTGTAGTGCGAGTGAAATCGCGTTAGCCACCTAATGTTGTCCGAATGCTAAATGAATGAAATGACATTGCAATTTTTGCGTATCGTGTCTCTCACGCATTTTTGTAATATCTATCTCGCTCTCACAAATATGGCGAACAAACATTAAATATTATTGTAATTTTCAATAAATTAACATTTTTGACTGTACTTACGAGTGGTAAGTGATCCCGTGTGACTTATTTTTCTTTCTGGTATTATTTAAACACTGTTTTTTTTTTTTTTTTTTTTTTTTTTTTTTTTTTTTTTTTTTTTTTTTTTTTTTTTGAAATTGACTCACACACTGTTCCGTGTTGTTGAATTAGGTATTTTACCTATGTTTGTAATATTTGTAAGTATGTGAGAACCATGTTCCTACTTATCAAGTTGATTAATTTTCCTGTTAATGCTTTTTAATACTTCATACCTGTGTGTAGAGCTATTCTGGGTGCATCGTCCTCACATATATTAATGGATGTACGTATGTTAATATTGTAAAACACCAATTTTTTTTAAAGTGTAAGTATGGAGTTTCTTGTGCGTTCTTCTCCATAACAATCTACTTTCCGAATGCACGGTAGAATCATTTTTTTTTTTTTTTTAACTTGTTTTTTTTTTTTTTTTTTTATTACTTTTAAATATTTTTTTTATTACTTTTAATTTTTAGTTTTAATTTATGTGACGTTCAAAGGTGCCGTTTATTGGCCTAATTGAATAAATATATTTGACTTGACTTGACTTGTTTAGCTATACAAGAAGTCATTTTGATGCGTATTTATTGCAAAAAAATATAAAAACACTGAAATTATTGAGCTGTGGGATCAACCATGTGCCGTGCGCGACTGAGTGCCCGCTGCGGGCATTCACTTAGATTAGTAGGACCAAGCGCTGTGAGCAGTCGCGTATCTACCTCTTTTTAATACATCAATGTAACCTTAAATGTTTTTCTATTATATTCTTTCTTTCTATGTATTATTCACCATAGCATGACAGAAAGACACTTCTGCCAACACTATTAAAGCAAGACAATTTTTTTGTTTATCATCTTAAGGTTCAATGTCGCTTGCACGTCATAAGACGGCAAAAAGTTCTATTTGTCTTTGTGACAGTTAGATAGTTTGCAACCTTGTTGCAACCATTGCGAACTTACTGAGAATTGCTGTCAAAAGTAGCAAACAATTAATGTCCCCGACATTACAGGTGGGTCTTACTACATATCAATCCAATCTGCCTAGCCTTTTCCCATTTATATTGGGGTCGGCTTCCAGTCTAACTGGATTTAGCTGAGTACCAGTGTTTTACATGGAGCGACTGCTTATCTGACCTCCACAATCCATCAACTGGGTAACACGGTACCCCTTGGCAAGACTGGTGTCAGATCTCAAGCTTCTGACTTCCCGTAACGATAACGACTATCAAAGATCTTCAAATGACAGCCGAGACCAACGGCATAACGTGATTTCCGAGGCACAGAGGAAACTCGGTTTTTTGAAAATGGTCACCCATCCACGGACCGACCTCGTCAAGTGTTGCTTAACCTGGAAGATCGACCAGTGCGGCTGTTATTATTTAGCCTCGAGCCCCTTGGTCTTACTACATATTAATGGAGTACTTGTTGAAAATGGTCACCCATCCACGGACCGACCTCGTTAAGTGTTGCTTAACCTGGAAGATCGACCAGTGCGGCTGTTATTATTTAGCCTCGAGCCCCTTTGTCTTACTACATATTAATGGAGTACTTGTTGAAAATGGTCACCCATCCACGGACCGACCTCGTCAAGTGTTGCTTAACCTGGAAGATCGACCAGTGCGGCTGTTATTATTTAGCCTCGAGCCCCTTTGTCTTACTACATATTAATGGAGTACTTGTTGAAAATGGTCACCCATCCACGGACCGACCTCGTCAAGTGTTGCTTAACCTGGAAGATCGACCAGTGCGGCTGTTATTATTTAGCCTCGAGCCCCTTTGTCTTACTACATATTAATGGAGTACTTGTTGAAAATGGTCACCCATCCACGGACCGACCTCGTCAAGTGTTGCTTAACCTGGAAGATCGGCTGATCGACCAGTGCGGCTGTTATTATTTAGCCTCGAGCTCCTTGGTCTTACTACATATTAATGGAGTACAAATACAAAGTACGGCCTGTTGTTTTGTCAGATCCAGGTATCGAACCCAAGACTCGACGCTCAGCTGTCAATTTAGTTAACAAAAGTAGAATTTATGATAGTATTCTCCACATCCTTGGCTAGTGGCTTGTGTTTAACCCGATTTTCCCAAAAAGATAGTATATAAATTTATTTCTTCATTAACACATACATTTGTTTTAACAGGTAAGACACAAGGTAACAAAAGTAGTCATAAATTGCTAATTGTGCAGTCCCAAGTCAGTCTACGGGTCTGGGTAGAGGCACAAGTTACACAGTGGACAACACACTAAGTGTCACCCTCTGGAATTCCGCCAAAGAGCAAGAAAATATGTCCAAATGCAGAGAGATACTATTATGTATTATTACTGCACGAATCACTGGTGCAAACTATAATAAATTTAACTGTGTACATTACAAGTAAAATTTCAAAATTTAAAGTTCGATTCAAACAGTAAAACGCCCAGAACTTTTGAACGGCTGAACTGATTTTATTCAAACATAGCTAATAACACTCTCGACAAAATCACCTTTCAAACAAAAACAACTAAATCAAAATCGGTTCATCCGTTTAGACGCTATGATGACACAGACAGACTCACAGATACACAGCAACACACGTGAAACTTATAACACCCCTCTTTTTCCGGCGGGGTTTCAAAATAACATTACACATTTAAAATAACTACAGAAATAGTATGGTTAAACTCACCATTCTCCAATATGAAATACTCTAGGCCCCTTACAGACAATAACCTTGAACTTCTCTCTACCAGGCATATTTTGTGATAAATGTAACAATGAATAATCCCAATTATAGTCATCGTACGCACAAAACTGACTCTGTTGCTTCATAATGTGACTCCACACTGTCCTATTGAAGGCGAAACCCATGTTATGCATGCTAGAATGCCATGGGGTTATTTCCACCTGAAAAATATATATATTTAAAATTTTATGGTAGGAAAATTGGTTTTGGAGTTGGCAACAATTTTGGGTAAAATGGTAGAATTTCGAAATGGGAAGTGGCAACATTTGCTTTTCCTGGTCTGGCAATGTTGGCTGCCATTCAAACAAGAAGTGAAGTGAAGTTGGAGCTGTCAAATTTTGGAGGGAGTTTTGACAGTTTTCAAATGACATATTTAGGTACGAATAAATTCTAGGTAGCTATTTACATTACAAAAAAACTACTTAAAGAAATCGTGTACAACAAAATAATATTACATAATTACAATCCTCTTACAACTAAACATGCTTTTAAAAAGCAAGGCATAACTATTTACAGCATATGAATGTTTATTTTCAATCCACAAGATGTATTTCAAATTAAAAGTACATATTTACAAAATAAACACAATACAAAGTGCTAAGTCAAAATTAAACAAAAATACCGCTTCCGATGCTTTGATCTATTATAAATTTGTGCTCTATTCCTACATACAAACAAACACTTGTTATCATTAGAAATACACCTTGTATAAGTTTTGAATAAGTTATAATAAAAATAAAGTTAATAAATAAAAAGTTACATGCTTTTCACCCACAACCAACATTGTTTAGTTACTAAAAGATTTTGATAAATGCTTTGTCCATGGAAGCTTTTATTTTTTACGTTATTCCGTAACAAACATACCAAGTGCCATCGTGATGTCAGGATATCTGCAATACAAGAGAGATCGCATATGCATTGCCATCTTAGAGAAAAAAGCTGAAATTTCTCAAGTGCCTGTAGTTACGCTGAAACCAAGGTTTTGGTCTGGTGTATGGCAATATTATGGGCGGCAGGCCCCTTAATATATGGGACTACAAGACTCCGAGATAACTGACTAAATATCATGTTTTTTAGATTTTTATTTTGGTTCCTCACGGACAAGGCACTTAAAAACACATGATCAAGTCAACATCTTTATAACCCGCCATGCGCAGCAAAGCGTTTTCATAAATGCTACCATACACAGTCAGTTCTCGTATCTTCATAAACATGTTTCGCATCATTTTCTAGCCTTTTCCCAAAATGTTGGGGCAGGCTTTTACATGGAGTGACTGCCTGCCAGTTACTGGGTTATAGGAATCTATTGTCCTGGTTGCCAAATTCTCCTGGTCGACTACCAGTAAAGTATGAGACTTACCATGTATGGTAGCTTTATGAGACTAACCCTCACATTCATAAAATTTTTGACAATGCTAAACCCTTCATAAACTACACCCGTCTCTGTATTTTTAGAGCAACGTAAGAATATGGCAAAATTCGAACATTTTTATATTTGAATATATTGCTATCATCATTTTATGAATATGAAGGTAGACATAATACTTTATTTTGTTCAGAAATAGGATATTTACAAAGACGAAAGGGATGCTAAGCTAATAGATAAAAGACACTATAAAGAATTTTCAGTTAAAGTTATCAATGCTTTATCTGATTCTACATAGAGAACAAAAGGCCTGTGACAACGAAAAAGCTTTCTAATCTCTCTCTATCACTCATAATTGTGTGACAGTCTCTTCACTGTATTTCCATGCTAGTTTGTGCCCTTTAGGAACCCCATGCTTTAGATTTTAGAAGCTTTAAGCAAAGCAAATAATTCCTCGCTAAAACGCCACCCACCACACCCTACAAATTTTTTGAAACAGCGTAATGAATTAAATATAAATTATTTTGTTGAATTTATGTTGAAAATTACAAGTGGGTTTGTTTTTTAAAATTGCAAAGCAAAACGTTTTCTAATAAGGCTTGTTCTTTGCAAGGATACATTTTCTTGACAAATTAACATACAATTGAGTCCAATGGATCTAATTAATTTGTAATTAAGTATATTAATTTAGCCTATTTAGCACAATCATATCTAGACCATTCTAGACTCGCAGAAAACGGCAATTTATAGAAATTGGTTAGATTACCGAGTAGGTAATTATTGAGAGAGTATTGCATATTAAAATGGACACGGGTGAAGAGCGTGCCCTGGACAGTCAGCCCCGCTACTATCTTGCCGACTTGCTTAATAATGTTTCCACGGCATGAAATATTCTCATATCATCCGCCGATACAAATGAAAAGAATTAAAAAGCTTTTTGTTACTAATCTATCTAATTCCCAAAGTATGTACAGTACTTAATCTAAAAAAAATCTAAAACCTGGTAAAAAATAATAACATCACAGCAGAACTATACCGTAAGAATGTAATCATGAAAAGGGTCATGATTTTAAACTATCTAAAGACACGTGATATCAACTTGAACGCAAAAATCAACGCTGTGTCTTTATTGTAAGATTAAAATAGTTAAATTGCTGCTTGTGTTATATTTTTATCAGTTTTTATTTCAAATACCAGTTTCCAAAAGGCATTGCTAAAAGCTGGCATGTCATTTAAGTTCAATGTATTACGCAATAGCAGGAAACAAGCATACACTTAAGTGAAGAAAATAGTTGATAGCCATAAAATATTAAACATTACTTTACCAACTAGTAGTATTATTTCTATTATTATTAGTAGTATTTCCCAAATGGGAAAATGACGACTAGTTGGTAGAAAACCTTGGTAGCGTAATTATTGATAAATTTTGAGCAAATTTTGCGGTATCATAGCATCTTTTTTACGCATTTCGAACACCTATGACCATATCAAAGCAACATACAATCAATAACAGCACTGACAATTGACAAGTAAAATAATGTTGCCAGTAAAAAAATAGTGTTTTCTACTATTTTTGACAAGCTAGTGATAAATTTTGATTCGAAAAATTAGCTCTCATTTATAAATATAATCAATAAATTTTATTTTATTAAAATAAATTTGTTTGGCTATCACCCACTTACCTCACCATACATATAATATCTATGTACATATTTTAAAAGTAGTAGTACAAATTACAATCCACGACAAAATACTAAACAAAACTCCAAGATGGCATATCAACATTAGGCTATGCGTGATACCTGCTGTGTTTTAAATTAAAGCGAAGCGCAGAACTCTTGTTTATACGGAGAGTTTGGGGATAAAAACTACCACCTGCTCATTATAGATGTTTCTGCTACCGTTAGTCCTTGAGTTAAGTTAAGTGAATATTGGCAAGTTATTTTCCTTAAACTCATCTTTCATCAATGTTAGACACTTTTTTTCTCACTCATCTTTTAAAAGATGCACATATTTTTTATATATTTGAAAGTAAATAAACAAAAAATATACACATTTAATGACAGTGACAGAATTTATAAAAGTGCTGCCTTCTTACGGATAAGCTTCCAAAATTTAATTTAATACTTAAGTATATTTTACATATAAGTCCTAAGGTAAAATTTTAGTCACAAATTGCCACACTCTGAGACGCCCCTCAAAATCTGATCACACGCATTTTCGTGATCCTGTTTGACCATTAACGGCTCTGGGCACATTACACAGAGGGCAGTATGCTAAGTTGAATTGCGCCAAAGAGCAAGAAAACGGTAACCGGGGCTTTCAAAAGGCCCTTGGTCCTAACCGTGGCTTATTACGATTCTATTATTTGTGGATTATTAAGCTCAATAGATCCCAACACAGCACAGCATAGCATACCTTAATGTTAATAAATAACCCTTAAACTACGAATAAATAGCGTGAAAACCTTTTGCGTCGTAGTGTAAAGATGAGGGTAGACTTGGAAGTTCCATGTGGGGGAGTTCTCCTTTTTCTTCCTTCGTTCTTCGTTCGCCGCCTTCACTTGTTGTATGTAGTTGAGGTTTAGGTTCTTCTTACGCTGTTTGGTAGGAGGGGTTAATGTAGAAAGAAAACGGGGTATAGAAAAATAAATAATAATTCGTATTGAAATGAAACTCCAGCGCATGGCTGCACCCCATGTAACACCCGCAGGCTTGTCCCGTATCTTGCAAGAGCAAAACGATAGCAATTATTGAACAATGATTGCTCTTCAATCGCGAATTCGAATTATGTGTCAGCGATAGCCACACCATAGCAATTTTTCAACAGTGCTGCCTCTATGGAACAATTAGTTAGCTAAAATATTTGAACTCAAGGTAGACAATTTGGCTGTCCAATTGTGATAACGTTTTCTCTTGTTTTTGGACGATGGCCAACCGCTCCCAGAAGTACCGAAGTTTTAGAAACATTGGCAGATTTTTCGAAATAATTGCATTTAACAAACAGCGAGCGATTAGCAAATAATTGGGAACGTAATCTCGATGTTTATGACATAATTATAGCAATCGATCGCGCAATGGCTGCACGATCGTTGCGCAATTATTGCTGATTGCTGTTTTTATACGTAATAAGCCTACGGGCCTGTATGTTCCGAAGGCTTAGGCAATGATATATCTATCGCGCATCCACATTTTGCAAGTTATATTAAAGACCAATGTAAAAGCGGCAAGAGGAGGGACCGGTGACAGACAGCCGCGGCGGGTTCGCGGTGAGTGCTAACGCGTGCCCGTGTTCCCGCCACAAGCGGCACAGGAGGACAACGTGGAGTTTTAATGGGTTGGAGTTCCACATAACTGCGCTATCGCCCCGTGGTGGCGCAATATGCATGAGCATTACTCCACGCAAAAAAATATGCCCCGAACTGCAGATGGAAAATCTATTTACACTTAGCGTGGCGGGCATTAATGCGGACATACCATACATGACTCTGTATATCCCTTCGAGAAATATAGGGGTGATACAATACTATAGTTTCGTCTCAATACGAAGTATTGTTTGTTTTTCTATGACATATCAATCAATTATGTTATAATCATACTTAATATGAGATTCGTAAAAGAATTAGTTGAATAGATTTTCGCTATTGATAAAAACATCGCTAATCTGGTTACAGTCAGCAACAAAACTATTGATACACTATATTACGCATATCTTTTTAGCATTCACCTGTTACGACTTTTTCAAAATATCGTGTTTTAAAATATATAAATAATTAGAAAAATAGAAGTGTATGTGTGAGTGTGTGTGTTAGTGTGTGTGTGTTCATGTGTGTGTGTGTGTGTGTGAGTGTGTGTGTTACTGAATGTAAAAGGTTTTTGTATCTGTCAAAAGAAACACTATAAAGTGAACGTACTATATGACAGCTGTCAAATGTGACATCACAAAATGCACACAGTATAGTCTGTAGACACTATAATTACCTTATCCCCATTGACATGGTACTGATAAGTCTTAAGATACGTCCCGAGACTTAGTATCTCGCAATGTGGACAGCTCTTGTCAGCTGTCGACTTCAGAAGACTGAGGATGTGCAAGAAGTCTTCTGCCACGTAGTGGTCTTCTTCTAAGAAGAGAACATAACCTGGAGAAGAAAAGATTATGTAAATATCATCATCATCATATCAGCTGAAAGACGTCCACTGCTGGACAAGGCCTCCCCCAGGCGTCGCCACATTGACCGATCCCGTGCGTCTCGCATCCAGGGCCTTCCCGCAACCTTAACCAGGTAATCGGTCCACCTAGTGGGAGGCCTTCCAACGTATTGTCTTCCGGTTCGTGGTCGCCTTTCCAGAACTTTTCGGCCCCATCGGCCATCCGTTCTGAGAGCAATGTGCCCTGCCCACTGCCATTTAAGTTTCGCAATTGTTCGGGCTATGTCGGTAACTTTGGTTCTCCTGCGGATATCCTCATTCTTGATGCGATCACGCATGGAAACTCCGAGCATAGCCCTCTCCATTGCCCCTTGGGTGACTGTAAGCCTTCTGATGAAGCCCATTGAGAGCGACCACGTCTCAGTCCCATGGGTGATCACTGGCAGTGGCAAGATACACTGGTCATCGACTTTTGTCTTGAGACACTGAGATAAATTGCTCGAGAAGATACCACGCAACTTCCCGAACGCCGCCCAGCTGAGTCGGATCCGAAGGTTGACCTCTTTCGCGAATTTAGACCTACCCAACTGGACCATTTGTCCCAGATAGGCATAATCGCCCACAACTTCGAGTGTAGAGTCTCCGATCATGATAGGAGTGGGTGTTACACGGGCATTCACCAAAGGGTGTAAATATATGAGACCACTATTTTTTTTTTTCTGAATTTCAGAATGTCACTGTGTTTCAGCGTCGATATGTCGGTATGTCGCGTCGTCAATGAAATCATCATAACAGCCGAAAGACGTCCACTGCTGGACATAGGCCTCCCCCAAGCGTCGCCACATTGAACGGTCCCGTGCGTCCCGCATCTAGCGGATCCTCGCAACCTTCAGCAGGTCATCTGTCCACCTGGTGGGAGGCCTTCCAACGCAACGTCTTCCGGTTCGCGGTCGCCACTCCAGAACTTTTCTGCCCTATCGGCCATCCGTTCTGCGAGCAATGTGCCCTACCCACTGCCACTTAAGTTTGGCAACTCTTCGGGCTATGTCGGTAACCCTGGTTCTCCTGCGGATCTCTACATTTCTGATTACGTCAATGACATGACATACCCGAATTCGGAACACACGTGTATTGGGAGCGGCTTCCAGTCTTGTACTTCTCCCTTAGTCTAGTTTGTGTGTAAATCACCTCTTAAATAGCTCTGGCTAGCCTAAGAGCAAACTCCAACATAATAGCTTTTCGAGGCATGGAGGGGTCTTGGTATGGTCACACGGCAAGCAAACAACCTTAACTACTAAAAATCTTTTTTGCAAAAAAATACTACCGACTTCCAAATGAAAAACTACAAAGTGAAAAATAACTTAACTTTTGGAAGTCGGTGTCTTTCGTAGGTACCTTTTTTTGCGATTTGGACACCGACTTCCAAAAGTTAAGTTATTTTTCACTTTGTAGTTTTTCATTTGGAAGTCGGTAGTATTTTTTTGCAAAAAAGATTTTTATTTTTCTCTTTTTAGTTGTACCTACCTAAAATAGGCAAGTTGTTTAGTAAGGTACCTATAACGCTAGAATAGATCACCCGAATAACATGAGACTTGAACATAACCAGTGAAATGAGAGATCTGCGTACTCTTTTAGTAAGTACTGGCGTGATGTTATGTTATGAAATGGTATATACAATAAACAGACATGCGATTGCAGCAATTCCGAATGATTTGCCGTTATTTATTGAAGAGTTCTGTTATATATCTCCGAAGTTCTTCATCAGATCTTGACCAAATTAAAATGGGACCAATTTCGAAACATATTCTTTCAAACGAAAAAAGAATTTTCAAAATCAGTCCACAATTGACGGAGATATCGGTGAACATACATAAAAAAAAAAAAAAAAAAAAAAAAAAAAAAAAAAAAAAAAAAAAAAAAAAAACATACGAGAAGTCGAACATAGAACCTCCTCCTTTTTGGTAAGTCGGTTAAAAATAGGTCGGCGCCGAGTTGCAGGTTTTTTTGGTTATATTTCGGGGAGTGTGCGATGGAATTGCACGATCTAATTCCGTCCACCCGTTTCATCATCGGACTACAAGACGTACGGCGACGCACCATCGGTACATGGTGGTCATCCCACCCATACGCACTAAACGTTTTAGGAACACTTTTATTATGCGTACAGCTAAGGAGTTGAATTCCCTGCCGGAGTCTGTTGCCCACTAGCTACAACCTAGGGGTATTTAAGTCAAGAGTGAATAGGTTACTTCTAGGCAAGCGTGCTTCACCGTCGACCACATCATCGCTTACCATCAGGTGAGATAGCGGTCAAACGCGAGCCTAAAGACAATAAATTTCCTCAACATAGTAATTAAATGAAGATCATTCCACCAGGTATTGACCAGGACCGATGCGGTGACGACACTTGAGGGAACCCTATGTTCAGAAGTGGACGTATTTCAACTGTTTTGATGATGGTATTTACCTGTATGTCCTTGTGTGCATTGCAGCTGGTTGAAGATCCTGTTGGCCTTCCACCACCAGTGGTGCTTGGTTTGAGTGTACTTCGCTTCACGGTAGTGACCGTGCAGGTCTGGGTAGAGTGCGTTGTTACACTCTTGTTTGACGGCCCTGGAAGTGTAAGGAGACTATTGTAAAAAGGATTATGGAGGTATGTGGAACAGGGTGTAAAGTCCCACAAAGCTCCATTGAAAAGGGAGGCTCCTCCGACGGGTGTTGTGTATGGTCCGGGGAACTGCCCGTCGGTTGTTTTCGGACTGTTAATGTTCAAATAACGCTGAAAATTCTGCTTGATGCAGGACTTTGAGTGACGTCAGATCATTAGTTCGTAAGTGACGGCATAGATGTCGCTACATGGTACTTGGCGCATGAGGTTCGATAGAGTCGCAAGGAAGGTTTTTTGTCTTTGATTGGAGTTTTTTATTCCAAATGGAGCTCAATTGCTGTCACTCAAGTGCCCGTATGTCTGTCTGTCTCACAGGTTTTTTCATACAAACGGTTGGAGCAACAGTCTTAAATTTTTGACAGTATAAGCATCTTGTTGACTCAAATCCATACAAAATGTCAGAAAATATTTTTAAAGGTGTTTCACATACAGTAAAAGGGGCGCGCAAAAAAAACTTTTGACCTACCCCATCGAGTGAGGTATCGTTGTTTAGAGCTCGTTAAGTAGATTAATTCTGTATTTTTTTATTAAAAAAATGTTAGGAAACAAAGGAGACGCCACCCAAGTCAGTTTGTTTTACAAAATTTTGTTCCGAAGAATTTTGATCTATGAACTTAAAATTTGGTGATAATGTTTATTATTACGTATATTAATTATATTAACAAATACGAATATATTGATAATACAGATTTTTATTTGAAATTTCCTATTTGTCCAAATTAAAAACAAATTGTTTTTGCGGTTCGTTACGAAAACCTAAATGCGGTTTCTTAAGTATCAAAACCGATAAATATTCTGAAACACCATATTCAAAGAAGATTATATTTTACTTACTGTTCAAACTTGGTATCTCTGGGACAATCGTTGGGGTCCATCCCAGGAAACTCATGAGGATGAGTCTGTATGGAGTAAGGATAGAAGATCTGCATCACCTGGCAACCAAACAAAAATAGATCTTAAAGTTGACTAAATAATTCATATTTTTGGATGGCAAAGTCAAATATATTTATTCAACCAGGCCAATAAACGGCACTTTTGAACGTCAAATAAATTAAAATTTACAAGTAATAAAAATTGATTCTACCGTGCATTCGGCATGTAGATTGTTATGGAGAAGAACGCACAAGAAACTCCATACTTACTCTTTTTTTTTTAAATAGGTGTTTTACAATATTTACATAATTAATACTTGAATAAATTCATATATGTGAGGACGATGCACCTAGAATAGCTCTACACACTATACTACGTACAGGTATAATTAATTTTTAATTTTTTTTTTTTTTTTTTATTAATTTTTTTTTATTATTAATTTGATAAGTAGGAACATGGTTCTCACACACTAACAAATATTGCAAACATAGGTAAAATTCCTAATTCAACAACAAAGGAACAGTGTGTGAGACAATTTCTAAAAAAAAACTGAGAGCTGCGGCGTCTCTGGACATCTGTAATACCAGAGACAACGCATAAGCGTTGAATTCCAGAGACAAAGCTGAAATATCTCATGTGGCTACAACGCTACAACGGCAGACATACTTTACAAACCGGAACACAGGCAGCAGAAATATGTATGGTGGTAGAACTTCCCCCCCAGACGAGCTCCCAAACAGGTCTCTAGCTGTTTGGGAGCTCGTCTGGGGGGGAAGTATTTGTGGAGGAACTCGAGTTTTTAATTAATAGTGTATTGACAGTCTTACAATCAGTGGCGTAGCGTGCCTTGGCAGGGCCCCGTATAAAATTTGTTTGGGGGCCCTTAAGAAGTCTAAAGATTTCTCACAGAAGAAAAAAAAATGTTTGCATAAATTTAAAAGAAATATTTATTCACCATAATTATCTATCTGTCACTTTTTCCAAATTTTTTACAAATAATTCAAATTAAATATACACTCTCCTTGCCTTTTTTTTGCAAACTGATTTATTAAATCATTTATAGCTGATGATGACTTTAGTTTTTCTAAAGTTTCTGCCTCTATGGACAATAGAAACAGTTCTGACAGGCGTTCATGTTCCATCGAAGTTCTTAGGTAATTTTTTATCAGTTTTAATTTTGAAAAATTCTTTCAGCAGTTGCGGTTGTAACTGGAAGGGTCTAGAATAAAAAGCATGATGTTATTACCTCCAGAAAACTGGATGCAAGACTATTGAATTTTATAAGCAATAATTCAATGAGTGCCTTAATGAAATGAATTTTTTGAATAACATATTTTAAGCATGTTTTTAGAGCCTTTAATTGGTCGTAAAGATTAACTGATATGTCTTTACTGTATTAAAAAAAAATGGGAAGTTTTTATTAACTTTTGCTTACGCACGTTGGGGGCCCCCATGGCCCGGGGGCCCCGTATAATAGATACGGCGGTAGCTACGCCCCTGCTTACAATAGAAATCGAAGCTTCTTACCAAAAGATCCTAAATAAAAAAAAACTTTTTGCAAAAAAATACTACCCACTTCCAAATTAAAAACTAAAAAGTGAAAAATAAATTAAATTTTTGGAAGTCGGTGTCTTTCGTAGCTACCAATTTTTTTTTATATAGACACCGACTTCCAAAAATTAAATTATTTTAAGCATTGTTCGAGGTAACTACGGATCAAAGAACTGGCCCTAAGGCACGGGGTCTCATTGCTAAGAAAGAAAATTTAGTTCAAATAAATCTCACTAGATGGCGCGTTATGCACCTATCTGTAAGTGAATGTGTGTAAAATTATCATTTTCTGGAATTGAACATAAAAATTTTATGTTCTTGTTTAATCAACTCTGCTAAGTACAAAATTATGGAATTTTGAGCTCTTTTTCACATTTCAAAGATTATTAGAACGGATCATTTAAAATTGATGCAAATAGATGGCGCATTTTTTAAATTCTGAGGCATTCCACTCGATTGTTATAGTTTGCATTGTAACACATTTTCGTACAAAAAAACTGTAAAAACGTGCAAAAAAATACTATAAAAAGAACCTTCACTGTATTTAAAGAAAAAAATATTCACGAACACAGTAAACCCTTTTACTTGCAAGTCGCTGCTAACACCATCTATCTATTGCCGTGGAACAGAACCGAACGCGTTCGATGTCCAAAAAAATATCAATTAATCAGAAGAAAAACGCTAGTTACGTCGGCACGGTTTCTTTATACGGGATGAGGCATCTGTATGCTAGTATTATATTATCTGTGCCATAAGGCACGGAATTAAAACGACCAAAATGTATCTGTGTATATGTGTTACCTTAGTAAAGTCGATGCTCCTGACGAGATTATTGATCTCTTCATCGTAATAGTCGTGGGAGAATATCAGCAGAGTTCTGTCGATCTCCCTCGCTTGAGCCAGCGACACTATCAGGTGCCGGAGGTAGGTGAGGCGGGTGTGGACCTGGCGATAAAAATACAAGAGTGTAATTATGTAAAATGATAAATCATCATCATCTTCCTGCCCTTGTCCCATGTTACTTGGGGTGGGCGCAACACGTTTTCTTCTTCCATACCGTCCTGTCCCCCGTCACGCCATCACTGACGACCTTTTCTTTCATATCACTCCTCACACAGTCCATGCATCTTTTCTTTGGCCGTCCCCTCCCTCTCCATCCATTCACATCTATATTCATAACTCTTTTAGTAACATGCGTTTCATCCTTCCTCATCACATTACCATACCAGGACAAACGGTTTCCTTTCAACTTTTCTGTTACTGGCGCCACTTTCAAACTTCCTCTAATATACTCATTTCTCACTTTATCCATTCTCGTCACTCCGCACATCCATCTCAACATTCTCATCTCTGCTACATGCAATCTCTTTTCATCCATCTTTTTCACAGCCCAACATTCTGATCCATACAGTAAGACAGGTCTAATCACGGACTTGTAAATTTTCCCCTTTAACTTGAGGGGCATCCGTGGGTCGCAAGTTGTTCCAGTGACCTGTCGCCATTTCATCCATCCCGAGTTGAGGTGCGTTACGTCTCGGTCTACCTCGCCATCCCCTTGGACAAGCGACCCTTTGTACCGGAAGTCGGAGCATATCGGTAAAAAGTAAAAAGATAAATAAAAACAAAATTATTCCATACTAATATTAGTACCTGGGCGACCAAGCTCTGCTCGGGTAAAATGAGAAAACGAGGTTTTTCTAAAAATGAAACCTAGCTAGATCGATTTATCGACCCCGCAACCGAAAATCGTTGGAGCCGTTTCCGAGATTCAGATTATATATATATATATATATATATATACAAGAATTAACGTTTAAAGGTGTTAGATAAATGCGAAAGTAACTTTGTCTTTCTGCCTGTTACCTTTTCACGCTTAAGACGGTACCCTGACCAAAAAATCGGCATGAGATATGAGCGTTCGATCCTATTGGTCTAGCGGCACTGGTGGCGCATGAATTACAGTAGTGAATACGTCCAGATTTTAGAATAAAATCTTTGAAAAATCGAATTTTGGTCTTTTGAAAAAAAAAATACTACAAAAATGTTCGTTATTAAATTGTCTATCCATTAGTGTTAGAACTTAAAATAATTAGTGAACACTTTACGAGGAGATGAATGCTATCAATAATTATTTCTTATTTTTATGTTTTTTTTTGGAAGGAGATTAGTGAAATATATACAACATTAAAAAAAAGAAATCTACCATTTTAGAATCAATAATATGTAGAAATTTAATGTATTTTTATTAATTGATATTTCTTTTTAAATAACGAGTAGATAGCTCCTAAAAACAGCACGAAAAACGGCTTGCGCGGCGTTTTGCTCGGGGTACCGCCTTAAACCGCTGAACCGATTTATACGAAATTTGATATGGAAATAGTTTGAGACCCTAGGAAGGACATAGGGTAGTTTTATCCCGGAATTCATCCTGAAAGGTATAGAAATAGGGGTGTATGTATGGTGAACAAAGTGAGGCGGCCCACGTATCTACAATTTTATGATATAAAAATAGACTATTCGAAGTACTAAAATGCCACGCAGACGAAGTCACGGGCAACAGCTAGTATATTAGATAAAATATATAGGGAAAAAAATGCTGCAGGTATGACGCAGACAAAGCAAAATAAATAATAATCGGCGCATGGGAACGGACGACCGGCACAAAACATATTTTGTCTATGCATGTGCAAAATTTCATCTGAATCTGTTCAGCCGTAGACGTAGATAATTAATTTTTATTTTTTGCATATTTTTTTATTTTCTGTGTCCTGTTCTACGTAACAATCTGTCTTTAGATATTTAGATGCTCGTTAGTTTGTTGTTACATATTTCTGTAAAGGGTTTTGGAGCAGTGAGGAATTGTCCAACGCTTGATCTGTTGGGAATCGGTGTTATCTACTGTACTGTATATTTTAGAGGGGAATGGTTTAGTGCCGCTACATTACAAATTTAAACTGTCCCGGTAAACAATATTATGGTTTTAAGAAAGGTGTCGATTGTCCCGGTGGAGTCCGTGGAAGCGAGTGATTCGCCGAGCCACAGTATAAATATGGACGAACAGTACGGAAACTACCTACAATCGCTCGACACGGCACACTCACACAAACATGCGCATCGACGTGACCCCTAAGCGGTTGGCGCGATGCTGTCAGTAATGCGAGTGTTTGAAGGTAGTTTCGGTTTTTTTGTTTCTTTTTGTTGTGGGGCCTCTCGCAGGTCAATCCAAGTGATTGGCCACTGCTTAACCAGGCGATCCTGTGGAGACTTAAACTATAGCCTCCAGCCAGGCAAAAAAAGCTGAACCTAGGCGACCACGCTGAGGGCTACCCCCTGTGGGGGACAACTAGGGCTGGATCTTTATTAAGTGATTCTACCACCCGTTCGGAAAAAAAAGGCTACGTGGAGAAGAACGGACAAGAAACTCCAATTTATTAACTAACTAGATATTTAACTATGGCTCAGCATTGCGCGGGCTGGCTTGCATATCTTGACGGGGGCGTCGCGGCAGGCCTCGGCGGCGAGGACGGAACGAGGTATTTTCCGTACTGTTCGTCTGTCTGGTATATTTATACTGTAGCCGAGTCGCACCGTGTCGCCGCCGTGCTGCGCACTCACACACCGATGCCGTGTGGATCACGCAGGTGTGTGTGCAGCGTTGACGGCTCCGGCCGCCCGAATTGTTGGGATGAATTCCCAACAATCGGTTTATTAGAGTTGGAACACTGTTCCTTTTTTCATCATGACCACCAAACGACGTAACCTATTATCTTGTTTAAAAGAAAGAAAAACCATCACACCTATAAATTAACTTCGGTTTAGGTTTAAAGAAACTTTATTCCCAATAAAGACATATGCCACTTGAGAACAATACTAAAAAACATACAAAAGCGAAGTCGAGAACAACTAGTCTAACTTAAGCTTAATATGACCAAAAGTTTCGGGTAAACTGAATTAAAAATATTTCTCACTAAAAAGAGTTTTCAATACAAAATCTTTGACATTACTCAAGACCCTAAAAAAATCAATGACAGCTCTGTCAAACGAAATCATAGCAAAGTTGCGAAGTATTATTTTTTATTTACAATTAATATTAATTATTATTATTTTATCATAACAGGATGTCAGACGACGTACATGGCGCGGATAGCTTGGTAAGTACTTCCGTTATTGGACTACAAGACGTACGGCGATGCACCATCGGTACATGGTGGACATCCACCTAAACGCACTAAACATTTTCGGACATTGAGATAATATGTACTACGTACTAGAGAAGCTATCCTAAGCAAAATACATACTCCATTTTGTCAATTTTGACAAGAGTTTAAACTAAAAATTCGCTGCAGCGCTGAAACAATAATTAGTCGTCTAACAAAACAATATAAACATGCAGCGCTAGAGCGCTTCTAAGGTGTAGTTCTCTCGCGACCAAAAAGACGGAAGCGCCGTGATTTTCATGGCGCTTACGCGTTTCGTACAACGTTCTGCAACACCTTGTCATTCATATAGACTAATTTGCTGACTGACTACAGAAGCGACATAGCTAATAAGCTACATTCGAATTTTCACTTTTTCAAAATTTATTACATACATACATAAACTCACGCCTTTTTCCCATGGGGGTAGGCAGAAACTACAGAACGCCACCTGCTACGATCCTTACATACTTCTTTTGCTTCACACACATTCATACATCTAGAAATACACACACGCCAATTCAAAATTTATTAATAGTTGAAATAACCGACTGTTAAAGTATAAGTCAATTGCGCTTACAATAAGTTAAAAAATAGCAAATCGGAATAGGGAATTTTACAATTTGCTTGAAACACGAATCTTCTGTACTTTTTATTATATTAATAAACCTTAAATAACCAAAATGTAAATTAAGTCTTACATTATGTAATAATTGTTTTTCATCTATCATTTTTATCTTTTTCATTGAATAACCACAGTCAGTTCTTTTTCTTAATATTTATTTATTTATTAAAACTTCATGTACAATGGTGATACATAGGCGGACTTAATGCAGCAATGCATTCTCTACCAGTCAACCTTTGGGTTAAAAAGAACACAGCAGTGATAGGAGTCCAAAAAAATAAAAATAAACGAACAATAATTAAAATTAGAATGAATGGATGGAATGGATTAATACATGTTAGATTATTATTTTCCTCTTTAAAAAGAAACGTCAGCTAATTCTACCTACACTTGTTACACAAATTGTCACATCTTAATTTTTAGTCTATATGAAAAATGTCACAACATGACGTCCACCAAATATTTTTTTCAAATTATATTTTAAAATGATTATCTAGTTACTCACCGATGAAAAGTTATTCCTTTGCACTTCGCCGTATTAGTTGAATTATTAGTGCAATATCTTAAAACACACCACGGCATATTGAATGCGTCTGAACGTTTTTTTCGTTTAAAAACAAAAAATGACTTAAGCTGTCAAGATCTAGCAAGCAAATGAGTGAAATGCGGCTAGAAAACCGCAATTGAACGGCACGCAGTAGTGATGTGGGGTGACTTCTCTAGTGCGTAGTACATTATTACCTCAATGTTTTCGGAATATTTTCTTTGAGCGTACAGCAAAGGAATTCTCTGCCCGAGTCTGAATTTCCTGATAGATACAACTTGGGGGTCTTTACGTCAAGAGTGAATAGGCTATTTCTAGGCAAGCGTGCTTCACCGTCGACCACATCATCGCTTACCATCAGGTCAGATAGCGGTCTAATGCGAACCTATCGACTTCTATAGTTTTGGCGTGAACAATATGTAACAGAATAATTGTACAATCTTAAAAGGGGTCATAATTTTATACAACTTTTACTATATTCAACAACACGGTTGGCGTAGCAGTTGAGCGATCGTTTGCTGTGCTGCGTGTCGCGGGTTCGATACCCGCACGGAACAAATATTATGTATGATCTACATATAGTTGTTCGGGGTTTGTAACTGCACCTACGATACAAGAGAAATTCCTAGTGTGAGGCAACGTTTAGAAAAATGCTAAATGAATGCTGAAATTATGTTTGCGTAACACGATAAGTGACCAGTGTATGTCGCCAGTTATGACATATGGCTCTGAGACGTGGTCGCTCACAATGGGCCTCATCAGAAAGCTTACAGTCACCCAAAGGGCAATGGAGAGGGCCATGCTCGGCATATCCTTGCGTGATCGAATCAGAAATGTAGAGATCCGTAGGAGAACCAGGGTTACCGACATAGCCCGAAGAATTGCCAAACTTAAGTGGCAGTGGGCAGGGCACATTGCTCTCAGAACGGATGGGCGATGGGGCAGAAAAGTTCTGGAGTGGCGACCGCGAACCGGAAGACGATGCGTTGGAAGGCCTCCCACCAGGTGGACCCATGACTTGGTGAAAGTTGCGGGGATCCGCTGGATGCGGGACGCACGGGGCCGATCAATGTGGCGACGCTTGAGGCAGGCCTATGTCCAGCAGTGGACGTCTTTCGGCTGATATGATGATGAACATGATAAAATGTATTGAATAGCTGATTTTATTCACTATTCAAGTTTGATCCCATATTTTTTTAATAAACTATTTAATAGGCGTGTCGTTTATGGTCCGGAAAGGTAATATCCAGCTGTGGTTCTTCCCCACGACGATCAGAAGGACCATGTTTCATAGAAATGACGTTATTTTTCAGGCAGAAATGCTGGAGGAGCTACCAAAACCCAAAAGAAAAGCGCGCAAGATAAATATACCTCGTCGAGAACTGTCCGTAAAGATACCGCAACCAAGGGTTCTGGTCATGACTGCTGGCATTAAGCCGAAGCCTATGTGAGTGATAGCAGACTTCAATTAATCAAACTTTATTACAAAAACACTTCTTAAACAATTCTAGAACTTCGCACTACATCCCTTTTCCGATCGCTCTGTGTCACTTCCAAATCGAAACTGACTGATTCACGACGAACCCGTCCGCTCTTTATATAGCACGGAAGATGTTTCTAGAACGTACCATACAGTTCTAGATAGTTAGAGAATCTTCCAGAACGATCTAATTTCGAACTCATTGTTCCTGAAGCAAGTTCCTGAACATTCTGGAAGATGCCGTCCGACACGAGCTTTCGAGTTCCGCTATTCGATATTAGATAGCGCTACTAGTTATTACTAGTTCTTCCTCTCGTCACTAGATGGCGTTGCCCTATCTTGTAACAATATGAACTTATTGATTTTGAACACTCGGAAGAATTGTCAAACTAAAGTGGCAGTAGGCAGGGCACATTGCTCCTACAACGGACGGCCCGAAAAGTTCTGGCGCGGCGACCGCGGACTGGAAGACGCACCGATGAAAGGCCTCCCTTTAGGAGTCTAGGTAGACCAATGACCAGGTTAAGGCTGTGAGAATCCGGTGGAACGACCAGTGTAGCGACGCTTGACGATTGGGGAGGGCTATGTTCAGGAGTGGATGTCTTTCGGCTGAAAAAATGGTGATGAGCACTCGGCTCATCCCCGAGAGTTGAATATCCAACGACATGCTTCTTTTAAGGAACTATATAAAATTTTGGTGTCGAAAACAATAATATGTCATTATCATCCGTCTGTCCTTTTCCAACTATGTTGGGGTCGGCTTCGTTTTTTTTTGTCAGACTCCTACTGACTAAAAACTACCCCGGTGTTCAATCTCACACCTACGCCGGGGGTCGCGGGAACATAAGATACTTCCGCAACCCTCGGCTTGTGCCGGCCCGCTACTGCAGGCCTCGACCTCGGGTTGGAGAGGGGGAGTGAGGAGTTGGACTCCCCCCGCGACGTTTAAGAAGGGCGCGCGTGGAACACTACACGCCGCCACCTCGGGTCCTGATGTGTGGGGGGCGACGGACGTCCCTGGGTCCGTCGCCCCTGGACCCATTTAGGGGGCCGGAAGAGGGAGGCCATTTATGTCGAAAACGATCCTATGTCATTAACAGCCGTCTGTCCTTTCCCAACTATGTCGGGATCGCCTTCTAGTATAACCAGATCCAGCTGAATACCAGAGTTTTACTTAGAGCGACTGGGATCTGGCCTCCAGAACCCAGTAACTGGGTAATGCGATACCCTTTGGGCAAGACTGATGTCAGATTTTCGACTGACGGCTTTCAAAGATCTACAAAAGAGAGCCGAGACCAACGGCTTAACCCCTTGGCCTTGAGTGCCTAAAACGTGGATCTACGCGAGACACATTTTTTTTTTTGGTTCGATAATTACGGCACACAACCGGTTAACGTGCTTCCCGAGGCACGGAGGAATATCATATCGATATGTTAAGATGGCCACCCATCCACGGTTCGACTTCGGCAAGCGTTGCTTAACCTTGAAGATCGACCCGTGCGGCTTTTATTATTTAGCCACAAGTTCCTCCGTAATATTAATATATAAAATAATAATTATATAATAGCGTTAACACAAAATGAGCAGCAGAGCAGTGGTGGCGCAGTGGTAACGGCCCCGACTTACATGTCGTAGGTCGTGAGTTCGAACCCAAGCAGGCGCTTTACTTAGTGTAAATTATTTCATCACCACTGCTCTCAAAACTGTGAAGGAAAACATCGTGAGGAAACCGGCATGTCCTAGAACCAAACATTCGAAGACATGTGACATTCACCAACTCGCCCTGAGCCCGCTTGGTGGATTAAGACCCATTACCTCTCTCTCAGGGAGGATACCTGTGTCCAGCAGTGGGAACATTATAAAGCTAATTATGATGACCAAAATTATCTCTTTTTCTTCCTTTCAGAAAACTGAGGCAATGCCTGGTTTCTCCTAAAACCCTATACGAGCTTTGCGCAGATGCTTTAGATACAATGGATTGCCCGAACCCTTTCGAATGGAACGAGGAGCAGGTCGCTGACTGGATGGATGAAGTGGTTGGGTTACCTCGATATAGGGTACGGAGTTATGGACTTACAGTAGTCACAGCGGATCTTTGTGTCTCTGAAGTTGGCTCTGCGAACCTTTGCGCAAGAAACAGTTTGTCATCGAGTATACTGCATAGAGTAAGCGAGATAGGACGATGCGACAAAGGCAAGCGAGTGAAAGAGGCAGTTTTACAAGCTATCTTCTACTTCAACGGCGCAGGGTCTTGCAGCCAACTTCAGAGACACAAAGATCCGCTGTGGCTATTGTACAGTAATTGGGCGTTAATGTTACAATATGTCACATTGAGTTTTGTCACAAAATATACGCCGCAGATGTTATGTAATGACGAAAGTACACAATTTAAAGTATCTTAATTTGCAGTGACTTCATTTCCAGCAGCCGTTGACTCTTTAGTCTTCATTAGACATCGATACGCATAATTTTAGCGGATTCTAGCTAGATTTTTAACAGACTTCAAAAAAAGGAGGAGATTCTCAATTCGTCGGCATATTTTTTTAGGGTTCCGTACCTCGAAAGGAAAATACGGAACCCTTATAGGATCACTTTGTTGTCCGTCCGTCCGTCTGTTTGTCAAGACCCTTTTTCTCAGGAACGCGTGGAGATATCAAGCAGAAATTTATATCAAATACTCGTACTCAGGTCCACTGTCCCTTAAAGCTGTGAAAAAATCAAACTTCTAAGCCAACGCAATCAAAAGATACAGCCGTTTATGCCGCAAATTTCCGCAAATTATCGACACTCGCAACGGAATCAAAACCTACAGGTTACTTCCGGTAAACTAAGAATCTTGAAATTTGGTACGAAGCAACGTCTTATAGCACAGATAAAGAAAAAAAATGCAAAATCCGTAAATTTTTAGTTACATTTTATATAATAAAAATATTTTAATAATTTTAAACTTACTACCCCTTAAATATATGTTACCCGATTGCTCAAAGCCGCCTGGACCGATTTGGACAATTCTTCTTTTGTTTGAAAGGGTATACTTTCCAGGTGGTCCCATGGTCATCAGGTTAGGATAACATGATGGATCCTCAAGAAATCGAGGAAATTCCTAATTATAGGCATACATATAACGATTTTGGTATTTTCATCAACAATACAATCGCAAATGATTCAGAAAGTATCATTTGGTGAAGTGGAACTGATGAAGAAGACCACAGATGGCTACTGAAACTCCTTAATGCTAAGTATGTCACGGGTATAAGATATCTCGAATAGTTAACCGACTATGATGAAGCTAATACTTATAAATGAATGGTACTGATGAAAATGGTAACATCGAACTGATCTGATGATAAAGCCGAAAGGTAGGCACTGGAACTCCGGCAAGAAACAATGTATCCTAGTCGTGTTTGGACTTATTGGAATCGTTATGAGATGTTTTTTGGCTATAAATAATTTTCATGGTAATTGGAGGTACCTACCAAAACTAAAAAGAAATAAATAAAAAGTTTTAGCAAAAAAAACAAACCGACTTCCAAAACAAAACACTACAAAGCGCCTACCACCACCACCCACCACTACCACCACCCTACCACTGTTGTGTTCTTTTTAACCCAAAGGTTGACTAAGTTTTAGCAAAAAAAACAAACCGACTTCCAAAACAAAACACTACAAAGCGCCTACCACCACCACCCACCACTACCACCACCCTACCACTGTTGTGTTCTTTTTAACCCAAAGGTTGACTGGTAGAGAATGCCTTGCTGCATTAAGTCCGCCTATGTATCACCATTGTACATGAAGTTTAAATAAATAAATAAAGCGAAAAAGAACTTTCTTTGCCGAAGTCGGTGTCAAAAAACGGAAAACAATAGGTACCAAAGACACCGACTTTGCGAAAGAAAGTTATTTTTGGCTTTGTAGTGTTTTTTTTTGGAAGTCTGTTTTTTTATTTGCTAAGAAGTTTTTTATACTTTGGTTTTTTTATTATTTTATATTCGTATAACATAGTGTAATTAATTTGTAAATGTATGTCTAAAACGGACAAAAACAAGACAATCGCAACAAAACCGCTGGACGTATTTTAATGAAATTGACACCATCTCAAAGAGAATTCAATTATCTACATTTTGATCTGAATATTTTTTTTTAAGTCATAGAATAATAAGGAAAATACAAAAAACTAGGTACTAAATTTTGGGTCGCGCGGGTGCGAAACTGCGAAACGAGTGCGCGTTTTGTTCCCTCAAGGTCGTTGGTGTTAGTCTTATTTTGAAGCTACGGTATAGTAAGTGTATTTTCATCTTTTTCAGGCATGTATAATTGATAACCACATAAATGGAAGAAGACTCCTTCGCTTAGAAGACCCCTCAGTTTTACCAGAAATCAATATCCATGACTTTGAACATATCAAAGTAAGTATCCAACATAATATCATCTACCATGCACATAAGTAAACATATTATAATCTGTAAGAGGGGGCGGGAGGTAATCCATCTCACGGAGTCAGACTGTCAGATCTCGGACACGGGATCTCAGCGCTGAGAAAGAAATTTGGTTCAAATAAATCTCACTAGATGGCGCGATATGCACCGATCTGTTATTGAATGTGTGTAAAATTAACATTTTCTGGAATTGAACATAAAAAATATTGTTTAATCAACTCTCCAAAGCACAATATTATGGAATATTGGGCTCTTAATTCCCATTTCAAAGATTATTTGAACGGATCATTTAAAATTGATGCCAATAGATGGCGCGGTTTTAAATTTCTGGGGCATTCCACTCGGTGCACGGTGGTTTAAATTTGCACTGTGGTGCAAAAAAAATACTATAAAACAAACCTTCACAGTATTTAAAGAAAAAAATATTCACGAACCGAGTAAATCCTTTTACTTGCAAGTTGCTGCTAACACCATCTATCTATCGCCGTGGAACGGGACCGAACGCGATTAGGAAACCACAAAACTAATGAGAAAGGAATATTGGGCTCTTAATTCACATTTCAGAGATTATTTGAATGGGTCATTTAAAATTGATTCTAATACATGGCGCGGTTTTAAATTTCTTAGACATCCACTCGTTTTTTTTTTTGTGTTACATTTTGGTAAAATTAAACTGTAAAAACGTGCAAAATAATACTTTAAAACAAAACGTCGCTGTATTAAAAAAAAAAAACTTTTTCACAAAAATATACTACGGACTGCCAAATAAAAAAAACTACAAAGTGAAAAACAACTTTATTTTTGGAAGTCGGTGTCTTTCTTATTGTATATTTTTTTTGGCTTATGGCCACCGACTTCCAAAAATAAAGTTATTTTCACTTTGTACTTTTTTTATTTGGAAGTCGGTTTTTTTTTTTGTAAAAATGTTTTTATTTTTAAGTTTTTAGTTGTCCCTACCTAATAGGCAAGTGGTTTAGTAAGGTACTTAAAATGCCAGAATAGATTACCCGAATATCATGAAACTTGAACATAACCGGTGAAATGATAGAGTACTGAGGTGAACTGTACACATCTGCGTACCCCTATAGAGCGCACTGGCGTGATGTTTGTTATTAAATGGTATAAAAAATAAACAGACATGCGATTGCAGCAATCCCGAGAGATTTGCCGTTATTTATTGAAGAGTTCTGTTGTGTATCTTCGAAATCCTTCATCAGATCTTCACTAAATTAAAATGGGACCAATTTCAGAACATACTCTTTCGAACATACAAAAAATTTTCAAAATCGGTCCATTGACGGAGACGATATCTCCGTCAATTGTGGACCAATTTTGAAAATTATTTCACCGTTGGGCAGCTACACCATTTTTATCTCTGTTTTCCCACGGGAACGGCAACTACGCGAGTGAAACCACGAGGCGTCCGCTAGTTTTATAATATGCAGTGATGTTCCGTCAACTTTTTACTATAAACATCCTTTCTTTCAGAAAATAACATCAGAAATCAGAAAGGTGTTTGCTACCGACTACGTCCTCTTTGCGAGAAGCGTTGGCTTGCCTTTCAGGAAGCCTTTGACTTACTGTACGTGGTTCAAATCTAGGACCGGACCTAACTGGGGTATACGACAGAATTGGACTAGGTAAATATAACATTATATTTGTGGGATACGACAGAATTGGACTAGATAAATATAACATTATATTGTGGGATACGACAGAATTGGACTAGGTAAATATAACATTATATTTGGTGGATACGACAGAATTGGACTAGGTAAATATAACATTATATTTGTGGGATACGACAGAATTGGACTAGATAAATATAACATTATATTGTGGGATACGACAGAATTGGACTAGGTAAATATAACGTTATATTTGTGGGATACGACAGAATTGGACTAGATAAATATAAGATTAAATTGTGGGATACGACAGAATTGGACTAGGTAAATATAACATTATATTTAGGGGATGCTCATGGGTGTCGCGGTTAGACTCTGTTCATAAGCATAGCGTACAAAGCCCAGTAAAGGCCCCAAGCAAGTAGCGGATTTGCTCATGTTCCAAATGCATTCCCGTGCTCTGAACGTAGAGCCCAGGAATTTCTTGGAGTGTTCCAGACCGATACTGGACAACCAATGTGTTGCCTGTGTATCACTGGATACTGCACCATGCACTGTAGATGCCAATCGTATTTAGCTCAGTGATGGTCGAAGAAAACTTAGTTCAGAAGCATAATTTAATGCTTAGGTGGCAAATAAGCATACATTTTTAGAAAAAGATAACGACTGGCCGCACGATCGCTTCGTCTCTCTCACACTGTTATGTGACCATATTCACTTAAGAGCCGTATAGGGAACGATCAGTCCATTCCTCTATGGTGTATGAACCATAGAGGAGTGGACTGAGCGTTCCCATAACAATGGTGAAATGTTCCCGTTGTCATAACAATGGTATTAGTCAAAAACGCCCATTTTATTAACCCTCAACGGAAAAATGACGGGATGTTATAAGTTTGAAGTGTGTACCTGTGTTTTTGTGAAACTGTCTGTGGCATCATAGACGGATGAATTGGCAGTGGCAAAAATGTTTGATGAAAATCGGTTCAGCCGTTCAAAAGTTATGAGCGTTTTACTGTTTGAATCGGGATATTTTAGCAAGATATCGTGTCATAATTACGAGTAGATTGATGATCGAAGCGTGTCTACTACTAGATAAATTATGTAGATTCACATCACATCACATCATCAGCCTATTAATGTTCCCACTGCTGGGACACAGGCCTCCTCTCTTTGTGAGAGGGAATGGGCCGTTATCCACCACGCGGGCCCAGTGCGGGTTGGTGGATGTCACATGTCTTCGAATTTTTGGTTCTAGGACATGCCGGTTTCCTCACGATGTTTTCCTTCACCGTTTTGAGAGCAGTGGTGAAGAAATAATTTACACAAAGTAAAGCGCCTGCCTGGGCTCGAACCCACGACCTACAACTTGTAAGTCGCAGCCGATACCACTGGGCCACCACTGCTCCACTGCATCAATTATGTAGATTAAAATGTACGAACAAAAAAAAATTGTCGGTGGCTTGGGAAATTTTAAATTTTACTTGTTTCAGGAGCGATATACTTCGTTGGATGAAGATTATAATGCCGAAACCAATCTATCTCGATCACTGGGATTTAGTTTGGTTAGTAGATCAAATATTTACTTGTTTTATTCCTGGCAGTTAGTTTTAAGGTTACACTAGTCGATCATTCTTCAATACAAACGTAGTCTGGCGATTGCTCCACTTAGACTGTTTGACGATGTACGTTCAAAATAAAAATATATATCAATTGTCTCATCTTTATCTAGCCCTGTATGGAAAAAAAAGGAAAGGAAAAGAATATTTGAAAGTTATGAGAGTAGAAAGTACCTTATTTCAACACCAATTTTAACGCATCTTTGGGCGGAAATAAATAACATAAGAAGAAGCAAAATTGCAAAACAGCCACCATATAGGGATAGATTAGAAGTTCAATAATACAAAAAATTATATCAATTTGTCTCATCATTATCTAGCCCTGTAATGAATAAAAAAAGAATATTTGAAAGTTATGAGAGTAGAAAGTTCCATATTTCAACACTAATTTTAACGCATCTTTGGGCGGAAATAAATACAATAAGAAAAAGGAAAATTGCAAAACAGCCACCATACAGGGATGGATTAGAAGTTCAATAATACAAAAAATTATATCAATTTGTCTCATCATTATCTAGCCCTGTAATGAATAAAAAAAGAATATTTGAAAGTTATGATCGTCGAAAGTTCCATATTTCAACACAAATTTTAACGCATCTTTGGGCGGAAATAAATACGATAAGAAAAAGGAAAATTGCAAAACAGCCACCATACAGGGATGGATTAGTAGTTGAACAATGCAAATAATTTTATTTTGAAAATATACATTTAGTCGTTTTTTCATTATGTCTAGACTCCCAAAGTTTCGCGCGTTCGTTTTCCTCCATTTCGCTACAAACTTGCAAAAGTGCTAATTCGTACGCGAACTAGCTTCTTACTGCTCATCACAGCATCTATATCTTTCGCACGTATTGTCGGATGAGATAGCATGCATTTTAACCCGCGTACAAAATAGTTCGTGCCGTCGTCTAGGGCATCCTTAAGGAGTTTCGTAACAGTAACCGAAACTATCAGATATCCGAAATAAAAATCTATTTTTAGAGTGGTTAGGTTAGGTTACGCACTGCATCCGATCCGAGGCAGAGAAATTTCGGTTTAGAAGTATCCGTAGTACTTCTTGCAGCGAAGCTCTACATCCGAACTCAAACCGTCATATTCAGAATATTTTCAAGTCGGATAGAATTCGGAATTCAAATCACAAACTCGGATCGAATGCCGTGCGGAACCGCCCTAACCGTAACCGAATCCGATATAAAAGTTTCGGATAATTTCGGATATGGGCGGAGTATACATGAGACACGTTATGACAGATTTTTCTGCCTGGCCGAGCCGACACACTAGCCGCGCACGTGAAAGAGTGACATGCTCTTTCTATTTTCTCTCTGATGGTGGCACATGTGTTGGATCATTCGGTTCCCTTCATGATGTTGAGCTGAGTGGTGCCGATCCATGTGTCATGTTCGTGAACGGGCGCCATCAGTTGAGATTGGTTATAACTTAGCTGCCTCGGCCTGTTTTTAATTACCAATTTATTGTATTTTTTAGTTGTTTGTTTTACTCTAGACGCTTTTACGTGCGTCTTTTTACATCGTTCTCACATATATGTATTTTTCCAACAAGAATGATGTAACTAAATACTTGTAAAACATTTATTTTAAAAGAGTAAGTGTGGAGTTTCTTGTCCGTTCTTCTCCATAACAAGCTTCATTTCCGAATGGACGGTAGAATCAATTATTATTACATTTAAATTTAAATGACGTGCGAAAGTGCCGCTTATTAAAGAAATTTTGATTTTGATATCCGAAATAATTTAATATCCGTAACCGTATTCGAATCCAGTACAATATTATTTTTATGTCTTAAATTTAATTTCCATAACATCCCTGCCCAATTAATTTGAAGTCGGTGTAGCATGTTTTCTTCTATATATCTATATTAGCCATCAAGTTTCAAGTCACCCAAAGATTTGACAAATGTGACCGGCAGATTTCGTACCGCATACTTTTTTTGTTGTTCGGTTATAGAATTTGTACCACTTATTAAGGCAACCAAGCCATTTATTTTTATGTAAGTTAACTATTTTTAGAACTTCGGATTAATTAATAATATCCGTAAAAAGATTTTAATAAATAAACTTAATAAAATCGTACATTAAACGCAGTTATGTTTTAGAAGTTGCCTTGTTTAAAATAACACAAATATTGAAATGATAATTAATTATTTAGAAATACAAATAACACCAAATATAATCAAACTCATCATTATCAAACTGTTGCAATCCGCTGCTGGACATAGGTATCTTATAATGCCCTGAGTAGGTACAATCCTTATCTCAATCTATCTACTAAGTGGTAAATAAAACACTACAAAGATAGCAAAAAAACAATTTAGAACATTTACTTTACACATTATGTAACAATATATAACATTTACGTATATAATATGTAACATTGGTACACTAGTACATAACCTTAAAAAATTAAACTGGTTATAACTTTTACGTCCCAAGTTCTAAAAATCTAAGAATTTGAAAAGGGATTATCTATCATACACGAAATTTTGTTAGCGGTATGAAAATCCCATACAAGCCTGCCATTCGCCTTTTACAGTAGAATCTCTCGATCTCAAATGAAGACAAAAACCAACCAAGAGCGAGTCAGTCTCGCGCACCGAGGGTTCCATATAAACAGCTGCATTCACCTCGGAGAAGGAGGAGGAGCTCGTGGCTAAATAATAACAGCCGCACTGGTCGATCTTCAAGGTTAAGCAACGCTTGACGAGGTCGGTCCGTGGATGGGTGACCATTTCAACATACCGAGTTTCCTCCGTGCCTCGGAAAGCACGTTAAGCCGTTGGTCCCGGCTGTCATTTGAAGACCTTTGATAGTCGTTACGTAGTCAGAAGCTTGAGATCTGACACCAGTCTTGCCAAGGGGTATCGTGTTACCCAGTTACTGGGTTGTGGAGGTCAGATAGGCAGTCGCTCCATGTAAAACACTAGTACTCAGCTGAATCCGGTAAGACTGGAAGCCGACCCCAACATAATTGGGAAAAAGGCTAGGCAGATGATGATTCACCAAAATAATTAGGTTAAAATACCTAAGTTCATAAACAATGAAAGAACAGATCATTGCTCTAAGGAAGGGTCAAAAATAACTTTGCCTTTCGTAAACTGTTGTCGCCATATATCAATATAGGTCGCGGTCAGTTTACTAACTGCAAATAAGTTAATAAGCTTTCCTTCGACATTGCTTCTTGCCAAATTTCATAATTCTAGGTAAAAGGGTACCCTTTAGGTTTTGATTCCTTTCCAATTTCTCAAATATGTGACAAAAACGGCTATATCTTTTGATCGCGTTGATATAGAAGTTTGATTTCTTCACAGCTGCAAGGGATTTCAGACTTGAGTATATCATATTAATTTCGACTTGATACCTCCACGCGTTCCAGAGAAAAAGGTCTTGACACACGGACAGAGAAGTGATCCTAAAGGCCGATTTCACCAAGGAAACTAATCGCGATTAGTTCAACTAAACTCAGTTTAAGCAAATACAGCGTTTTGATTGGTCGTTTTGCAGCCGTCTCAACCAATCAAAACGCTGTATTTGCATTGGTGAAATTGGCCCTAAAAGGTTTCCTTATTATTATTGAGGAACGGAACCCTAAAAAAAGTTAATAATGTTCAAAATATCACGTGATTAATCCATTTCGACATTTCAGCCAGCGCTGATAGAATTAAACTTTTTCCTGAGCCTCAGGCAGCCAGTATTTACCCCTTGAGTACCCGAAACGTGTATCCACGTAATCATCATTTCAGTCGAAAGTCGTCCACTGCTGGACCTAGGCCTCCTCCAAGTCAGGGGAGGAGGAGTGTCGGTATAGCGTTGGCCGCTTTCTCTATCCCCTGCGGCCGAAAAATGTCACAAGAGGACCTAGAGTGCCATACACGGGGTTTTCTGGCGCCCATGTGTTGGTTTGATGTACTCCCCAAAGGATGGTCCGGTGACGCACTGCCGCGGTGGGTTCGCAGTGAGTGTTAACGCGTGCTCTCGCCACAAGCGGCACAGGAGGACACCGAGGTGTTTTAGTGGGTTGGAGTCCCAAATAACTGCGCTATCTCCCCGTGGTAGCGCAGTATGCATGAGCATTACACCAAGCAAAAAAAAGGCCTCCCCCAAGCGTCGCCACATTGACCGGTCCCGTACGTCTCGCATCCAGCGGATCCCCGCAACCTTCACCTTCACCAGGTCATCGGTCCACCTGGTGGGAGGCCTTCCAACGCAACGTCTTCCGGTTCTCGGTCGCAACTCCAGAACTTTTCGGCGATACACAATGACTTTTCTTTTGTTCAGTAATTCGGTTGAATCCCCGTTATTCAACCGGTTAATACTTTGTTATAAATTCTCAGGTACCAGAAACCCGACTGGCCAAAATCTCTGATAGGACGAGTAAAACCACCTGATTGGAAAGCAGAACCTATCCCATTCTATAGACCGACGGAAGACGAGATCTGCAATGAATATACGGTATGACGTCATCACCTCATCATCGTCATCCTTATCATCAACATCTCCTTAACATCATCATCACTATCTCCTTAACATTATCATCAAAATCTCCTAACGTCATCATCATTATGTCCTTAAAATTATTATCAACATCTCATCATCATCATCTTCTCATCATTATCATCATCATCTTCTAAACATCATCATCCTTATCATCAACATCTCATTATCTTCATCATCATCTCCTCAACATCATCATCACTATCTCCTTAACATATTTTCATCACCGTCATCCTTATCATCAACATCTCCTCATTATCGTCATCTTTATCATCAACATCACCTCATCATCATCATTATAATAATCTCATCCTTCTCTTGATCTTATCCTTGAGTGTAAATAATTTTAAATTCATATTTGGAACATTACGATGTGGATAAAGGTAAATTTGAATTCATATTTGGAACATAAAGTTGTGGGTGTAGATAAATTTGAATTCAGATTTGGAACATTACGTTGTGGGTGTAGATGAAAAGTAAATCTCATGACGATTCTAATAAGCCGAAACACGACTAGGATACATTGTTTTATTTCGGAGTTCCAGTGCTTACCTTCCGGCTTCATCATCAGATCAGTTCGATGGTACCATTTTCATCAGTACCATTTATTTATAAGTATTTGCTTCATCATACTCGGTAAACAATTCGAGATATCTTATACCCGTGACATACTTAGCATCCAGTGGCCATCTGTGGTCTTCTTTATCAGTCCCACTTCACCAAATGATATTTTCTAAATGAAAATGATTGCATTGTTGATGAAAATATCAATTCGCTATATGTATGCCTATAATATTTGAGGAGTTCACTTGATTTCTCCAGGATCCCATCATTAGATCCTGGCCTAATGACCATGGGACCATGTGGGCAGTATACACCCTTTCAAACACAAGAAGAATCCAAATGGGTCCAGGCGTCTTTGAGTAATCGGGGAAAACATTAAAAAAAAAGATTTCGACGAATTGAGAACCTCCTCCTTTTTTTGAAGTCGGTTAAAAAGGGTTACAGTGGATCCACCACGAGGGCCCTAAGCGGCTATCAATGCTTTGCAAATAACATTTTCCATAGATGAAATATAGAAAGAAAGAAGTACACTGTACAGTACAACTATTTTCTTAATGTTCCTCGGCAAACTTCGTGTTTCGTCAATCGTCGGATTTCTATCAGTTGTCCCTTGCACTTGGTGACTTGGTGCAGACCGGACGCTCTCAATCATCTTGGAAGTTTATAGAGTTGTTAATACTCTTTTAAAATAATGTAATTTATTTACAAAATGAGAGGAAAGCTGCTAACGCTGCTACTTTTACAGCTATATTTCACACGGATATCAAAACAAAACAATAATAAAGTACTTCGTTCTGAATTCAAAATATTATACACGACAAATCTAATAATTGATGGACATGGAAATTAGCATTCGTTTGTATTCGGAAATGCGATGATTGCCGAGGGACATAAAGAAAATAGTTGTACTGTATATTATTGTTACGAGTAGTAGTTCAGGAATAAATTATTCAAACAGCACAGTTTAATTATCCATGCTTTATTAGTTTATTACTCTAACTTATTTATCACTCAGCACTATTTCGCTTTTCAAATCGAAAAGTAACTCACGATCGACCCGTTCGTCACTTATACAGCACAAGAAATGCCTGCAAGACATTCGGCACCACATTTGGAGAAGTAAATTTCTACTATTCGATACGAGATGGCGCCACCAGCCACTAATAGTTTTCTTCTTCTCGCCAATAGATGGCGCTACCGTGTCTTGTAACATTAGGTTTATTACATTTTTGTGATATTTTCCTTTAAATTTCAGGCGCGCAGAAGATTCCGTCTCCAAGTCAATATACCAGAAGAGGCCCAGTTCATTTGGATGGAGCACCTACCCGGATCGCCAAGAAGAATCGAACCAAAGAAGAAAGAGAAAGCCAAGAAGAAGAAAGTTATGTCGTCCAGGCTTTTTGCTGAAAAGATTAGTTTAACTGGTCTGGCGGGCAAAGACCTGGTCCTGGCGAGGAGGAAGATGGCTAAACCCAAGTTTTTGGCTTAGATTCTTTTATAGAAAGGGATTCTTGTACAAGATTTTAATTAATTTCCCATGTTAGGTTTATAATATGTATGGGGTTAAACCTTTTGAGCTGGTTTTTTTCTGTCCGATCTGGATGACAAATGCAAAGATGGCGGACCAGTTATTTGTTATGCACCCCCGTGATATCATAATATATCGAATTCATCTAAAAAAAATAGATGAATTCGATAAAATCTTGTGTTTTAAAAAGGTTTTCATTTAATAATGTTGATCTTTAAAGCATTTTTTAAATTGAATGCTGCAATAAACGGTAAACACGATCATATCGTATTCTTATTTATTTCTTACTAGCTATTGCCCGCGACTCCGTCTGCGTAGCATTACGTACGTCGTACTTTGAATAGCCTATTTATTATATCGCGGCATAATAATAATATGGGTGGACCGAGAACCTGGTGAAGGTTGCGGAGATCAGCTGGATGCGGGACGCACGGGACCGTTCAATGTGGGAGAGGCCTATGTCCAGCAGTGGACGTCTTTCGGCTGATATGATGTGGTGTGTGGATCACCTTACTTGAGCAAATTTTAGTTTACCATTATCATTTATCATCTCCATGCCAAATTTCATCTAAATCGGTTCAATCAGCGGTTTAAGCGTTTAAAGGTAACAGACAGTCAGACAGACAGTTACTTTGGCATTTATAATATTAATATGGATTGTAATATTAACTTCTCAGCTGCTTCGACCGCGTGAACATTATCCCAAGGGGGGAGAACACCCACGGGAAAAATATGTCTTTATTCAGGTAATTTTCGACCTCGGTGCCAATCTTTATGACTGTTCAGCCATTAAGACGTTAATAGGTTACAAATAGATAGACAGACATACAGAGTTACTTTCGTATTTATAATATCGTGTGTGTATTGCCCTCTGCAGCAGAAGGACAGATAAGCAAAATCCCGGAATAGCAAAATCCCAGATTAGCAGAAGGACAGATTTGCATAAAGGCAGATTATCAGAATGTACTGTCGCCGTCAAAAAAGTTACAAATCCTAGTAATCTTATTATCAATTTGAGACCTCTTTGCTTTATATATCTAAAGGAGTACTGCTCTCACCTCTGGGACGGATCTGCCAAATACATGCACTTGAGTCGATTGACAGAAAGGCCAACGATTCGCTGGTCGACTCAAAGCTCCAGGCCTTGAACACCGACGACGAGTTGCCAGCCTGTCGATTTTCGTATCGGCAATAAGATGTACGGCAATGCGCCATCGATACATGGTGGATATCCCACCCATACGCAAAAAGCGTTTTGAAAATACTTTCATTGTGCGTACAGCTAAGGAGTGAAATTCCCTACCGGTGCAGCGTCTTTGTTTCCTTATAGCTACAACCTAGGGGTCTTCAAGTCTAGATTCATCAATCACATCATCACTTAACATCAGGCGAGATAGTGGTCAAACGCGAGCTTACAACGAATAATAAAAAAAATACTACTTTCAAATAAAATTTTACCAATTGTAATTTTTATTTTTGTTTTCTGTGTGGGTCTTTACTTCTGCCTTTATGCAAATCTGTCCTTTTGCTAATCTGGGATTTTGCTATTCCGGGATTTTGCTTATCTGTCCTTCTGCTGCAGAGGGGTGTATTGCTATAACAACAATGTCGTTTTTACTGTACCGAAGATATCTTCGTTGTATATCGTCTGCACATCATTGTACCTTTTGATTGTTCTTTATAATATCGTGTGTGTATTGCTCACCTGTATTGCTATAACAACAGTGTCGTTTTGTACTGCTCCGAAGATATCTTCGTTGTATATCGTCTGCGCGTCATTGTACCTCTTGATTGCTCTCTTGATTTCTGTTATATTCTTAACTGCTATGCGCTCGGTGGAATTCGCTGGAAAATTTAAGGTAGACTGGTATACTGCGTGAAGACTTATGGTTGAGTGGCATTTTAAATTAATACATTATGAAACAACAATTTCTTTACAAATACACTTTATTTCCTGGGGTTACATTCGTTTCAAATGCTTAAGTGCATATAATACTTTTTATCACATTTGAAGCAGGGGCGTAGCTACCGCGGCATCAGCCGTATCAATTATGTGGGGCCCCCGAACTACAGGGGCCCCAACATGTAAAATCAAAGTTCGTAAAATGTTATCTACAATCTCAAATTATTTTTGACAGTTTAAGCTATCCGATTGAAGATGCATAATTTTGTAACTCGTTACGGTCACTCTAACATTCTTTTAGCAAAGTCACAATGAAAACTTAACCCATCCCAGTCAGGATTCTCTCAATGTTAAGCTCGTGTCGCTTGTTCGTCATCCTCATGGCAAATCAAGAATCCAACCTCCTGTTTGTGTATATTTGTAAAAAAGCATCATCTTCTTATGGTTTTGCTACAGTCGATTCAAAATACAGTCGATTAAAAAGGGCCTCCAAGAAGTTTTGAAACAGGGCCCCTATGTGGCTTGCTGCGCCACTGATTTGAAGTTAACTAATGAGGTAATTGAGTAAGAAAAAGTCTATGGCGTTGTCCAATAACATTGTTTTTCGGATGAAGAATTGCCTTAAAAACTTTTAAGATTGAAATTGAAAATATGTTACTCAATTGGGGCGCTGATCTTGAAGTTCACGTGAAAAGTACAATGGGAAATGCTATTAGAAAAAAAAAACTCATACCAACCTGTAAAATTCCTCGGATGTACTGTTAAGTACTTGTGTAACTCAGGAGGCACGAGCGCTAGTACCTGCTCCGAAGTGTCGTTAGCATTCATCAGCTCTTCTGAAATCAACAGTATTTGTTTGAGTGTAGAATTCAAATTATATTGTGCTGTTGCTAGCAGTTGTTACGTATTGGATAAGGGGGCGAAGATGGCTGGTGATAAGGTGGAAACATCGAAGAATGGTAAAAGAGTTTAATTTAGTCTGTGCCGCAGGCTAGCAAATTCTAAATTCAAACGTTCATAGCAAAAAACCGTCGTAGATAATGTACTGATGCGACATAAACTTGCCTAGCATACTTCGTAATCTAATTTGAACTCTAATTGTATAGCATTAAGGTTGATAAAAAGGCCGATCATTCTCCACAAAGTATTACACAATTTGCTCAACAGATGGCGTTACGTGTACTCGAATATTTCGTAAAACTAAAATAATAATTTATACCAATAGTGTAAATTTTAAAGTCACTCTGTCTATCTGTCTTTTTAAAGTTTTTATACCAAAATTGTTATCATGAATTAGATTGGACCTTGAAGAAGGAGATATCTAGGGTTTTTTTAATCTCGGGAGTGGGTTCCCTTGGGGTTATATTCGACATTCACGCGGACGAAGCCACTGGCACAAGCTAGTATTACAGTATAATGGAAATATCTGTTCCGACTATTATTCATAATGTCGGAAATATGTCAAGTACTCCAAAACTAACTGGGCTGATTGCCAGTATGTCTTCTAATTAAATGTTTTGCTATACAACTCATTTTATAATTTTAATGTTGTCTAACGTAATGAGAGACAACAACGTAGGTAGTGAATTCTTGCACTGGCGGATTCAGTGAGGGGGGGCTAAGCCCCTCCCCTGAGTTCACCCATGAAAAATTTTTAAGTACTTAAACTTGATAATTATTATTCATATTAAACTTTTTCACAAGCATTGCACAGGTTAAACGGTTTGGATGCCAAGTATATTCACCGAGATATCTCTCGTAGTCTACAACTTAACGAAGTCATTGAATAATTTGCGAAAATTAAGTAATCCGAGGAGGTTTGTTATGCGTTAACACATCAACTGGCGTCCGTCTGGTCACAGTATAAATAAGGATGAACAGTACGAAAGCTACTCGAGCGTTTGTAGGTAGATTCCGTACTGTTCGTCTCAAAAAAATCAAGGTAAATCTAAAATGGGGAATAGCGCCATCTATCGGTAGTTTACGTAAACTGCTAGCAGCACATACAAAAGTTATTATTCTAACTCACAAATACACAAGTACCATGAAAAAAAGAAAACCAGATGTAACAAAAAAAAGACACCATAGCACGAGTTTTAGTAAAAAAATCGACTTTGTAGACTCGATGTGTCGTAAGTAGAGACCGGATTATATGCATTTGCATATAAAATTAAAACCTACCACTTTTTTTATTTTCTCGTTTTCTCAATCTTTAATACATATATACATACATACATAAACACACGCCTTTTCCCATAGGGGTAGGCAGAAACTACAGAACGCCACCTTCTACGATCCTTACATACTTCTTTTGCTTCACTCACATTCATACATCTAGTCATACACACGCCGATTATGAGTACTGCGCACCTGGCCTTTTTGAAGAACATCACCTATAAGGTCTGTGTATGTCTTTCTAGGGCGTCCTCTCCCGGCGTTTCCATTCACGTCTGCTTTGTAAATACCTTTCATTCATCCTCTCAACATGGCCAAACCATCTTAATATACTCTTTTCAATTTTAATCACTAAGTACATCTTCTTTTAAACCACAACGTTGTCTTATTACCTCAACCTGGGATATGGTTAAGACAAATGCGGAAGCTGCAATGTCTAATATAATGATTTGGCTAAACTCTAACCTGCTAACGCTAAACCTAAATAAAACCACTTACATTCCTTTTGTGTTAAGACGTGGTAATACTCCGGGATCTGACTTCACCCTAGTAGCTCACTCCTGCCCTGACCCCACGGTACCTTGTGCTTGTCCCACGATGAGTCGTTCAGACACTGTTAAGTATTTGGGTGTACACATCGATTCTGGACTCAGGTGGGACAGGCAAATTGATACCCTTTCTTCAAGAACTATGCGTCTAATCCACATTTTCAAGTCCCTCAGAGACTCTGCCGACAGTGCCACGCTGAAGATGATTTACTACTCCCTCTGCCAATCTGTACTCGGGTACTTTTTAACTGCATAGGGTGGAGCAGCTAAAACCATTTTTCTCAGAAAAGAAAGAGCACAAAGAGCAATACTAAAAGTAATGACTAAAAAGCCTTTTAGGTATCCAACATCTGACCTCTACGCCGACTGTAAAGTTCTAACAGTGCGGCAACTCTTTGTATTCAAGGCAATACTAAAGACACATAAGCGCCTCCCACCTCAGGACCGAAACAAACGCACTCAAATCTTACCCAGTACGCAGCACAGAACTACTTTCGCTCGGCATCAATTTTTCATTCTTGGTACCTATCTGTACGGAAAAATCCATAATCAAATAAAAATAATGCATCTAAACTCCCATAGCCTCAAAATCAATCTGACTGAATGGCTATTACTAAAAGACTACTCATTCACGGAGTCTTTACTTACATTCATAGAATAAGCCCTAAAATCATTACACTAACCGACTCACACTATATACACGATCATTCTCTCCTTGCTCACCACTCTCACTCATACACTTACACATACATAGGCTCACTCACTCACACATACTATTTACACTCAAACACATTTACACACCGGCACACAATTGTATTACTTAACCACCGTCGCAATATACATCCTGGCTGCAGCTATACCTACATGACTAACCGCCCTGTATGGCCTAATCACTGTCTCCTAAGATACAGGACTACCTAGTTTAGGAGACAGGGTTACCTGATCTGTGTAGATTTATGGAGATATCTTATGTTATTTTGTACATCTGCTCTTGTGTATCATGAATCCTGTGTGTTTATATAATAAAGATTATTATTATTATTATTCCTCAATCTATCATCTAATGTTACACCACATATACTTCGCAAGGAAAACATTCCCACTGCGTTAATCCTACTTTCATGTCTTTTTTGCCATACCCAACCTTCACTTCCATACATAAGTGTACACGCTGTTGTGAACGGCGAGTCGAGCCAATCTTTAATGTTGCATACTATACAAATTTTCATGCATATTTTACGCATTTTTCATGCATGATAGAATAATTCACTAATTGTATGCTAATTTAGCAATAAAAAATTGAGACCTACCACTTTTTTAATTTTTTCGTTTTGTAAAACTATTAAACAAATTTTCATGCATGCATATTTCAAGCTTTCTATGTTGCATATAATCCGGTCCTTAGTCATAACACAATCTACCCTAGTGCACTGTACCGTCATGGCTAAAAAGTACAATCGCAGACACTAGTTTTGGGAGAGTGTTACATCACTTTTATCCTTTGACTGTACAAAAATAAAATAAGGCTTTGCTTGCCTTCAATATATTATTTCATGGCTTTATATTCAGTATATCTAAGACTCTTATTTTTCTTGGATTTAAACATAAAATAGCATAAATTATACAGGGAAAAATAAAATTTGCTGGCGCAACTGTTTTACTCCGCAGATGTGATTGGTAAAAATATTGTACTACCACGTCTGCGGCGTTTCACTAGTTAGCTAATTTCATTTGACCCTGTATTTAGGATATTCGGAGAAAACCCTGAAAAATAGCAACAAAATAAGGCAGTTTACAGGTGTTATGTACAAGATTATTATAGCAAGAAAATATATGTAGGTATGCAGATTGACAGCATATGAGCATATTATAGAATTATATTTAAACACATTAGTAAGCGAAATTACAAGATATATTTGTTTTGTTTCTCTTTTTTGCCTCTAACATTGCACAATTCTTAACATTTGTTTTTTATATATGGCTTCTCATTTTTAAATTATTAAGAATAGATTTTTTTAGGTACATACATAACAATATTATAATTCAAAGTTAATACATTAATATTATAGTTATTATGTAGTGAACAATTTATAATGTTGTTTTTGTAAATATAAGGCTTAAATAATAAGGATATATCATCCACGCCAATTAGGCAAAAAATATACCTATTTAAATTGTAAATAATTGCACAACATTTTGAACAAAACTTCATTTTTGATAGGCGTTTAGCAAAAAGTACAGAAAATATATAAGAGTAAATGAAATATAATCTTTAACAGAAGATATGTACAAACATAAAAAGTAGTACTTAGCTTATTTCTCACAATAATTAGCGACAAATAAAAAAAGTATTGGTAATTTTTTTTCAAATTGGATAGCGTCACATAAATAATTCAAGACAAAACGTTTAGACAAACACATAAAAAAAATATCAAATAATAATAAAAAAAAACCTGGGTATGCTACTGAATCCAATATTGGGTTAGTATCGGAGACATAATCAGTTACGTTATCTGAAAAGTTATAAAATTATGCTTAGCAAGGTATTAAGTATAAAAAAGGCATCCAAATATACAGGGAGTAAAGGAAAGATGTGATAATATTTTAACAACCAAAAAGTTTAGTTAAGAGCGGACTCTAGTCAACAGGAATTTGAAAAATAGGTATTTGAAGAAACTATTGCCGTCGCGTCACCTCCAACCTCACCCCGTAAAGTGCGAAAGGGACAACTGCAGCTCAGGCTGATTTTACCTACAAAAACTTTGACTAAAAGACGTTTCGTATTCTGCTGTTTTCTTCATGAAAACTGGTCTGACCTAAAAAATTCTTATGTCAAAATTTAGAGGAAAAGTATATCTATGCTCCTATCATTACCCTTTTTGATAAAAACTTATAAATTTTGTCTGAAAGTCTTCTGAACATGGCGGTAAAAACACCCATTTTTTTCGGATTTTTGGATTGTCATATTTCTTTTTGTGATTATGTTTTGGAAAAAAGGAAATTATACAGGCACGTATTAATTAGACCTAGATTTTATGGAAAAAAAACATTGTTCTAGAGGCATTATCCACGAAGAAAACAGCAGAATGTGTTTGTATGGAGAAAGTCTCACTAGAGTCCCCTCTTAAAAACTGTAACCCGACTACGTTTTTTTTACCCTATGTTACCCGGGCCACGGGGTCCCAGCGCTAAGAAAATTTAATTCAAATAAATCTCACAAGATGGCGCGACATGCACCGAGTTTTATTGAATTGTGTGTAAAATTAACATTTTCTGGGAACATAAAAATTGTTTTCTTGCAAGTCGCTGCTAACACCATCTATCTATCGCCATGAAAGAGAACCGAACGTGACGCTAGTTACGTCGGCGAGGTTTCTTTGTATGGGATGAGGCATCCGTATGCTAGTATTATATTATCTGTACCCGGCCCATAATAACAAATCGATTGACAGCTTATTCATCAGCAATACCATACGTCAATACCTACATACATACACTGCTAAAATCATAACCCTTCCTTTTGGCTTCACCGTAATCAGGTAAAAACTGTGTCTCCCCATGAATATGAACAACTTTGCCCATCGAAGCCATAGAAAAAAAAAAAAAAAAAAACCGTACAAAGCTGTCCAAAATTTGTACACTTTTTTTTTGACTTCCTAGGAAATAGTTGTTCATTTACATTGACAAAAAATAGTAACCGTGGAGTTTCTTGCCGGTTCTTCTCCATAGGAAACGACCAACCCGAACCGTGCACCTTTTGTCGACGTTTTATAAGTGCCCATTTAGGCCTGTGTTTTTTTTTTTTTTGATTTTGAAAAGTATGATCACACTTTTCTGTTACATACTGTGGAAGGTATTCGATTAATTATTATAAGAAGAAAATATATCCTACAATTATGTTGTTATTAACATATTGATTGGACCTTATTTATGAAAAAAAATAGCATTTGGATATAGACAGTTTAACTCATCTTTGCGCACGGCGTTATGTGTTGGCAACGAGTGCTGCGTCACTGTCACACAAATGCATCGTATAAATATTATAAATGTGAAAATTGGATGGATGTGTGTGTGTGCAAGTGTGTTTGTTACTCAATCACGCCAGAACGGCTGAACGGATCGGGATGAAATGTGGCACAGATATAGATTAGTCTGGAATAGCACATAGGCTACATTTCATCTCGGTATAAGATTAGGAGATTAGGTTATAAGATTTTATATTGTTACTAACACCCTTAAGTATTTTATTTTTATTTTGACAGTGGACCTTTAGTTGTCTGGAATAAATAAATTATTATTATTGTATTGTATAATGTTCCGTTGAGATAAGAAATCACATTGTTTTTTTTTTTTTTTTTGGAAATTGACTCACACACTGTTCCGTTGTTGTTGAATTAGGTATTTTACATTTTTTATATTTGTAAGTATGTGAGAACCATGTTCCTACTTATCAAATTAATTAGTTTTCCTGTTAATGCTTTTTAATACTTTATACCTGTACGTAGTATAGTGTGTAGAGCTATTCTGGGTGCATCGTCCTCACATATATTAATGTATGTACATATGTAAATATTGTAAAACACCATTTTTTTTTTTAAAATTGTAAGTATGGAGTTTCTTGTGCGTTCTTCTCCATAACAATCTACTTTCCGAATGCACGGTAGAATATTTTTTTATTGTTTATTACTTGTAAATTTTAATTTATGTGACGTTCAAAAGTGCCGTTTATTGGCCTAATTGAATAAATATATTTGACTTTGACTTTTCACGCGGGCGAAGTCGCTGGCAACAGCTAGTAATGTATATTACAATCGCACGCACACATGGCGCCGCGCGCACAGATGACTTGAACTATCTATAGCCGATTCTGAATTCGAATTCTCGATAGAAAATTTGAATTAAACAACTGACAATTTTCAATAAATACTCTTCGTCAGCAAGGGTTCATATAGGCGAATGATTTATAGTAGATAGCTATTACATATTTGAATCTATTATTATTAGTTAGATAGGTACTCACAATAAAGGAGTTAAAAGTAAAGACACAAAAATGCAAAACAGATGTATAAAAAAGCAACATGTCTCATAAAATAATCCCAAAACAAAAGAAAAAAAAATTAGATTTAAATTTTTTCTCCAAAGAATTTTCTCGAAAGTGAGGCCAATATTTTTAAACACATACACATTATTTATAAAAATCAGTGAGCAGACTCTAAATTAAAATTCGCCACATAAAATTAAATAAATGAACCCGTCCCTTTCGCACGTGTTGTTGGATGACATACATGAATTTTAACCCCGCCCACAAAATACTTCGTGCCGCCGACTAGGGCACTCTTAAAGTCCAATATTCCCAATTGAATCATAACATTAAATAACCTTGTATGTCACTGTTCGTTAAACCTTTAATCAAAAGGCCTCGCAATTTTATATCAGACTGATTATCTGAAATTGTAAAAAAATATTTAAAAAAAAGTAATTAATAATAAACAGGCTGTCTCCGACACCGACGCGTAAAGAGTACCATGGACCAGGGGGGTGACCATAAGATCGAGTAAGTGTCGTTAAGATGTATACACGTCATCATTGAGATAATATGTGTGCGTAGTACATTATTACCTCAATGCACGTCATATACATCTGTCCCCTACGCACACTCAAAATAACCTTACTCTAAAAGCTTATGGTCACCCCCCTGGTATCTACATAATTCTGGAGTATTCTGGACTCTGGATAGGTAGCGTTGGAGTTTAGAAAAACTACTCAAAAAATAGACATCATCATCTGCCTAGCTTTTTCCCAACTATATTGGGGTCGGCTTCCAGTCTTACCGGATTCAGCTGAGTACCAGTGTTTTACATGGAGCGACTGCCTATCTGACCTCCACAACCCTATAACTGGGTAACATAGTACCCCTTGGCAAGAATGGTGTCAGATCTCAAGCTTCTGACTACTCGTAACGACTGTCAAAGATCTTCAAATGACAGCCGGGACCAACGGCTTAACGTGCTTTCCGAGGCACGGAGGAAACTCGGTATGTTGAAATGGTCACCCATCCACGGACCGACCTCGTCAAGCGTTGCTTAACCTTAAAGATCGACCCGTGCGGCTGTTATTATTTAGCCACGAGCTCCTCATAAAATAGACAAAGTCATTAAAACCCTTTTTTTACAAAAAAGTCAAAGTCCAGTTTGTACATACACGCAGCACGCCGCGAGCTCTTGCTCTCAAAAATCTAATTGGGTTAGATAGGAATTTAACGATTTTGAACAGATGAAGGTAAAAACCGGCCAAGTGCGAGTCGGATTCGCGCACGAAGGGTTCCGTACCATTATCGCAAAAAAACCGCAACAAAAAATAATCGCGTTTGTTGTATGGGAGCCCCACTTGAATATTTATTTTATTCTGCTTTTAGTATTTGTTGTTATAGCGGCAACAGAAATACATCATCTGTGAAAATTACAACTGTCTAGCTATCCCGGTTCATGAGATACAGTCTGGTGACAGACAGACGGACCGCGGAGTCTTAGTAATAGGGTCCCGTTTTTATCCTTTGGGTACGGAACCCTAAAACAGCAGATCTTTTTTCAAAAGTTTTGATATAGCCTACGAAAAATTCCAACGCAATTAGAGGGTACAGAATGATGTACTGTGTCCGTAGTACTTATTTTCACGTTGGTGCGAAAGACACCCTGTATTATTTAATTAGATTCATAATGGCTCTTGTGGTACAGGATTTCTTAGTCCAAGGGAGCCAGGGCAGCACAGATATTTTTGTACTGGTTTAAATAAATAAAATAAATTAGAATGTACAAGTTGGTACGTTAGTTGTGTTCACTTCTCACAAAAAGCGTTTTTGTAAATTATGTTAGGCTTATGCAAGCTATACATAGCTGTAAAACGAAATTTTGAAAATCAATCATTTCAAATATGTATTTTTAGTATATTAACTATATTTTGTACATGGCAATTACTCGCTATATGATCTCCTCCACAAGACTAAGCATATATAAGCTGTAATTTATAAGAGGTATCTTGGCATTCCAATAATAAACTAAGACTTCCAGGCCTTCATACGCTGTCCGCCAAAGTTACTTTTGCATGCTATAAAATGTGACGAAAATTATTAAAAAAATTAATGCAAAAAACGTACCTCCATCTCGATACATGCCCCCGCTAGACGCCGAGAGCATAATCTGTAGCCACAGACAAAATAGCCCGAGTATGACAACAACTCTGGCAACCGACGCATATTTTAAGCGTGGCATCTCGTTTAGCACTCAACAGATGGCGCTAGTTGCATCTTACGTAGTCCGCCCATCGGTCGTTAGATGGCGTTGTTTCATATTTCGTTCAGGTCATCTTTTTTTGTTGGTTGTTCTGTAAAAAAAGAAAAATAGGTTAAAAAAATATTTTCTATTTTGCATTGCAATGATTAATTATAACAAATAAGAGATGCTTACCCCCAGTTTCCCAGCTTAAAATTATCGGAGAATTAATGTGACTAATCGTAAAACACGCGTTATCTGCTGTGATTGGTTGAATGAATTTTCAACAGCCAATCACAGCAGATAACGCGTGCTTGACAATTTGTCACATTAATTCTCCGCTAATTTTGAGCTGGGAAACTGAGGGTTAACCTTCTAGAACTCTAGAATATTCTAGATACGAGTTGTTTGATGAAAAATTACTCGGTCATTATTTGAAGATTCGTGTAGCGATGACATCTATTATACTGCTTAGTGACAGCCTCGTTTTCCCAGTGGTCACGCTACTGCTGGGCAAGAAGTCTTAAGGTTGCCATAGTCAACGGCGTAGGCACGAACAATATTGTGTGCGGGGTTAAAATGCATGCAATCTCATCCGACAACACGTGCGAAAGAGATAGATGCTGTGATGAGCAGTAAGAAGCTTGTTCGCGTATGAATACACAAAATTGCAAATTTGTAGCGAAATGGATGATGATTTAGGACGAAAACGAGCGCGCGAAATTTTATAAACAGACCTTTGGGAGTCTACATATCATGAAAAAACAAAATGTATATTTATAATATAAAATTATTTGCATTGTTAAATTACTAAACACTACACTACCAACACCACCACTGCTCTACTTTACTAAATAGAACATCCTGCATGCCTACTGTATGTGAACTCATGTTTGAACAAATAAATTATTTTTATCTTTTTACTAATCTATCCCTGTATGGAGGCCGTTTTACAATTTTCCTTCTTCTTATCGTATTTATTTCCGCCCAAAGATGCGTTAAAATTAGTGTTGAAATATGGAACTTTCGACGCACAAAACTACCAAATATATTTTGTTTTTACATTTTTGTTACCATACAGATAATGATGAGACAAATTGATATATTTTTTTTTTAAATGTACATCGTCAAACAGTGGAGTAATCGCCAGACTACGTTTGTATGGAATAATGATCGACTAGTGTAACCTTAAGATAGATTTCCGAGTTGAGCAAAGGGTTATAGGCTTTTCCATGTGTTACTCCTTAGCAACGCCAGCCCGGCGAGCATGGCCTACTGTGACACCGCTTAAGTCACACTTTTAATCACAGTTTGGGCGATAAACTCATTTTGTCTTAAATGCTAGCACGGCGGCGTGAGATATTTTCTTGACTTGTGGCATAACTTCTTGACGTCTATTTTTTTCTTTTTCGGAAATTTTCCAATTTTATTGCAGTTTCGGTTTAACCTTGGCCATAAAAACCATTTATGTTCTGAGAAGCATAGCCCTACGACGCACTGTTGCCGAATTATGGGCCTCCGTATCTTATTTTATTTTGCATATTTCCAATCTCGAAAACGGTATGTCCTAGGCCAAAAATAACCAAAATTTAGCCCCCCCCTTTGCTCCCCCATGTTAGCAGCATCCCAACATGAATTATAAGTTTTTTTTTTTTTTTTACATTGCTTGGTTTTCGACTCGGTCATGACAAGTTATGATAAAATATGTCATGTCTTACAATTTGTTTTAAATGCTAGCACGGGACAACCATGTGACAAAATTTACAGGCGCGACTTGCTTTTCTTTTTGTTGACTTCATAGTGCGACATAATTTGAATAGACGACCAAATAAAATAACACGTAAAAAAGTATGCCGTTCATACAGCCAACTTTTTAATTTTGTTGGGAATAAATTAATATTTGACCCACGACCATAGACTTATGCACACTTTATTTTTCTTTGCTTGTTTGATAACATATTAAGTGTTTGTTAGAAAGATATAATTATTGTGAAAATTTTAATAATTACTAAAAAATATAATAGTGGGCCCCTATTTTTTATATTTTAAATGTTTTTTGGGGATTTTATTTAAGAAACATTTAAAAATGTAGAAAGCAAGAAGAATATGGTATAAAAGAAAATAATTAAAAAAAAAAAAAAACAAAATAAAAATAAGAACAACAATAAAAAAAAATACAATTATGAAAAAGTAATAATATAAAATTAATTAATAATTCTGTAACATTTCAATTAATTAATAAGCATTGATCACCAATTCACCATACACACAAAATGAATTTATTGCCATTTGGTGCAGTAATTAGAAGGCAAATATATTTTTTTCAACTATAAAATTTTATCACCACCTCCGAACGAATGTGATACATTTTTCTAAATCATCTGTCAAAATGTGACATTTGTGACAAAATGGGTGTGCCCGTATTAGCAATTAAGACCCGATGAGTCCCAAACAAACGTCAGGAAGCGGTGCTATTATTTAGGACAAAATGGCGTTATCGCCCAAACTGCGATGAAATGTGTGACTCAAGCCATGTCACAGTAGGCCGTGCTCGCCGTGCAGCAACAAGAAAGGCATGTTGCGCCTTTAAAATATGTCACATGTTTGACCCGTGCTAGCATTTAAGACAAATTGTAAGACATGACATACTTTATCATGTCATGTCACAAATGTCTTGGGTACGCCCATGCTCGCTAGGCAGAGTTTGGATTTGTGCCAGGTAGATGACAACAGGTTACTTCATACTAATACATAAAAGGCGCAATATGGGCGTAATCTTTAGTAGTTACAACCATATTTCGCCTTTTGCCGTGTTCTATAGAAGTTGTTCATGGAAAACAAATCAATACATATAATAAATCTATAAAAATGTCATTTTAGTACCCACATCGAAAATATAAAAAAAAAATAGCCAGGGTGTTACGGGATAACTCATAGAACCCATTTCCAGCATTTTTGTTTTGTTTATGTGTGCACCCATCACGTTAAATGTACGAAACCAATCTAGATCATATCTTTTATACATAAAATTCTGCGTAACTTGAAGTATTACTTAGTTTTTATTTCATCACAATCGGTTCAATCTAACAAAACTTAGATGAACTTAAAGTGTTCAAGAAGTAAAATATCACAACACACGCAATTTTGATACTCGGACAGTTGAACTCTATATTCGATAGATGGCGTTGTGCATTTGGGAAGGTAGGGTAGATAAATCGGGTAGGGTAGCAGTGCTGCCAACTTAGCGCTTTCAGCGCCAGATCTAGGGCTTTTTTTGGTCAAAAGCGAGTTCTAGCGCCTAGCGCTAAATCTAGCGCTTTTTGAAATCATATTATGATATGCACATCTACTGTTATTTATTCTGTGATGTGCGTAATACGGAACGAATCACTATTTTTTTTAGGACTAATAGACTTAAATGCTGCTTTGTTTCTTACGTTGGTGTCTTAGTCTATGAGTTGGGGATTCCTCGAGTTGGCAGCACGGATTGGACGCTAGCTATTTTGTAATTTTGATCTATTTTTCGACAGTAATTTATAAGTTTCCGACAGTTATTCTGAGTCAGTTTTAGGAGTTGTGCAGTGAAACGATAATAAAAATGAAAGTGCAATTTAAAAAAAAACAACTGTACATCCTAGTCTCAAATTATAGGGCGTTTTTTTTAAATTTGGCGCCGAATGTAGCGCTTTTTTTGACAATGACCATTTAGCGCTTTCTAACGCTTTTTTAAAGAGCTAACAGCGCGTTTTTGCTTAGACGAGTTGGCAGCACTGTAGGGTAGTCAGTTGACGCGAGCGAAGCCGCGGGCACAGCTTGTACTTAATAAATGTGAAGACCTTCATAATGTACGAGTAAAAACTAAGAAATTGCTATAAAATAAATAAAACATTCATGTATTCTCTTCAAGTTTTAATATCTGAACAAGGACAAAATGTCAACATAATTCCATCTCACGTCCGATGCTAAGATAGCATAAGTATAAAAAACCGGCTAAGTGCAAGTTGGACTCGCGCACGAAGGGTTCCGTACCATTATCGCAAAAAACGGCAAAAAATCACGTTTGTTGTATGGGAGCCCCACTTAATATTTTTTAATATGTGCTGTTATAGCGACAACAGAAATACATCATATGTGAAAATTTCAACTGTCTAGCTATCACGGTTCATGCGATACAGCCTGGTGACAGACAGACAGACGGACCGCGGAGTCTTAGGAATAGGGTCCCGTTTTTACCCTTTGGGTACACTTTGAATAGCCCTTACTGTCCCACTGCCGACAAAGCCAAAAGGGTATGGACAAAAACACGACAATCGCACCAAAACCGCCGGGCGTATTTTAATGAAATCAACACCATCTCAAACACAATTTAATTATCTACATTTTAATCTAAGGTTTTTTTTATGTCATAGAATAATAAGGCAAGTAGAAGAAACTACTGAATTTAGGGTCGCGCGGGAGCGAAACGAGTGCGCGTTTTGTTCCCTCAAGGTCGTTGGCGAATTTCGTCGTCTTAAAGCACTAACATTAACAATAACGTAACGTACGTAGCTCATAATTGCCATAACAAATGAGGTATCGCAAAATATTCATAAAAGATATATAATTAGGAAACAAGTAAGATTTCATAAGTTAAAAAACCCCCGACACATTTTTCTTGTGAAAACACCCTGATTCAAACAGTAAAACACCCATAACTTTTGAACTGCTGAACCGATTTTATTTAAACATAGGTAGCTAATAACACTCTCGACAAAATCACCTTTCAAATAAAAAAAACTAAATCAAAATCGGTCCGTCCATCTAGGCGCTATGATGCCACAGTCAGACACACAGATACACAGCAACACACGTAAAACTTATAACACCCCTCTTTTAACGGCGGGGGTTAATTAAAAATCACAACACAGACAGTGGAGTTTGACATATCGGAGATCTTACGCTACACCAGCGCCTCTAGCGGCGAATTCATATGCGGTAGCCCCCATTCCCATGTATTTGTCAAGTTGTCCAGTAACCTTGAACCACGTGAATTTGTTTACGCACATGTCTGGAAAAATAAAGATGGCGGATGTTTATTTTAACAGCGCCGCTGTTTTTTAGACGCCATACTGTTTTTTTTATTACGCGCGAAAAACCGCACAAGTTAAGCCGCAAATATTCGACATGAGAACCGTTTTTCAGCTCAATTGTCGAGTAGTATACGTGCTACTGTTGAGCATGAGGTTTTGGGTTCGATGCCTGGGTCGGGCAAAGTGTTATTGGGTGTTTCAATCTGCCTAGCCTTTTCCCAAAGATATCCATTGACAAGACTGGTGTCAGATATCAGGCTGCTAAGTACCCGTAATGACTGTTAAAGATCTTCAAATGACAGCCGGGAGCAACGGCTTAACGTGCTTTCCGAGGCACGGCGGAAACTCGGTATGTAAAGATGGTCACCCATCCATGGACCGACCTCGGTAAGCGTTGCTTAACCTTGAGGCTGATTTCACAGTTGTCTAGGCGACCCGTACGGGCCGAGTGGAACGGAGACACACGTGAGGCACTAGAACATCGTTTCACAGCGACGCGGATTAGTCCGTACGTGACCGGCTCCGGGATGAGCCCGTACAGCGTATCGTACTGAATCATCTTTTAGGAGCACTGCGGGCGCTACCCGTACGGGTCTCCCGTGTACAGTCGGCCCGTACTAGTCTCCCAGGCAGCTGTGAAATCAACCTGAAGATCGACCAGTGCCAGTGATATTAAGTCTCAAGCTCTCTCATTACTGTTACTGGGTGTGCATTTTGGAATGCCTCAGTAGCAGGCCGGTCTGGTTTGTACAAGGTTGATGGCAATTGTTTCGCCGGTCACCCCTTATTACATATGGGACTTAAACATAACTGCTGAAATGTGGACTGTACTAAATATGTTGTGCACCTCTCGTCAACCCTTTCTTCCCTACAGGCGTAGGCACAATTGCGGCGGTATGGCCCCTTTTTGAGGAGTGGCTTGAGATACGCCACGGCGTCCTCACCTTCCGCCTGACACAGGTCCTCACCGGACACGGGTGTTTCGGAAGTTTCCTCTTCAGGATAAGGCGGGAGGAAACGCCTGGGTGTCACCATTGTGCGGATCGTCCGGAGGACACGGTGGAGTTCTGCCTGCTTGGGCAGAGCACCACCGTGTCATCGTGGAGGGGATTGGCGGTGGCGACCTCTCGCGTCCGGCCCTGGTCTAGGCCATGGTACGGAGCGAGAGGGCAGATGGAAAGCTGTCTCCTCCTTCTGCAAAGCAGTAATACTCGCAAAGGAGGAGACGGATCGCGCGAGAGAGACGCCATTACGCCCCTAGCCACCGCAGGAGACGCCCCGGGCGTCGGGAGTCGCTACCCGATTCCCGGCCACCGAAGGCGCGGGCTTGCGGACGGCAAGTCATGGGTTGCTCGCCGTCACATAAGGGCCAGGCCCGTTTTAGTCAGTAAAAGTCTGACACGCCCTCCCGCTTCACCCAGAGCGGGAGAAGTCATTGGACGATACACCAACCAAAAAAAAAGCGTAACATATTTGAATAACCTTTTCCAAGAATTAGTAATTAGTTGTAAACCACTCCTACTATAGTAAATATTAAGGTTGGTGTAAAACGGTGAGGGTGGTATGTTAACTTTTTAATCGTATTTATTAGAGATGTGCCGACTATGACTTTGGCCGACTAGTCGGTTGTACAGAGGCCGAAAAGTTGGTTAAGCCGATCACGGTTTCGGGGTTTTCAAATTCCGTGACGTTTCTGATTCGCGCGCAAGTCGCAACCGCCGCCCGCGAGCGTGTCGAAATATTATGATTGTTTTGTTGACTTCGCATTGTTTCTTGAATGTTGCTTTTGCACGAGTCAGAGCGGTTTTTTTGTGTAAAAAAATAAAAAGTATACCGTTATTGTTTATTAAAGAGAAATTAAACTTTCATCATGACAAGAAGAAATCCTTGTATATGTATATTTTATTTAGAAATACATACAAAGTAAGAAGCCGGATAACCGGCGCTCTTTGCCGAATAATCGCCGACTACGAAAGTGACCGGATAGTCGGCTTTACCGACTAGTCGGAACAGAACATCCCTAGTATATTTGTAATAACATACCAAAACATCAAGCCTGTATTCCCCGAAGGGTAGACAGAGTACACTCACATTTAGCCAGTTATATTTCGTATTAATATTAAAAACGTTATAATTTGCATGTCATTCTGTATGTATGACACGTTTTCACAGCTAAACGGATTATTTAGACATAGCTTTTCACCGTGGCTTCGCTCCCGCGGCCCACCTCACAGCACCCGTTTTCGGGCTAAATAATAAAATATAACCTATGTCAATCAGGAATAATGTAGCTTTCTACTGTTGAGAGAATTTTCAAAATTCGTTCAGTAGTTTTTGAGTTTATCCATTACAAACAAACACTCAAATCTTTCCTCTTTATAATATTACTAGCTGACCCGGCAAACTTTGTTTTGCTACCCTACCTTACAAAACCTATACCCTACACTACCCTACCCTACCCGACCCTACACTATCCTACCCTACACTACCTTCCCTACCCTACCCTACCCTACCCTACGCTACACTACCCTACCCTTCACAAAGCAAAAATAGCATATACAATAGCAATAAAGCTCAAATTGACTCTACGTTTTAGTTAGAAAACTTTTGTATGGGAAAAATAAGAGGGTTTTTTTTTTTTTTTTCCGGCAATTATTAGAATTTTTCTCACCGTAAAAACCGTCTTTGAACTTCAACGAACATTTAAAAAAAAAATGGCCAAATTGGTACAGGCGTTGTTGAGTTATGCGCTTACCAACACATTTTGCGATTCATTTTTATATTATAGATTACTAGCTGTCCTACCTACCTGTCCTGCTCTCCTGCCTACCCTACCTACCCAGCTACCCTACCTACTCCACCTTACCTACCCTACACTACCTACCTAACAACTTTTTCTTTTATACAAAAACATAGCCTATGTCCTTCCTCAGAATGCCATCTATCTTTAAATTCCGTTCAGTGGTTTAGGCCTGAAAAGGTAGCAGACAGACAGACAGAGTTACTTTCGAATTTATAATATTAGTATGGATTATTATATAGTGTAGCTAGATGGAACCAACAGTAAAATAACTTCAAAATTAATGTCAGAAATGATCAAGCAAGGACAACTGTTATTGTCGACAAACATTCACGGCAGTTTTTGCGCGCTTGAAAATTTGGTCTATAATTTTTGTTCAAGAAGTAAGTAAGTAACCCGAGTGGTTACATTACAGACACGGATTTAAAAAAAATCCGTAGATGTGTTAAAATTAAAAAAGTCGTATTGAAAAGCTAGTTAATAATAAATAAATTAATCATTAAAAAATCTTTTTTTAAAACAAGATTTTCTAGTATTTTTCTCAGCAAACCCTTTCATTTGATACCCGTATCATGGCAGTGCACAAAAAAAACTAGTCCGCCATTTTGGATTTAGAATGACGTCACTTAGCTAACCATGCAGTGTCATCCAAACTAGACGAGTATGCAAAATTTCATCTTAATCGGTTGAGGATAACTGCTTTAAAATTCAGTTGCAAGATTTGACCCGAACATACTTACATACATACATAGCAATTTAAATAAAAGCTTGTAAAATGGGGTGACCATGAGTTAAATTACTGACATAAGGGCAATGTGTATGAAGTTTTAAAAACGAGGTCAATTTAAAATGGCGTAAGGGCACGCAAGTAGGAAATATAGTACTATTAACAATATAATTATCACGGGAAATTTAACGCGATGATTTCGATTGTTTGGTCCCGGGACCACGGTCGTTGCAACACGGCCGAAACGTCGGGCGAGACTGGTGTCTCGGTGTACTGGCTCCGTTGGGACAGAAAATTCTTCCTCTACCCTCACTTTTCTACACACTACACTGACCGTGTCCTTATTCTGTAAGTTTGCCGACTGCACAAAACGAGGTAATGATTTTTGAATCACTGGATTCCACGCCGCGGATAATTTGTAACCGTCATCCCGATTGAACGTTTTGTGTTTTTTAATTTCAATCGCTTCTCGCACAATTCTTGAATAGAAGTGGCGTTCCGTGGAGAGGACTTGTGGACGATGAAATTCGATCCAGTGATTGCTGCCGCCTTCTAATAGGTGTTCTGCAATCGCCGACTTATTGGACTGCCGGTTAAATTTCCCGTGATAATTATATTGTTTTCAATATAGTACTGTTGATAGAAGGGGTAAAGTCACATTATTTCTCTTTACACACCGTGTCTTCGTCTATCATTCAACTGTCCTGTCGCAGGTCTGCTGGAAGAAATTTCTATTGAAATAAGCAGTACCTTTGTGCTCTTCTATCTGTATTCTTTATGTTCTCTGTTAAGTGTTTTGTGCGTACATAAATATATAAATATTTTTTATAGGATGACCAAACGTTCTTTTTAAAGTGGTTTTTTAACGAAGTAATTAGAGTAATTTTAAAATAAAGATAAGTAATTTAAGTCATGAAGAATGAAAAAGAAAATATGTTTATTTAGAGTCTGCTGCGCCGCCGAAGCTAAGCCAGAAATAGGGTGGCGAGACTTTTCTCCAAATTTCCTTTATCAAAATGTATTTTTATCTAAATCTTTTTTTCTCTAAATCTACCTACCTAATTAGTTATTAATTATTTACAGTTCTTTTAAATTAAATTTTTGAGTAAACAAATATAAAATATTAATGTCATCCAATGCATTTTCATATTCTTTGTACTTTTCAATTTGAAAACATTACGAGAAAACAACATTATTGAGAAAGGGACATTTTGAGAAAAGAACATTTACATAAAAGAATATTTTGAGAAAGGAAATTCTAAGAAAGGATATTTGGAGAAAAGGACCTTTTGAGAAAGGACATTATGCGCTAAAACGGGCGAGACTTAGACGCCTACTGCAGGGCCTGGTACGAGGTGACTAAACAAAATAAAACTTGGAAGGATTTGGAAGAAGCCTTTCCTCAGCATTGGAACAGTGTAGGCTAATATAAAATAAATTATTCATTAAAAAATCTTCTCACCAAACCCTTTCATTTGATACCCATATCATGGCAGTGCACATTAAAAACTGGTCCGCCATCTTTGGCCGTCATATTGGATTTAGAATGACGTCACTTAGGTTACCATGCATTGTCATCCAAACTAAACGTGTATGCAAAATTTCATCTTAATCGGTGGAGGATAACTGCTTTAAAATTCATTCGCAAGATTTGACCCGAATTTTACATACATACATTGCAAAATAAATAATAGCTTGTAAAAAAATAGGTTTGTCTTTCTGTATACATACCTACCATCCTAGATGGATATGTATTAGTATGACTTATAAAAGCCATTCTATTTACGAAAAAAATATTTTACTAAGCCATTGCCCCATTGGTTAATTTTCTTCCGCAAAAATTAATTCAACTTTGATGCTAACAAGAGTTTTGTCAGCAGTTTTACAGATCAGTCGATCAGGCTTTTAATTGGGGGTAAGTGGTGAAATTGGCTGATCGCCAATACAAAGTGGTGACCTCTGTCGACCACTGCAGTGTATATCGAAGGTCACATATACCGAGGTTTGCAGACAATAGGTACTCTGCGCATTTTTAAGTGGTTTAAATGTTATTGCAGTGCGTCCATCGTTCATATAAAAGTATTACGTCATCTAGGCACTGCCTTGTTTGTTGGGAATCAGATACGATGTTTTACGATGTGTTATTTGGTTTTTGTTTATTATAGAATTTATCTGTGACTGACAGGACGAAGCATTGACGGAACCACTGCAGTACCCATCCACAAGTACTTTTTTATGTATTTTTAAGGGTTCCGTTCCCAAAGCGTAAAAACGGGACCCTATTACTAAGACTCCACTGCCGGTTTGTGTGTCACCAAGCTGTATCTCATGAACCGTGACAGCTGGACAGTTGAAATTTTCACAGATGATTTATTTCTTTTGCCACTATAACAAAAAATACCAGAAACAGAATAAAATAAATATTTAAATGGGGCTCCCATGCAACAAACATGTTCTTTTTTGTCGTTTTTTGCGATAATGGTACGGAACCCTTCGTGTCCGACTCGCATTTGGCCGGTTTTTTAATGTAGCATAGACCCTTTTTAATGTAAACTTGAAATCATCAAAACGCGCAAAAACATAGGTCCCAAAAAAAAACCTAACCGGTAAAAATCCCTCTCTGTATGCCCTCTCTCCCCTGGCACCTCTTCCATGAAAAGATAACGCACCGTTCTTGAGAAAAACAAATTATTGTAACCTAACCTCAAAACACTAATATTGCTTCTGCATTGTCTCCGACGCTGCGGGAAGTGCAACCCCTTCGGTATTTATATACTCTTGGGGTAGTAGTCAAAAGACCACGTAAAGTCGGGATGCCCCGATTCGGTTTTGGAACAGATTCGACCAAATATTGAAATTTTAGGTTTTCTTTTCTCGAAAACTATGAGGCTTCCCGAATAGAAACTTTGTAAAAGTGTTCTCCAAGAGGGTGTTTACTTTACGTAAAAAAAATATGAAGCTCCTGGCAGACTGCAAATGAGCCGCATTGATTTTTGTCTGATTAATGAAAAATTCACACCTCAAAGCAGAGCCACCGGGCTAAGACAAACAACAACATTTTTTTTTTCGGGCTAGCGTCGCTCGCTGTTGCATACTAAAGATTTTCTGTATTAGTGACTAAGCAACTCCATGGTCAAAAGAAAGTCTAACAAAACATCGGAACAGTTATCGTTTGTTAAACAAACAAACGTTGCATTCAAAGAAGATTATGTCCGATAGTAAAAGTTTATTACGACCATTCAAATTGTAGCAATAACGTCAATTAGATTATCATATCTGCATTAATTACCTTCAGTAAGCCCTCACCTTTTTTACCATAGCACCATAGATTTAGTATGTTTTCACTAAGCATAATCTATGCACAGCACACACTGTCCTGTCAAGTTGGCGCCAGTTGCAAAAGACAGCTGTCAAACATCTGTCAAATATAATTTATTAAATTTATGACGTACGGCGTAGTACCACTGTTGCATGGTAGACATTTGGGCCATACGCACAAATCGTTTGAATATTTTTATTGTGTTGCAAAAGACAGCTGACAAACATCTGTCAAAAATAATTTATTAAATTTTATGACGTTCGTATTAATGCATGGTAGCTTAGATAAAGTACCTATAGATGGAGCCATGGCGTGGCCGCACATGAAACAACAATGACAATAAGTAACACTTTGGCTTTTACAGCCTAGAACACTTCAACCCACCATCGCACTGACACTTATTATCTATAAATAACCCAATTCCTTGTCTCAATAAACACTTAATCCCGCGAAATCACAAAAAAATCAAACACGACCGAGTTAGTTTGTCAAACCTGCCATGATATTAGCGTTTGACAAACAACAAAAGCCGGCCATGGTGACAAAGACAAAAAAATAATCTTATGTCCTTATTATTTACATGGGGCTGCCAATTAGCGATCTCGCTCTATCAATCAAGCTCATTTTATGGCTAAATCTATAGGTACTTTATCTAACCATGGTAGACATTTGGGCCATACGCACAAATCGTTTTAGGAATACTTTGATTTTATCTACGTATCTACAGCTAAGGAGTTGAATTCCCTGCCGCAGTCTGTTTCGTGATAACAAGAGTACTTCTAGGCAAGCGTGCTTATCGTTGACGACATCACCGCTTACCATCAGAGGAGCAATTCCCGTATTTTGAAGGCACTTTCACACTGCTCGCAAAACGGATGGCCGATGTGGCAGAAAAGTTCTGGAGTGGCGACCGCAAACCGCAAGACGATGCGTTGTAAGGTCTCTCACCAGGAGGACCGATGCCCTGGTGAAGGTTGCGGGGATCCGCTGGATACGGGACGCACGTGATCGGTCATTGTGGCGTCGCTTGGGGAAGGCATATGTCCATTAGTGTACGTCTTACGGCTGATATGATGATAATTAGTTAGTTGGTGAGTTAGTATGTATGATTGTATGGGTCAAATCTAGCAACTGAATTTTAAAACAGTTATTTCCAACCGATTGTTCTGAAATATTGCATACACATTTAGTTTGGATGACAAATTAAATTAAGATTATTATTTAATTGATAATTATTGTGAGAGCAGTGGTGGCCCAGTGGTATCGGCCGCGACTTACAAGTTGTTGGTCGTGGGTTCGAGCCCAGGCAGGCGCTTTACTTTGTGTAAATTATTTCATCACCACTGCTCTCAAAACAGTGAAGAAAAACATCGTGAGGAAACCGGCATGTCCTAGAACCAAAAATTCGAAGACATGTGACATCCACCAACCCGCACTGGGCCCGCGTGGTGGATTATGGCCCATTCCCTCTCACAGAGAGGAGGCCTGTGTCCCAGCAGTGGGAACATTAATAGGATGATGATGATGATGATGATGTATGATAATTATTTAAGTACTTACGAGACTTAGGGTCGGTTCATATCTGACGGATGATGCGTCGAGCGTAGTCAGTTAGCACAGTAAACGCACTAACGCATCATCGGTTGAGTGTGAACGGTCGAGTGTTTTTCTATACATTTGTCAGTTCTGGCGGATAATACGCGACGCATATTCCGTTAGATATGAACCGACCCTAATTGGCCTTTTGGCGGTGTTCAAAAGCAAGCCCAACATATTTAAAACCTTTAGTTCCGAATTTCGCCACAAACACGTTTAAGTTTGTCGCTGTTGTACTAATGAGTTTACAGAGCTTATTAATATGCTATCTTTATTACTAGTGTACGTGGGACACTCAGAAAGTTTTGCGAAACTAAAAAAAATTGTTCTATACGTACATATATTTTTATTAAATCTTTTCAAAGTACTTTCCACCAGCCTCTATACAAAGATTCATGCGCCTAAACCAGTTTTCAAAACACTTTTTCCAGTCCGCCGCAGACACCTCGTTTACAGCCTGCTCGAACGCAGCCAGCGCATCTTCCGGCGACGAAAATTGTATCCCTTTGAGCTGATTTTTTATTTTTGGGAATAAAAAGAAGTCACACGGTGCTAGATCAGGGCTGTAAGGAGGGTGACCCAGGAGTTTGACTGGCGTGCTGTCCAGGAAGTCCCTCGTTTTGAGTGCGGTGTGCGCAGGTGCATTGTCGTGGTGGAGCAGTAGCCCGCGGAGCCCTGTGTTTGGTCGCTTGTTGCTTATAACAGAGAAAACTTCTGGCAAACATTTGGTAGTATACCATTCGGCATTAATGCTTCTTTGATCCCGTAAGGGAATTGATACCAAGTGGCCAGTCAAATTAAAAAAGCTAGCGATCAAAATCTTACCCCCGCTTCTAGATCGCTTCACTTTGGTAGGCGTTGGCTCATTTTGAAACACCCAAACAGTCGACTGGCGCTTGGTTTCTGGGTCGTATTGATAAATCCAGGACTCATCACCTGTAACGATGTCGTAAACACGCCGAGACGAGCCTGCTTCAAATTTGTTAAGCATATCACGGCACCATTCCACCCGGGCCTGCTTCTGAGCATCGGTGAGGTTGTGCGGCACCCAGCGTGATACTATCCTCCTCACGCGAAGATGGCTGTGTAGAATCTCGTGAACGCTTCCCGATCCAATCTTCAATATGTGTTGAATCTCCTGATATGTAATTCGCCTATTGTCTTGGATTAAATTTTTCACTGCTAGCACGTTTTCTTCGGTAACAGCCGTCAAAGGGCGACCGCTTCTTTCGTCATCCCCCAAAGTTGGTCGACCGCGCTTGAATTCGTTATACCAACGATACACGGTTGCCTTGGAAGGGCCTTCATCCATGAATGCCATTTGAAGTCTATCGTACGATTCATCCGGTTTCAGGCGACACTTGAAATCGTATAAAATCATAGCTCTAAAATGTTCCCGGCGCAGATCCATATTTCAGTGAGACACAATACTTTGAATTATCTCGCAAAAAATGTGGAGGGAAATTTTGAAATTGGAACTTACTTATTTTTACTTATAAATAATCATATTTTCGAAAAACATTATAACTGGCCAGTCTCCCATATATAAAAACTTTTTTTCGCAATACTTTCTGAGGGGCCTGGTATTCAAATGAAGTTTTTATTGCCCTTTACATCTAATCGCTCGTTTATTAAGCTATGTTAATTTTATGACTTTAATGCCTATTCGTAACAACATTGCGTGATGGCTTGAAAGTGTTATTTTTTACCCGACTGCCGAAGGAGGGTAATGTGTTTATTAGTCTATGTATGTATGTATGTTTGTTCCTATGTGGCGTTTTAGAGACCAAACGCATTGGCCGATTTTGATGATTCTTACGTCAATCGAGTCGTCTTAACTTGCAAGTGTCTTAATTTAGCCAGCTAAATTAAAATTGGAAAATAGGAAAATGGCGGCTTTTGGGCGCCATATTGTTGGGGCCCAATTTTGGTTTTTCGGCCTTCGTGTGGGGTATCAAAATAAAGGGTTTAAGAGGTGATTTCAAAAATACATAACACATATATTTAAATGTACCTAATTCGAAAAAAAAGGCAACAAAATTTTATAGGTAAATAAAAACAGTTAATTAAAAAAAATAAAATACCCGACTGCTTAAAAGAGGTAAACGAGAAGAAAATCATGCTGTGCAGTCGGAGGATACATCTAGTTTTGGTCAGCCATCTCGCTTATATGTACGCTCCGACTGCATAGCATGATTTTCTTCTTGTTTACGGCTTCTTTTAGTTCACTTCTTAAGCAGTCGGGGTTTTTGATTGTTTGAGTTAATATTTTTTTCTATGCCATATAAGTATTGCTGTGTATCATGTGTATGTAACGTGGTTTTGGTCGTTGTGGAGTATTGGTAGGCGGTCGCTCCATGTAAATGTACAATACTGATACTCAGCTACACCGTGTGGCAACGCTGATGTCAACTTCACTTGAAGTCGACATCAGCGTTGACACCTTTTGAAAAAAAAACTGGATCAATCGGACGGTCATCACAGACGATCGGACTAAGGTCCAATTTAGGTTAAAACCGACAGGAAAATATTAAACAGATTTTTTTGTTTAGAAGTGTGTATTTTTTTTTAATTATACTTCCATGCATATTTCATATTGCTACGGGCCGCGTTATTTAATTCCGCGTCATTTTTATGGTTCTGTACCCAAAGGGTAAAAAAGGGACCCTATTACTAAGACTCCGCGGTCTGTCCGTCTGTCTGTCACCAGGCTGTATATCATGAGCCGTGATAGCTAGGCAGTTGTAATTTTCACAGATGATGTATTTCTGTTGCCGCTACAACAACAAATACTAAAAAAGAAACAGAATAAAATAAATATTTAAGTGGGGCTCCCATACAACAATCGTGGTTTTTTGCGATAATGGTACGGAACCCTTCGTGTGCGAGTCCGACTCGCACTTGGCCGGTGTTTTTTATTAATTTATCAACTCCGAACAAGACATGTCTTTGTTTTGCAATTCTGCTTTTATTAAATCTACTGAGAAACGATTTCTGACATAAGACCACTTCATTGTCATTACTGAAAATACAAGCTTTTGAAGGAGGTATGCTTAAAGCATGAGATACAAGACCAAATAAAGCGTTCAAATGCTCTTTACCAGATTCCACGAATTGAGAGGTAATCCAAAATCTGGACAGAATTAACGGGCCGTCGGGACAATATCATCAAAATCGGGTCTGTCCCGGCAGAATCGGGACGGGTGGCAACTCTACCTTACATATTTGGGCAAAGCAAGGCAGATCCCTTTTACACAACGGATTCATGATGGCAAAGATACGTCAGGGTAGGGGCTGACCTTTAGCTAGACCAGTCAAACCTATTTGATGAGCAAAGGAACTGATATAAATTTATTTATTATTTATTTAGGTTAACCAACAATTGTTTACACGATGTACATTTCAGACTTAATGACTAGAGAAACATTTACAAGTGCAACAATTAATTACAGGTTAACACCACATGCACAAAAAACGGTTTTACTTAACATACTTATATATTATTGCCATTAGAACTTATACAAAAAATAAATTAAAACAAAAATAAAGAAAACTATCAACTCATTCATCCAATGAGTACAGTACAATATAATAAAGAAAAAGACATTGGGATGTAAAATTACTGAATAGAATTATAATTGATTAACAATTGTGATTGATTGATTGAATTATGAATAAATTTAGCGACCTTAAATTGATAACAAACTACAATTAAAAGATTAAGAAAATTATAACAAAAAAAAAAACCCAAGGAATAAACCAAGAAATCGAAAACAGGTGCAAGTTAAAATTAAATTAAATTGCCATTGGATTATTTACAAAAACTCGTAGGAATTTATTTATGCTATCATGATGCACATCTACTAAGTCACTGCGATCATTAAGGATTTTACACAATCTAGGTATCGGAGAATTCGCACCAAGCACAGACTTTCGAAGTGGCGGACACAGGGGTGTTATCTTATTCCTAGGATATCTTGAAGGCGCACGGAATCATAAATATTTTTCTTTCTTTCATTCTTTCGAACACTTATCTTTCGAGCCAAAGGGGTCGCAGTACTTGAATATTTGGCGCTTCGCCACTCCTTTCAACAACCTATCAGGGCGTACCTAGGTATATGTAGTACATAACATCATGCCTGTATATCCTGAAGCACGGGCACCCATCGCGAAGAAACAAAATTAGGTTCAAATCGTGCGAAAAATACTATACAAGTAAAATTTCAAAATTTAAAAACCCCCGACACATATTTTATCTTGCGAAAACACCGCGATTCAAACAGTAAAACGCCCATAACTCCGATTTTATTCAAACATAGCTAAGAACACTCTCGACAAAATTGCCTTTCCAACAAAAAAAACTAAATCGAAATCGGTTGATCCGTTTAGGCGCTATGATGCCACAGACAGACACACAGATACACAGCAACACACGTGAAACTTATAACACCCCTCTTTTTCCGGCGGGGGTTAAAAACAAATGGTCGCTGTATTTTAAACAAAAGTATTTACGAACCGAGTAAACCCTTTTACATGCAAGTCGCTGCTAACACCATCTATGTATATTCGTGGAACGGAACGCGATCGATGTTCTTAGAAAAATAATCAGCTTAATCAGACGAAAAACGCTAGTTACGTCGGCACGGTTTCTTTGTATGGGATGAGGCATCTGTATACTAGTATTATATTATATGTGCCCGAAGCAACAGAGGTAGGGTAAAACCAGGATAGTTGCCCAGGCAGAGGTATAGTTACCCCGATTGAAATTACTTTAGTTTCTCGAATGAATCGCATGCTATTTTATTAATCTATCGAATTTTTCTCCAACTACTATCTATTTTTATTAAAGACCTATCCATAGATACCCCACACGTGTGGGTTTGATGAAAAAAAAATAGTTTCAGGTTCAAGTATGGGAACCCCCAAAATTTATTGTTTTTTTTTTTCTATTTTTCTGTGAAAATCTTAATGCGTTTCACAGAGTACATCTACTTACCAAGTTTCAACAGCATAGTTCTTGTAGTTTCGGAAAAAAGTGGCTGTGACATACGGACGGACAGACAGACAGACATGACGTATCTATAAGGGTTCCGTATTTTGCCATTTGGCTACGGAACCCTAAAAACGACGTACCAGCCAGTTATAACAAGACTGGTATCATGTTCCTGGCTTCTGACTACCCGTAACGACTGTCAAAGATCTTCAAATGACAGCCGGGACCAACGGCTTAACGTGCTTTGCGAAGCATGGAAGAATCTCGCTAAGTAAAGATGGTCACCCATCCACGGACCGACCTCGGCAAGCGTTGCTTAACCTTGATGATCGACCCGTCCGACTTTTATTATTTAGCCACACATTACCTCACACAATGCTAAACAAAATTCTTTCGCATACTTTTGTATAAGTAAACAATTTTGAATAATGTTCAAACGCAAGATAACTGAAATTCTTACATTACATAATAGAATTGTTAAGTAATATTAAGTACTTACATAAATACATAATATGTGAGTTTGTTTGTTAACATTATGCTGTAAATTATAATTTTGATTAGCTGGGATTATAATATCACGAGTTTGTAACGGTTTCTTCGTATTTATTTACATAAGCCATGATTTTTATATTATTCGTTACATTTTTTTGTTTGAAATGTTGTTTTTTTTTGTTTGTAGTGTACCTAATACATAATAAATAATGCTTCGTGGAATTCGGTAAGTAGCCTATGTCCTAAACCATGATAAGGTCTTCTCGAATGCAAGTTTCAACCAAATCCGTCCAGCCGATAAGAAGTGAAAATGTAACCCAAATACACATGTTTCTCGTATGAAACAGCAATCAGCAATAATTGCGCAGTGATCGCGGCCTCGGTCATCGCGCGATCGATCGCTATATGTCAAAAACATCGGGATTACGTAACCAATTATTTGCTAATCGCTCGCTGTTTCTCAAATGCAGACATTTAAAAAAAAAAAGCCGCCAAAGCTAAAATTTATGTACCTACTTAGCAATTTGGGAGCGGTGGGCAATCGTCCAACAACAAGAGATAAAAACTTTAATCTAAAAAAATCTAAAAAAACACATTAAAATCTTTTTAATAAACAAGCTTTTCTCGTACTTCTCAGCAAACCCTTACATTTGAGACCCATATCATGGCAGTCAACAAAAATTAACTAGTCCACCATCTAGGGCCGTCCGCCATATTGGATTTAGAATGACGTCATTTAGCTAACCATGCATTGTCATCCAAACTAAACGTGCATGCAAAATTTAATTTTAATCGGTGGAAATACATATGTACATACTTAAACACTAAACAAAAGTAAACTATACAAAAAAAAAAAAACTAAACCTAACTACTTACACTATATACAAAAGAAAAGTACACTTAGGCGTCGAAGTACTCCTCCACATCGCTGTCATCCAGGAACGTGCCCAGAAGACTGGTAGCATTGCCACGTTGAATGGCAATGCTGATTCTTTGCGCAAAGAAAGAGCCAGCCCTCTGGTCACGCACAGTGTCGATCAGTCGGCGAGAGATCTCCTTAAAAAGGAGACATGCACTCGGGCCTCATGACCCAAGCGTTTCGACCCCAAACGGCTCAAAACTGTAATTACCAATTAGGTTACAGTATTTGCGCCGCTTGAGGGCCTCAGCAGCCGCAGCAGCAGCGCCAGCACAGCCCGCCGAACACGGAACATGAGATGGCGCAAGGGTGTCGACATAGTTTGCGTCCCACACCAGAGGCCTACCCACCTTCCAGCTGGTACGCTGGCGGTGATAAGGGCTCGACGAATAATGTCATTGATGCTGGCGTGCCGTGCTATGCGTCCTGCGCTCTTGCAACAAGACAGGCCATGGTGCTCAAGGCTGCCGACAGCTTCACCACAATGGCACCGATGCGGAGCAACACAAGGTGCGCCTAAGCGTAGACAGGTCGCTAGCCGAAACGAAGAGTCATCCATCATAGTGCCTATGGTGGATGACGGGAGTGCTTGAAGCCACAAACCCGACTCCCATTCCCCCACAGCCAGCAGACGCGCACGCTCAGCAGTACTAGACGATGTATTTATAAGGTTATTCTGTTATCGGTGGAGGATAACTGCATTAAAATTCAGTTGCATGATTTGACCCGAACACACATACATACATTGCAAGTTAAATATAAGCTTCTTAAAAGTAATCAAAATTTGACAGCCACATTTGCTCGTCATAATCGCGATCACCCTGCGTTCAGATAAACATTTCAGTTAACTAATTGTTCCATAGAGGCAGCACTGTCGAAAAATTATTATGGTGACTGAAACATAATTCGGATTCGCGATTGAAGAGCAATTATTGTGCAATAATTGCTATCGTTTTCTTATTGCTCGCGACTTACTACATGAGACTTTAACCTAACTGGCTTTATATGGATGTACTCATACTATTCGAATACTTCTGCTTACCCTTCGGATAAAACAGGCGTCACGTTGTGTAACGTATTATCTTGTAAATTATAATTTTAATTAGCTGGTTTTTATTGCACGTTTGTAACTGGTTTTTCATGTTTGTTTACTTATTTTACGCAGTAAGCAAGTATGGTTATCAATGTTCGCTACACCTCTATATGAGAATTGGTCTTCAAACATTTTTTTTTCGTGTACCATCTTATATATTTGCTTTTAACGGTCACATTCGACGCCAAATTCAAACAAAACCCCCAATTATTTGAGACTATTATATGTATAAAAGCAGATTTTTTTATTTTATTTAATCAAATCATGTCATATAAAAGAGATTGAGTACTTGTTTAGTAAAAAAAAAAAAAGTAGTGACGTTTTAATGTAATTATTTTATAAAATAAAGGGATTAAATTCATCATCGTATGATTATACTACAATTGCTTCTGAGGCTGAACTAAGGTTGGTCTTGATCAGTTTTGGACTTGAATTTATATATATCTGTGGATGAAATTGTCCTAAACACGTCGTTGGGAAGTTGAAACTTTGCGCAGTTACTCTTTTTTTAAAGAAAGTACAGAGTTTCAAAAACCGCTAGATTTAGCGCTAGGCGCTAGAACGCGCTATAGACCAAAAAAAGCGCTAGATCTGGCGCTGAAAGCGCTAAGTTGGCAGCACTGGTTCCGTACCATTACCGCCAAAGAAAGGCAAAAGAAAGACGTTTTGTTGTATGGGAGCCCCACTTAAATATTTATTTTCTCCTGTTTTTAGTTTTTTTTTTGTTGTTATAGTGGCAACAGAAATACATCATCTGTGAAAATTTTAACTGTCTAGCTATCACGGTTCATCAGGTACAGCCTGGTGACAGACAGACAGACAGAGCGACTTTTCACCCTTTGGGTACGGAATCCTAAAAAATTACGACAGGATATTTTTTCGCTACTTTTGGATACTTGTCTTCTCCAAAACGACTTGCACATTTAAAATATTTAAACACAGAAAAAATTATGGCTAGCTAGAATGTCTTCATAACTAAAATAGCATAATTAAATCAAATAATATATACTGATAATAATATAATATATACTAATACTGTCTCACAAGAAACAGGTTGCCCTAGTTTGAGAGGCAAGGTTCATTACTCAAAATGGTTCAAAATCAAAATCAATAATTTTAATTTCACATAGGCCTACATGGGCACTTACAAAACGTCGACAAAATGTGCACGGTTCGGGTTGGTCGATTCCTATAGAGAAGAACCGGCAAGAAACTCCATGGTTACTCTTTTAAAAAAATTGTTTCATCATCATCATCATCATTTCAGCCGAAAGACGTCCACTGCTGGACATAGGCCTCCCCCAGGCGTCGCCACATTGACCGATCCCGTGCGTCTCGCATCCAGCGCCTTCCCGCAACCTTAACCAGGTCATCGGTCCACCTAGTGGGAGGCCTTCCAACGTATCGTCTTCCAGTTCGCGGTCGCCACTCCAGAACTTTTCGGCCCCATCGGCCATCCGTTCTGCGAGCAATGTGCCCTGCCCACTGCCACTTAAGTTTGGCAATTCTTCGGGCTATGTCGGTAACTTTGGTTCTCCTGCGGATATCATCATTTCTGACGTGATCACGCAAGGAAATTCCGAGCATAGCCCTCTCCATTGCCCTTTGGGTGACTTTAAGCTTTCTGATAAGGCCCATTGTGAGCGACCACGTCTCGGTCCCATAGGTGATCACTGGCAACACACACTGGTCATAGACTTTTGTCTTGAGACTCTGCGGTAAATTGGACGAGAAGATACCACGCAACTTCCCGAACGCCGCCCAGCCGAGTCGGATTCGACGGTTGACCTCTTTCTCGAAGTTGGACCTACCCAACTGGACCGTTTGTCCCAGGTAAACATAATCGTCTACAACTTCAAGTGTAGAGTCTCTGAATTGTTTGGTTTTACAATATTTCCATGTTACAGCAGTACTTAGATGGGGAGACAACGCAGGCCCAACAATAACTCGTAAGAAACTAAAACAAAAAATTATTATATAATAAATAAACAAAAGATTTAATTGTTGGTTGCAATGAAATAATTCTAGCAATATGCAATATATACGTTAACTGTAATGTAACCTTTTTTTGCACCAATAAACATTTTTTTATAATAATATTTTGCAAACAAAACTATCCAAAACGAGATTCAATATTGATATTCTGGCTCCGAGCGAACGCACGGCCAGTACTGCGGGGATTTGGGGAATATGTAAGGCGGTATAGTGCTGGACACGTAAGTTGAACCAAAATGTATTATCGTTCTCTTGAAATTAGACGATTTAAACCGAAACGAATCCTTTCTATGTGACCTAACAGTTGGCAATTTGTATATTGTAAACGATTAGGTCGTAGAAAAGGGATTTATTTCAGTTTAAATTGTTTAATTTCAAGAGAACGATAATACATTTTGGTTCAACTTACGTGTCCCGCACTATACCCCGAGCAAAACGCCGCGCAAGCCGTTTTTCGTGCTGTTTTTAGGAGCTATCTACTCGTTATTTAAAAAGAAATATCAGTTAATAAAAATACATTAAATTTCTACATAATATTGATTCTAAAATGGTAGATATCGTTTTTTTTTAATTTTGTATATATTTCACTAATCTCCTTCCAAAAAAAAACATAAAAATGAGAAATAATTATTGAAAGCATGCATCTCCTCTTAAAGTGTTCATTAATTATTTTTTGTACTAACACTAATGGATAGACAATTTAATGACGAACATTTTTGTAGTAAAATTTTTCTCAAAAGAGCAAAATTCGATTTTATATTGATTTTATTCTAAAATCTGGGCGTATTCACTACTGTAATTCATGCGCCACCAGTGCCGCTAGACCAATAGGAATGCTCATATCGCATGCCGATTTATTGGTCAGGGTACCGTCTCTTCTCAAGTCACGGAGGTGTCCCAGCATGGATGGTTACCAATCCACGGATCGACCTTGGCTACCTGTGTCGGTTTTATTATTTTGGCACGAGTTCCTCCTACAAGATATTTTACAAGCTTCTAATTAACTTGCAATGTATTTATGTAAGTATGTTCGGGTCAAATCTTGCAAGTGAATTTTAAAGCAGTTATCCTCCACTGATTAAGATTAAATTTTGCATACGTTTAGTTTGGACGACAATGCATGGTTAGCTAAGTGACGTCATTCTAAATCCAATATGGCGGACGACCCAAGATGGCGGACTAGTTATTTCTAGTGCACTGCCATGATATGTGTATCAAATGAAAGGGTTTGCTGAGAAGAATATGAAAAAATATTGTTATTAAAAAAGTAAATATTTTTAGGGTTCCGTACCTCGAAAGGAAAATACCAAACCCTTATAGGATCACATTGTTGTCCGTCCGTCCGCCTGTCTGTCTGTCTGTCAAGAACCATTTTCTCAGGAACGCGTGGAGGTATCAAGCTGAAATTTATATCAAATACTCAGGTCTACTGTCTCTTAAAGCTGTCAAAAAATCACACTTCTAAGCCAACGCAATCAAAAGATACAGCCGTTTATGCCGCAAATTTTCGACACTCGCAAGGGAATCAAAACTTACAGAGTACTTCCCGTGAACTTGAATCTTGAAATTAGGCACGAAGCAACGTCTTACAGCACATATAAAGGAATAATTGCGAAAACCGTAAATTTTTAGTTACATCATATAATAAAAATATTTTTTTAAATTTTAACTTACTCCTCTTTCCTCATGAACGCGTAGAGGTATTAAATTGAAATTCATATCAAATACTCAGGTCTATAACACCTTTAAGCTGCGGTTTGTACGGAAACCTCGGAGCGCGAGTCCGACTCGCACTTGACCAGTTTTTATAAATGAATTGCCAATAAACCAATATTCTAATGAATTATCATCTTCAGATATCTTTGGCTGTAACAAAAATTTCTAGATGCCTATCCTTTCTCCTAATAACACTAAAATAATAAAGAGAAACATAAAATATCGCAATTTCAACAGTTTATAGTGAAAGTGACGAGTGTCGTTAGCACCGCCTCATGGCCCATTTGCGCTGTTATACAATTCGTTGATGACGCAACCGATGCGTGTACGCAATGTCAGTTTATTGAACTATGTTAGTATTAGTCAGTGTCACTGTTATGATCTGAGGAGCTAGTGGCTAAATAATACCAGCCGAACGGTTCAGGTTAAGACGGTACCCTGACCAAAAAATCGGCATGAGATATGAGCATTCCTATTGGTCTAGCGGCACTGGTGGCGCATGAATTACAGTAGTGAATACGCCCAGATTTTACAATAAAATCTTTATAAAATCGTATTCTGGTCTTATCAATATTATGTAGAGTTTTAATGTATTTTTATTAATTGATATTTCTTTTTAAATAACGAGTAGATAGCTCCTAAAAACAGCACAAAAAACGGCTTGCGCGGCGTTTTGCACCTTAAGCATCGCTTAATTTAACGATCTAACGCTTTATGTCATAAAGTTCGTAATTACCTGCAGTATAGGTATGGTAGGTCCTACACAATCGTTTGCTAATCCCTCGTTGTTTGTCAAATGCACTTAGTTAAAAAAAACCGGCCAAGTACGATTCGGACTCGCGCACGAAGGGTTCCGTACTTGGTAAATTGCGGTTTACGATTTATGACGTATTAAAAAAAAACTACTTACTAGATCTCGTTCAAACTAATTTTCGGTGGAAGTTTACATCTTGTACATCATATATTTTTTTTAGTTTTATTCTTCTCTTATTTTAGAAGTTAAAGGAGTAATTAGGTTACTTCTAAGTAAGCGTGCTTCACCGTCGACTACATCATCGCTTACCATCAGATGAGATAGTGGTCAAGCGCGAGCCTATAGATAATAATAAATAAAAAACTGCTGTTTGCAAAATATTGAAAATGACTTAATACTATTTTAATGCTCTATCTAACCTCGAAGGTAACCAGTAAACAACGTAATTTCTCACGTCAAGGTGGCATAATTTACGACATCACGGTAAAGATATCTAACAGTATTGTGACTCGGTCCTGACCTTGAAATAAGTGCCTACAAGCGCGCATCACCTAAACACGCGTTAGGGCCGCCCGCCTCTACCTACTTGAGTTTCTTTCTAGTTTTGTGATTGTAAATATCTGAGATTCTTTTCTCTGAACTGAGGTAAATATTATATTGTTTAATTAAACTTATTTTAAATCTTACTAGGTAGGTACCTACCATTTATCAATCTCATAAGTGATCATTTCATAATGATATTTTGTCTAATTAAATAATATATGTAAGTAGCTAAGTACATAAGTAAGTAGATAGGCTAGCCCAGGAAACTACCTACTATTTTATTTTTTAAACCAAGCCTTTGCCCGAGCGTAGGTAGATGACTCATGTGTGACTTTATCACCCTATCCACTTATTTATATTTATTAATCCAGGTTTTTTACTCGGTGGGAAAAGCGAAATACCTACCTATTAAAAATAAACAAATTACGTATTATTAGGTTAGGTATATATTTATTTTTAATGTCAAGAAAAAATTATGCTGTGCAGTCGGAGGATACATATTCGCGGGCTGGCTGATCAAAATCTGGTGTATCCTCCGCCTGCACAGCATAATTTTTTCCTTGTTTACGTCTTTTTAGTTCGCTTTTGAAGCAGTCGGGTTTTTTGATTTTTTGATTTAACTTTTTTTATTTATAAGTTTTTAGTTTAGTTTTTTTCGAATTAGATACATTTAAACATATAAGTGTTATATATTTTTGAAATCACCCCTTTATTTTGGTACCCCACACACTGGGTTTGGAAGAAAAAAAAAATTTGGGACCCCACAATATGGCGCCCAAAATCCGCCATTTTTCTATTGTCCAATTTTAAGGTAGCCTATGACACTCGCAGGGTTAAGACGAATCGATTGAAGTATGAATCATCAAAATCGGCCAACGCGTTTGGTCTCTGGAACGCCACATAGGAACAAACATACATACATACATAGACTGATAAACACATTACCCTCCTTCGGCAGTCGGGTAAAAACAGCACAATATAGGCTATAATTGCTCTCTGATATATTTACTACGTAAGTACTTGTACGTATTTGAATAAAATATTTACAAATTGCACGCTTACTGCTTACAAAACCATCACACCGTTCGTTCGTCACAGCGGCGCGTCCGCGACTGGTAGTATAACGAGTGTAGGCTGAGCTCGAGTCACGTAGGCATGACTCGCTATCCGACCGTTTGTATGAAGATAGAATACTGTATATATCTTTACCGTGACGAGTTTAACACAATAGGGTCATACATTGCAATATTCTTCTTCAAATTGTCCTAAGTGTCCTTCGCATTTTATTGCATCTTACCGAGACAATGTTGCGTTCATTAACATGTATTAGTAAGATCTTTAGATAACTGGTGATGAGTAGTACATAAGATTCCATCAAATAGTTAATACGAGTTCCGTTTGCGCTAAAATTATTACATACTATACTAATATTACAAAGAGGAAAAATTTGTATTTTTGTATGTAACGAATAAACTTAAAAACTACTGGAACGATTTCAAAAATTCTTTTACCGTTGGGAAGCTACACTATTCCTGGGTGACATAGGCTACTTTTGTAACGAAGTTCCTTATCGCGCGTTGCGAAAGGGGCTAGACGGAAAAATTTAAGACCAAAAGTTGTAACGACACTTTTTGCTATAGTTGTAAGCCAAAAAATTGCGTGTTTTTTTTGTTTTTTGCCAAAAAAAGGCGTGTGCGAAAATAACAATAAAATAATAACAATAATGCATCCTGACAGTGTTTCAAAAATATCCATATATATATATATATCACTGTCAGGATTCATTATTGTTATTATTTTTTATTATGTACAATTTTTTTTTTATGACGTTTACGAAAGAATAGACAGACAGAGTGCATATATATATGTGTGTGTGTGTGTGTGTATGTATATGTACAATTTTTTTTTGTTTTTTTTAGAGTTCCGTACCCCAAGGGTAAAAACGGGACCCTATTCCACCAGCTTTTACGACAAATCTTTTACGGTTCAAGCGGTGCGTTTGTGGAATGCTTTGCCCGTGTCAATAATAGACCGATAGCGCTAGGCTATTTTGATGTCATAAGTTAAAAAAATTCTAAAGTTGCTTATTTCTTGCCTGTGGATACAGTCGTACCTATGTAGCTTATTTTTGCGTTTTGTGTCATATCTGTTACTTGCATTTTCAGTAATTCGATGATTTGTGGTTGATTATTTTTATTCAAATCAAAACTGGCAAAATTAAATTAAAGTTTAAAATAATTATGCTATCATATCTAGGATAGTCTGCGGAGTGTGTAAACCCAATTTGTGTCATATTCGTCCAGTGCAAACTGGCATAGGGGTCAGTGTGTAAAAATAGTGCAAAAAAAATATTACAATTTATGAAATTACTATTTCCTTTCTCAGATCACTTACATATCCCTATTAATTAAATTTGTGCCAAATTAGGCCACGCAATTTTAAGATTTTTAATTATTTTGTTTTTCCAAGCTACAAACGCTTCAAAAAAATATTACAATCATTAGAGTTAACATAATCAATATCATAAATGCATGAAAAATCGACATTGTAAATTTGTGTCATTTTCATGCACGATATGTACCTTTATTATGAATAAAACACAAAAACAATGGTAGAGGTCGAAGCGGGCGCAGGAGGCCGGGCGAATGCTTAGAAGACGGTCAATGTGGTCAATTATTTTCTTTTATTTACGCTTCGATTTGCTTCCAATTTGAACCTGAAAGCGGTAGGTAGGTAGATACACCTACCTACCTACCGCTTTTTCGTTATACTGCTTCTCAATATCCCGTGCCACACTTCGAGTAGGTAGTGTACAGTTAGCAAAACAAATAATACACGAAGTGAAAAAAAAAACTCCAGATATGTGTGGTGATAGTGATTATGTACCTATAGTTTTATTTCATCACGGTCCTTAAAACAAGGACTTTTTTTCGGCTTTTCCGTCATCCCTTACAATGCTCGATTCTATGAACTTTAATAATCCCCTTTTTTAACAATCACTGTATTAACGTCCAGTATGAGACCACATATCGACACCCAATATGAATAACATTGTAACTTTAGTTACACATTGGTTTAACTTTATGTAATCTGTTATCACTGGGCCATCACTGCTCTATGTTCTACGAACGGGAATGGAACGAAACGAGCTAGGCGGAATGAGATCATGTAATTTCATTGCACACTCCCCGAAATGCAGCTGATAAAAAACCGATAAGCTGGCAATGATGTTCAAGGCTCTAGAGCTTTGACTCTACCTGTGCCTCATCGCTGATGAGCTTCTTGGCCGGTTTTTTTATCAACTTAAGTGCATCAAGCTGGTATTTGGCAGATCCGTCCCAGAAATGAGATAAGTACTTCATACATCATCGAACTTGCGCTTGATACAACTTGAAAAACTGTTCTGGCGTGAAGAACCGTCTCACCTTTGCGAGGATCATCATCATCATCATATCAGCCGAATGACGTCTACTGCTGGACATAGGCCTCCCCCAAGCGTCGCCACATTGACCGGTCCCATGCATCTCGTAACCAGCGGATCCCCGCAACCTTCACCAGGTCATCGGTCCACCTGGTGGGAGGCCTTCCAACGTATCGTCTTCCGGTTCGCGGTCGCCATTCCAAAACCTATCTGCCCCATCGGCCATCCGTTCTGCGAGCAATGTGCCCTGCCCACTGCAACTTAAGTTTGGCAATTCTTCGGGCTATGTCGGTAACCCTGGTTCTCTTGCGGATCTTTACATTTCTGATTCGATCACGCAAGGAAACTCCGAGCATACCCCTCTCCTCCTCTTTCTCCTTTGCGAGGATACCCAACTTTATAGCAGCCAGCTGAGCCTTTGCCTCAATGTATGGCCCAAAATTGAGGATCGTGCTAAAAGTTGCGACAAGAAGCTCCGATGGATTCCAAGATGGTCCATTATTGGTACGTTTACACCTCGGAAGGAAGGAGCCGAGTGGAATTAGCTCATTTTAACAGAGAAAAGACACGCCTGGGTTTAAGCAGCATAGAACCTGGCCAAATTGGCATCACCACATTTGGATACTGGCTTCAAGGATAAGCTCAAACGCTCCACCACAGCCTCACAAAGGACAAGTACCTCTCAGCAACAGTGCTGTCGTCTGCATGCCCAAGTTTTTAGCAGATCATTTGTATGCAGCAAAAATAACGTTGCTGAGAGTACCAACCCTTGAGGGACCCCAGCATTAATATCCAATTGGTCCAACGAGCACCCATCTATAACCACTCGAATTCTACAATTCAATCACACATACCATCACCAGGCAGACCTAATGAAAGAAGCTTACTAATAAGGATTCCGTGCCAGACCCTATCGAAAGCTTTCGAGTTTTTGAGGGAGACGGCAAGCGCCTCCCCGTGCCTTTCGATTGCCTCACTCCAGATGTGAATGGCATACAACGAGTTCGGCGGCAGCCGTATTGGCAATCACTTAGGATGTCATTAGCTTCTAGGTATGCCAAGAGCTTAATATTAAGCACACGTAGAGGTCTGTAATTGGCCGGATCAGCTCAACTGTCCTTCTTGGAGTTGTACGTTAGCTTACCTACAAGCATTCGACACTTTTCCAGTTTCATACGAAAGGCGAAATAGAAGTGTCAAGATCGTAGACAGTTCGGGCGCATAAGTTTTAAGAACAAGTGCTAGTATACCGTCGGGGTCAGCTTTGTTCAAGTCGAGGTTGCCCAGCACTCTACGAACGTCATTTTGATGGATGCGAATGTCCGACATATATGTCTCACCAGGAGAAATAAGGGGTCACGCATCACCAGAATGCAGTTGCGTCTGCATTCTGGTGATGCGTGACCCCTTATTTCAAACCAGTGCGTACGTTATTTATGATGTATTTTTGATTGATTAATACACACTTGCACTAAAAACTTAACTAAGAATTTGTTGCTAACACGAGGTTAAATTGACATTAATGTATAACAAACTGTCAATTTAACCTAGTGCTAGCAACTAAATCTGAGTTAAGTATTTTGCGCAAGTGGGCCTTATCAGTTAGTTATGAAGCCGTGAAAGACTAAAATGGAATATAATCTGAATATAATAAATGTGTTATATCGACACCCAATATATAACCTAATACAAAGTAACTCAATATGGCATGGTTTTCAACACAGTTTTTTTTTTGAAAGGTTTTTTTGTTTAACAGCTGCAGGCATAAGTTGTTCTGTACAATTTCAGGTTTCATGTTAATAATTTTAATTGCTTTCTCAGTTTTAATAAAACTACTGCAAGTATGATTTTTGATTTGATATGATTTTTGATGTACAGATTTTAATTTTAATATGAAAATCATTGTAAATACCGTTACAATGCAAATTGTCCAGAATCCAGACCGATACCAGTGGTGTCTAATCCCATACAAAGAAACCGAGCCGACGTACTTTACTGATTATACTGATTATTTTATGTACACCAATCGCGTTCGGTTCCGTTATACGGATAAAGATGGTGATCTATCTATCGCCGTGGAAAGGCACCGAACGCGATCGATTTACAAAAAAATAATTGGTATAATCAGGTGAAAAACGCTAGTTACGTCGGCACGGTTTCCTAGTATGGGATGAGGCATCTGTATGTATATAATACTAGATTATATTATCTGTGTCGCTACTCTGTGTCGACAAGTTCACCTTGGGTAGCGGCTAACTTATGTCGGAAAATAAGGCCTTCAACAGCGCTGCCAAGTCCTGCAAAAAGGTGATGCAAAGGTCTCGGTCCGACCACATTACTAACATGCCACATAACTACAGTCGAATAGGGACATAACTTGCGTCTTACCCAGTAGGTAATAAAGAGTTTCGGTCCCTGGGTAAGTCGGTTGAGTTGAACTTCTGCCATCCCTCACTACCACCACTGCTGAAACCCGACTTCGCTGAGGAGAAGGCAAACTTATTTGCCTTTTTTTGCGGAATCTTTGCGTCTGCATTCTGGTGATGCGTGACCCCTTATTTCTCCTGGTGAGACATATATGTCGGACATTCGCATCCATCAAAATGACGTTCGTAGAGTGCTGGGCAACCTCGACTTGAACAAAGCTGACCCCGACGGTATACTAGCACTTGTTCTTAAAACTTATGCGCCCGAACTGTCTACGATCTTGACACTTCTATTTCGCCTTTCGTATGAAACTGGAAAAGTGTCGAATGCTTGTAGGTAAGCTAACGTACAACTCCAAGAAGGACAGTTGAGCTGATCCGGCCAATTACAGACCTCTACGTGTGCTTAATATTAAGCTCTTGGCATACCTAGAAGCTAATGACATCCTAAGTGATTGCCAATACGGCTGCCGCCGAACTCGTTGTATGCCATTCACATCTGGAGTGAGGCAATCGAAAGGCACGGGGAGGCGCTTGCCGTCTCCCTCAAAAACTCGAAAGCTTTCGATAGGGTCTGGCACGGAATCCTTATTAGTAAGCTTCTTTCATTAGGTCTGCCTGGTGATGGTATGTGTGATTGAACTGTAGAATTCGAGTGGTTATAGATGGGTGCTCGTTGGACCAATTGGATATTAATGCTGGGGTCCCTCAAGGGTTGGTACTCTCAGCAACGTTATTTTTGCTGCATATAAATGATCTGCTAAAAACTTGGGCATGCAGACGACAGCACTGTTGCTGAGAGGTACTTGTCCTTTGTGAGGCTGTGGTGGAGCGTTTGAGCTTATCCTTGAAGCCAGTATCCAAATGTGGTGATGCCAATTTGGCCAGGTTCTATGCTGCTAAAACCCAGGCGTGTCTTTTCTCTGTTAAAATGAGCTAATTCCACTCGGCTCCTTCCTTCCGAGGTGTAAACGTACCAATAATGGACCATCTTGGAATCCATCGGAGCTTCTTGTCGCAACTTTTAGCACGATCCTCAATTTTGGGCCATACATTGAGGCAAAGGCTCAGCTGGCTGCTATAAAGTTGGGTATCCTCGCAAAGGAGAAAGAGGAGGAGAGGGGTATGCTCGGAGTTTCCTTGCGTGATCGAATCAGAAATGTAAAGATCCGCAAGAGAACCAGGGTTACCGACATAGCCCGAAGAATTGCCAAACTTAAGTTGCAGTGGGCAGGGCACATTGCTCGCAGAACGGATGGCCGATGGGGCAGATAGGTTCTGGAATGGCGACCGCGAACCGGAAGACGATACGTTGGAAGGCCTCCCACCAGGTGGACCGATGACCTGGTGAAGGTTGCGGGGATCCGCTGGTTACGAGATGCATGGGACCGGTCAATGTGGCGACGCTTGGGGGAGGCCTATGTCCAGCAGTAGACGTCATTCGGCTGATATGATGATGATGATGATCCTCGCAAAGGTGAGACGGTTCTTCACGCCAGAACAGTTTTTCAAGTTGTATCAAGCGCAAGTTCGATGATGTATGAAGTACTTATCTCATTTCTGGGACGGATCTGCCAAATACCAGCTTGATGCACTTAAGTTGATAAAAAAACCGGCCAAGAAGCTCATCAGCGATGAGGCACTGGTAGAGTCAAAGCTCTAGAGCCTTGAACATCATTGCCAGCTTATCGGTTTTTTATCAGCTGCATTTCGGGGAGTGTGCAATGAAATTACATGATCTCATTCCGCCTAGCTCGTTTCGTTCCATTCCTGTTCGTAGAACATAGAGCAGTGATGGCCCAGTGATAACAGATTACATAAAGTTAAACCAATGTGTAACTAAAGTTACAATGTTATTCATATTGGGTGTCGATATGTGGTCTCATACTGGAAGTTAATACAGTGATTGTTAAAAAAGGGGCTTATTAAAGTTCATAGAATCGAGCATTGTAAGGGATCACGGAAAAGCCGAAAAAAAGTCCTTGTTTTAAGGACCGTGATGAAATAAAACTATACATAATCACTATCACCACACATATCTGGAGTTTTTTTTTTGTTTTGCTAACTGTACACTACCTACTCGAAGTGTGGCACGGGATATTGAGAATCAGTATAACGAAAAAGCGGTAGGTAGGTAGGTGTATCTACCTACCTACCGCTTTCAGGTTCAAATTGGAAGCGAATCGAAGCGTAAATACAAGAAAATAATTGACCACATTGACCGTCTTCTAAGCATGGACCATTAACATTCGTAGGTAAGACAGATTGCAGACGCATGATTTGTACAAAATTCCCACGTCATTATTTTTATCTCTATAGGTTACAAATTTGTTCATTACGTAGCGGAGATAAGAGTCAATCAATACTCAATATAATAGTTATGTTATTTATTTATATTATGAACGCTACGCATCTAAGAAGAAATCGTACCGAACGAACGTGTGTGCATGCGTATGCCGCCTGGCCTCCTTCGCCCGGCCTCCTGCGCCCGCTTCGACCGCTACCATTGTTTTTGTGTTTTATTCATAATAAAGGTACATATCGTGCATGAAAATGACACAAATTTACAATGTCGATTTTTCATGCATTTATGATATTGATTATGTTAACTCTAATGATTGTAATATTTTTTTGAAGCGTTTGTAGCTTGGAAAAACAAAATAATTAAAAATCTTAAAATTGCGTGGCCTAATTTGGCACAAATTTAATTAATAGGGATATGTAAGTGATCTGAGAAAGGAAATAGTAATTTCATAAATTGTAATATTTTTTTTGCACTATTTTTACACACTGACCCCTATGCCAGTTTGCACTGGACGAATATGACACAAATTGGGTTTACACACTCCGCAGACTATCCTAGATATGATAGCATAATTATTTTAAACTTTAATTTAATTTTGCCAGTTTTGATTTGAATAAAAATAATCAACCACAAATCATCGAATTACTGAAAATGCAAGTAACAGATGTGACACAAAACGCAAAAATAAGCTACATAGGTACGACTGTATCCACAGGCAAGAAATAAGCAACTTTAGAATTTTTTTAACTTATGACATCAAAATAGCCTAGCGCTATCGGTCTATAATGTAAATAAATATACGCGCCGCGAGTCTGGCTGGCCGGCACCAGCCGCGCGCATTCCCGCGCTTTTCTCCGCGCTCGCCCTTCGTGCGAAGAAGTCTAGTATTTTTTTTTAATAATAAGATTTCGTGGATAAAAACGACACAAATTATGCACAGGGTTTTGTTACACCATAATAATCAAAAACACGTAAACTCTAATAACTTGCATTTTCTTTTGTGGATTTTACAGGGTGTTGTAATAAAAAAATAAAATATCTATAAAAGTCGTGGATGAATTCGACACAAAATATTTTAACCAACAGATATCAGTACTCTAAAACGCGTAACACCTATTTAACCTATTGTAATATTCTTTTGAGCTAGTTGGCCGACATGTTAGGTATTGGTTAAGTATTAGGATTATCGTGGATAGATGTGACACAAAATGCCTAAGTACATCATTTACTACTTCGTTATTATCGTGAAAGTAAAATTTTCATCTCTAATTTTCTTTTCGTCCAATACTGGTCGAAAAGACAAATACCTAAATTTCTACATATGCAAATACCTAAGATGACACAAACTAAGGTATTAGGTTGGGCAAATGGTCTGGAAACTATATGCGAAACACAAACAACTTTAATATTTTTGAAACCTCAAAACCTAGCGCTATCGGTCTA